>OZ017741.1:97171852-97689352 GCA_963969285.1 Odontomyia ornata | reverse complement strand
AACACTCTTCAATGCTTCAAGCGTTTTCAAACAAATCACCACACAACAGCCATTAGCAACACCTTCCATCGGGCTCTTACATGTACACGAAGATCCGCTATTTTTATTATTTTTTCCATTTGTTTTCCCTGAAGGCTTATCATGAGCACCACCACAGCATCCCTTCACCGCCGGTTTTTTCTCAACTTTCGGAGAATCCCCACAACAAGATTCTTGTGTCGATGAAACTATGTTTTCTAAAAGCGCTGTAACATCTTCAATTTTTCTGTCTGCTTCTGATTTCTGAGGAATTTTCGCTTCGCAACAAGAACTTTCCATTCCAACTTGTTCCACTGATTTACAAGCTGAATTACAGCTTGAACAATTCATTTTCAAAGTATCCTTAGGCAAAGCTGCTTTTTTCATAGATCGAAATGAAGAAGAAGATAATTTTTGCACCTGCCTTTCGGGAACTTTAAAAGTTTGTGGTTGCGGATTTGCTAGAACCTTCTTTTGAATTTTCGACTTTGTGCAAGGGTTTTCTGGTCCACACCCTCCTTGACATCCCATTTCCTTATCACATTCACAGTTTGTGCACCGACATATGTCCGCGTCAGCCGTGATATCTTTCAAAGTTTTATGCCCAATTTGTTCAAGGGAATAGTTGGTATTACTGTTCAGCGGAACATTGGACATAGTTTTAGTATTTGAACACCTGGTTGTGCTTTTATCAGAAGTGGACTGATTATTTTGCTCGCTATGCTGGCAGAACTTATGAGCATTATCAATGGACATAAGCAGGTCATTCAAGAGGGACTCCGTTTCTAAATCTTGTGGACCTCCAACGTTCTCAGTCCCTTCATTCAGAAGGTCTTCGATATTAGCTTCATCTGCCCCAAAAAGTTCATTACCATTCATGTCTTGCGAAAGTCCTTGTGATGGTGTCTCGCCTGATTCCAAAGATGAAAAAATGTCAAAATCAGACTGTTTGAACCCATCCATAGTGTTATCATTGTTTGCATCAGATGCAGAATAGATCTGATCTACCTCCATTGATACTGTTGGCGGATTAGACGAGACAAAGTTGCATTGCGATGCACTACTACTATTGGGTTGTAAATTGACAAATGTTGTAATTTCCGTAGGAAGCGCAACACAAGCTGGAGTAACCGGGGCAGTAGGAATTATCGGTTTTGAAGCTAAAACTGCGACATCGTACCATGGTGTCGGAATTTCTACTTCTGACGCCATTGACAACTGCAGCGCTTGTGAAGTTGGCGGTAGCTCTCCACGGCTTTCGACTACCATAGGTTCCAATGATATGACAGGTGCCTTTGCTGAATTAATTGTACTTTCTCCGTTGGTGCTCACAGATACATTCATTGTGTTTATGTTTGGGAGATTTTGTAAGTCGTTCATATCAATATATGCTACGCTTTGAGAACCCAATGAAGATATTATTAGATTATTAGTCCCATTCGTAATTTGATCGGCAGACGAAGCTGACGGGTCATAGATTTGTACACCATTAATCGGCTGACTCTGATTTTGCGGCAGGGATTCAAGAGATAGTGTTGTTTGATACAAGCCATTGTCCTGGTTCTCAAAAGATACGGGCTCCTGCTTTGGAACAGCATGCAAAGGCAGATTCTGCGACATATTTTTCTCATTTAAATAATTATCGTCTTCTAGAATCGATGCGTCCATAAAGTTTGCTTTCGGAACCAGATTTCTCAGATGAGAAAAGGCCGGTATCTCCTTTTCTTCTTTCATGCCTGCACCAAGCATATTGTCTTCAGGTGGAAGAAAATCTTCAAAATCAAATTTTTCAGAAGAACAATCCCTTTCATCACTATATTCTGATGCAGATATTAGACTCACATCTGGTTTGGTGTCCTTAGGATCACTACTATTTTCACTCTCGCTTTGAGAACAAATTGAATTTACTGAGTGTCGATTTCTTTTACTTGAACTTTTCATATGAGTTTTAGTGTGTGATTTCAAGCTGTGCGAAGTACTAAACGCTTTTTGACAGCTGTTTTCTTGGCAGGGATAGGGTCTTTCTCCGGTATGCGTCCTCGTGTGTGTCTTCAAATGATGGGAGGCAGTAAATGCTTTACCGCAACCATCCTCACGACATCTTAAAGAAATCACATTGTTTATTTATGCCTGAATAGAAAAAATAAAAGTTACTTGTATGGACGCTCCTGAGTGTGAGTACGAGTATGTTTCTTTAAATCACTTAGAGTTGTAAAAAATTTCTGGCACTCATTACAGTTGAATGTTTCGCCATTATGAAGTCTCAAATGTGCTCGTAATCTATAAAGAAAAACTCTGTTAGTTTTATTGATAGAAATAGAAAATATAGAAGCCTTAAAAGCATTGTCATATTCTCTTCAAGATTAGATTTGACTAAAGATGCGAGAATGAGGTATATAAACATTTCAATAAACCATAGAGCATCAATCTGAAGATATGTTCTTAAAACCAAAGTCTCTGGCTTTTTTTTTTTGCGTGATTGGAATCGATTTCAGCATTTTCATGTAACGTGCTTAACAACAAATACCGTCAAAGAATAAAAAAATTTCAAAAAAACACCGGGATAAATTCCATGCACAAAGACATCAGATTCACGCACGAGTTAGAAATAATGGACGACTCCCTTTTCTAGACTTGATGCTGTGTCGAATATCAAATGGGCTAGAATTTGAAATATACCGCAAACCCACTGACACCAGGCGTATTATACCATTTTCATCAAACCATTGCCAGCAGCAAAAATGGGTAGCATTTAACTGGTTAATCAACAGAATGCCGACACTTCCTCTAAATATCAAAGGCGACAAAAAGAAATGGAATACATTTATGAGCTAGCTGAATGGAACGGATATCTGAAGAACCAGGTCACACAACTCATTGAAAAGCGAACGAAGCAGAACATCAGTAGGACATTTTCAACACTGACTCCTAGAGTTGATAAACGAAGACGACTGGTGGTGGTGGACGAGACGTGGGTTTTCGAATACGATCCTGAGATGAAGCGGCAGAGTTCGGAGTGGCACACACCGGACTCACCACGACCGAAAAAAGCGCGCATGAGCAAATCGAAGGTGAAGTCGATGCTCATTGCTTTCTTTGACGTGAAAGGCATTGTTCACAAAGAGTTTGTGCCACCCGGCCAAACTGTAAACGGCCAGTACTACAGAGAGGTGCTCCGTCGACTTACCGCCCAGGTTCGCCGAGTCCGTCCGGAGATTGCCGATTCGTGGACCCTCCATCACGACAATGCTCCGTCGCACACCTGCCTGCTCGTCACCGAGCAGTTGGCCAAACAGTCGAGGGCAATGTTGCCACAGCCTCCTTATAGCCCGGACAGGGACTTCTTTCTGTTCCCCAAGATCAAGAGACACCTTAAGTGGACGCGGTTCGGGACTCTGGAAAACGTTCAACGTGCTACGACGGGGGTTCTAGACAGCATCGAGGTTGCCGACTTCCAGGGAGCGTTCGGGGATTGGAAAATCCGGTATCAGCGTGTTATCGACTCCAATGGGGACTACTTTGAAGATTTCTAAAGAAAAATTGTACATATTTTGCCAATTAAAAATTTCCTGAGGTCAGTCCGGTTACTTATTATTCGGACCCTGTAATTAGCTTTGCAAAAATTTTTTGTGTATATAAAGATAGATTTTAGTTTTACAGAAATTAGTACTGAAGAAGTTTCCAAGCAGGTAACGAAACAATTGTTGTATGCATTAAATACAAATTATGTAGTGAAATAAAGGATTTTTTAAAAAATATTTCTTTATTCTTTGATTTTGTAGTTCCACTAAATAAGCGGTTGCTCTATAATATTAACAAACACCGTTTTCCCTCCTAGACTGCAAGTATGCAATCATCAGATTTCAATATTTTTGTTTCAAATAAATTCAAACTAAATGTCTTGGCATAAAGTGGAATTTTGCGTTGTATCCTGTTCATAGTTGTGAAAGTAAGATTTTTGGCAAATTAAGGAGGCAAAAATATTATCTGTGGTGATATCTCGACCAGTATTTATATTCGGTTCCACCAGACGCGTTACAACTGATCCACCAAGGGATTGGTTTGGTAACCTGCTATCATCTTTACCTGCCTATGGAAAACCACTGATCACATATTTTTTTTTTTTTTGTGGTAGGGAGGTGAAGGCATTTATGCCCGCCGAGTCTGGCAGTGTGGGACTCCCATGGAGGATACCTTTGGACTACCCACTAAACACCTCCCCTGTCAATCTGAGAACCTAGCCTGGAACCGTTTGACACATTACTTCGGGCCAGGTCTCGTTTTGTTACGCCGTGGGGCGCCTTCAAGCTGGGGAGTCCCTTTCCTAGCGGGAGGGGAGAGGGGAAGAGGAATTGCCAGAAGAGCGATCCCCCAGCCCCAGTGCCTCCGGCTGTTGTGAGTCCCTTTTATATTTTAGTACTGCCCGAGCATTATGTGCCACCTGGTTCCATTTGTCAACCGATTCGAGCATCACCGCAACTATATTATCCGGGGTGAGCTCTCCCGTCTCCCTGTAGAGTTCCCTTCGCAGCCTGGCCCATTTCGTACACGCAAAAAATGTGTGACAGGCATTGTCCTCCTCTCCTGGGCAAAACCGACAATCGGGAGACCGTGACTTGCCGATCTTGTGCAGGTAAGACTGAAAACACCCGTGCCCGCTCAAAAGCTGGGTCAGATAGAAGTCAGTCTCACCATGCCTTCGATTTAGCCACGGTCTCACATCCGGGATGAGGCGCGCAGTCCACCTTCCCTTCGTGCAATTCCTCCAAGACTGCTGCCAATCGTTGAGCGAAGGTTGTCTCTCCTCGCGGACAACCATCTCCCTCGCATCCTCGTTTCGGCGCAGGTAAATAGCGCGGCGCTCTCTAGCAAGGAGGGCGACAGGTATCACGCCTGCAATCACTCTCAGTGCTCCTCTTCTCTGTACCTGCGTCGCCCCATACCTCTGCTCCGTACATTAGCACTGACCCTACAGCACTCATCAAGAGGCGTCTTCTTGATGGGCTGGGTCCCCCTACGTTGGCCATAAGTCGACTCAGGGCCGATATTCCTGAAGCAGCCTTCTCAGCCGTTGCCCTGATTTGCTCAGAGAAACTCATCTTCGAGTCGATCAGTAGCCCCAGGTACTTCACCGCTGGCTTCGATTCGATCTGTATATCTCCAATACTGATCATCCTTACTCTAGGGATTCTCTTTTTTGCCAAGATGACCACTTCGGTTTTCTCCAGTGCTAAACTGAGCCCGCGAGCAGTCATCCAGTCCCTCGTTCAGCGCATTAGCATACCTAGCCTAAGTTGCGCTTGTTCAACGGTGCGTCCGGCGACCAGAGCCGCAACATCATCCGCATAGCCGACCAAGCGCGACTCATCTGGCATCTCAAGTCTCAGTAGCCCGTCGTAAGACACGTTCCACAGGTCCGGACCAAGGATAGATCCCTGGGCAACACCCGATGTAATTTCCATCCTTCGTTGGCCCTGTGTCGTGTCGTAGAGCAGGGTTCGGTCCTTTAGGTAGTTCCTCAAAAGCCGCATTAGATATTCTGGAACTTGAAAAGAGTTTTCCAGCGTGTCCAGAATATCCACCCATCTAGCGGAGTTGAAGGCATTCCTGACGTCGAGTGTCACCAACAGGACGATCCGTCGCTTGGTGCGACTATATGCCTCTGCCTTTTGGACCGCGTTCACCACCTCTGCAATCGCATCCATGGTAGAACGTCCTGCTCTAAAGCCGTACTGCCGAGGAGATAGGTCCCCAGCAGCACGAATCGCGTCAGTGAGTCTTCCCTTGATGAGTTTCTCTAGCACTTTTCCAGCCGTGTCTAGCATGCATAACGGGCGGTATGCAGACGGCGATTCGGGATTTCCCTTCCCCTTGCTGACCAGCACGAGCCTCGCCACCTTCCATCGTACCGGGAAAACCCCGTCCCGTAGGCAAGCATTGAATGTGCTGAGCAGCAAGTCAGGACAATGGTGATAGACGAGCTGCAAAACCTCAGCTGGAACACCATCTGGACCTGGAGCCTTCCTCGCTTTCAGGGAGAGGACTGCCTCCTCCAGTTCCAGCTGTGTGAAGAGTGGGCACTCGACTGCTGTTTCACCATGGACAGCGTCAACACGGACGGGATGGGCGGGGAAGAGTCCCCGCACTATCGCGTCCATCTTTTCCGCGTCATGTATACAAGGCTTCCGTAGGGCACCAAGTTTCCCCATGACCAGCTTGTAGCCAAGGCCCCACGGATCCCTATTTACATCGTCCACGAGGTCTTGCCAGCATCGGGCCTTGCTCTTGTTAATAAGCCTGCGAAGATATTTCCTGCCGGACCTGTATGCTGCTAGCCTAGTGTCTGCCTCCTCCCGTGTTCGCGCCCGCTGGGCCTCTCGCCGAAGTTTGTGACACTCGCTTCTTTGTTCGGCGATCTCGTTTGACCACCAGTATACTGGAGGCTTACCGTGTCGGGGTCTCCGACGGGGCATGGAAGACTCGCAAGCAGCTATGATGGTACTCATAGTTGAGTTCACCAAGTCCTTGGCTGTAGGCCCTCCACTCCCTGGCGGAGCTCCCAGCAACGGTGCGCCTGCCGTAAGCGCGTCAGCAAACCTCTCAACGTCCATCCTCCCAGTCCTCCATCCGAGGATTGAAGTTTGGGCATATGCACACAGAGTGGCACCGTCGTGAATCTCAACAGCTATATACTGGTGATCACTAGCCGAGTAGTCCTCTAGTACTCACATATTTGGAGTCAACATCAACACAAAGCCAACATTTTATACCAAATTTATCGGGCTTGCTTTAGTAGAAAAAAGTTGTTCGTCTATCATATTCTCATCTGTTTTGTAGCAAGATATACAGTTTTGTATGCATTTATTCCAAATATCAGAAAGCGATTTATCTTGTTGAAGTCAATAACTTCTTTCAGATCTTATTTTAAATCAAATATATTTCATGGCATGGCGGCATGGTTTTTAAAAAGAAGTTTACTCCCCATGTTTTACTACATAATTCATTTATCAGGATATTTTTCGCATTGTATGCGTTACAAACACAACAAATAGCAATAAAATCTTCTAATTCTTGCAAGGTACCCAATTATCAAGGCCTAGTTGCCTGTTGGCTCTTGTTTTATGAAGTTTTGAATGTGTCTCAAAATAGATTCATCAATTAAAAATTTTCATGCATCTGTTGTTTCTATTGAAATCCCTTTTTACAAAAGATGTAGGCCCTGCTTGCTCGATTATAATATTTTGTCTAGCGCGGAGACCACTTCGAGTTGATTCCATCTGAGGTATACTATACCGTCTGTGGCAATGTAATTATGATTCTGCTCGTGAACAGTATTGGGACGCAACCCCCTACCTCTGTTAGAACCACGATTATTGTTATCGCTAATGTGTCATATCCAATTGTTCACTGTCAAGCAGGTAATTGAGAAATGCTGAGAGTGCTAGATAGACATACACCAAATTTTTGTTGATTTTAAGCAAGCATACGACAGTATTGATCGTAACGTACTGTACCAAATAATGCTTTACTTTGGTATCCCAGCCAAATTAGTCCGTCTTACCAAAATGACTCCCAAGTCCGCATCAATAACCAACTCACCGACGCCTTTGACATAAATATCGGACAAAAACAGGGAGATGGGCTGGCCCCATTGTTATTTAATTTGGCTCTGGAATATGTCATCAGAAAGCTACCGGTCGATACAAGCGGTATGCTATTACACAAGTCGAGCCAAATGGTAGCCTATGCGGGTGACATCAATATCTTGTCACAGTCGTTAACAACCGCCAAAGAACTTTCCCTGAAGAATTTGTATATTTAGGAGCCAAAATAATGAGAACCCCTAATAAAAGAGACGAAATACGCCGTAGAATACAGCTCGCAAATCAAATTTTTGATTCAATATTGACGATCTTGAAGACCAGCTGCATACACAGGAAAACAAAGCTCCAAGTATACAAATCTGTGATAAGACCTTTGTTATGCTATGGGTGTGAACTCTAACGCAAATATATTGAACGCCTTTGAGCGACGGATCCTGAGGCGAATAATCGGAGCGAAGCTAGACGGGGACCAATGGCGAATTCGATACAACCATGAGCTGTATAAAATTTTTGACGAACCGGTGGGCTCAACGATTGTAAGACTGCGGAAGCTGCAATGGGCTGGCCACATGAAACGTATGGACGCACAACGGATACCCAAAAAGGTATTCGCTGGGAGAACTGAAGGCCGGAGACCAGTGGGGAAACCGGTCACATCAGCTGCTCAGATTTTGAAATTGGTGGACGCGGTCAATGGACCGAGACAGTTGGAGGCGCTTGTTGCAAGAAGCAAAGGCCCAAGATGGGCTGTAGTGCTACGAAGAAGAAGACTACAATTACCACAATATTCCTAACCTAAACGTGAAACCTTATTTCTAAATCTAATATAATAAGCATGATATACCTATCCTAAATATTGAAACCTATCCCTAATTTTTAACACAAAAAAACAACGACACTAAATGAGCTGAAACTTAAAACTAAGTAGCGAAAAACACAAAACAAGAAAAACTAACCACGAATAATTTGCACATATCCATTCAGCCACCAATACTTAGATTGCTCCGTCCCAGCTCGACCAGCCTCCACGAATCTAGCAAATGAGTATCTCCATTGGAATCGTCAGTCTCGTGAACTCAAATTCGAAGGATATTTTATCTTCTTTTCCCGTGTATATATGGATATATGATTGAGACACCGTCAGAATCAAAAAAATATCGATTCATGTCCAATTACAAGAACGTTTCTGGAGGAACGAAGCCAGTAGCGAAACAAATTTCAATATATTCGTCTGTAGGGTGGAACGGCTGTGAAATCCAGGGGTTTTCGCTCACAGTTATAGATCTTGCGATATGATTCCGTAGAAGTCTTAACATGAAGATATTTACTCTCGTCACTTTAGCCGTTTGATAAATTTTTTTATTCGAATATGGTGCTTCGAATCCATCTCAGGCTTTCTGTACAAACCAATACATGCACAAAGACATTTCCTTTCGTAAACTCTTAATCTTTCCATAGTACTAGCACTCTGGTTGTACCAGATGTGACATCCATATGCCTGGTCTAACTAGGGTCTTGTAACAGATAACTTTGACCTTTTGATCAATGTATCTGGAATGATAGAGTTGTCGAAGGTACATGACTTCTTCTTATGCTTTACTGTGCACGATTTTCGCATGTTCAGTATGGTACAGATACTCATCGAGATGAACACCGAGGTATCGAACATAGAATTTACGTGGAATCCGTTCTGAACTACCCTCACCAGCTATGATTTGGAAATCCTTACAATTACGTTTCAGGTCACTGCAGCGCTGTCCGAAACAAAATTGTTTTGCACTTCTGCGCATTGACTTTAATTCGTAGAACTGCACATTATTAAACATTTTTTGAAGATTGGTCTCAACTATTGTAGCTTTTCGGTCTTCGTATAAATGATCAGATCATCAGCAAACGCTACCAATCTTCACATTGGCGAGAGGTTAAAAAGCCGTTCAATGGCTTGCGAATGAATATTGTGAAAAGCAGAGGCCCAATAACTGTTCCCTGCTATAGACCATTCAAGACCTTGAAATCGTGCATCGCCGTCAGATTTCCATCAGTTACAAGAAAAGATTTTCCGTATAACATATTGCATATCATGGCGACAAGGTGTCTGGGGAACCTCTCCTAAAAGAGTTTAAAAATTAGTTCATCTAGCCACACTGTATCGAAAGCTTTCTCCGTATTAATGAGACACGCTCCAACACATTCTCTATTATTTAGTTTCCAACAGATGTCTGTTACTTTCGCTATCGCATGCATGGTCGAATGTCTGGCACAAATTGGCAATTGGGCATCAACTCATATTTCTCAACCTGGGCATTTAATGCTTTTATTATTATCACTTCAAACAGCTTATTGATATCAGGCAGCAAGCTGATCGGGCGATAGCTTTTAAGGCTCGAAGGTTCTTTTGCTTTCTTCAAGATCGGAAATATCCAGCTTTTTCCGCTCATTTGGGAAATATGAATTGTTCAACATGTTGTTGAGTTCAAAATAAGTTTCAATCAGGGCAATTTTCTGCAATTCATCACATGTAATCCTGCTAGAGTCGTACTATCAATTTCCATAGCACCCCTATCGAGATTTATCTCATCACTAGCGACTCCAAGATTCGATACCTTCACTCGAGACTTCTTACGGAATAAGCTATTCACTTTCGTGAAAACGCCATGTGGGTCTTTTAGGCTTATACCCCCCGTTCCCTGAAGTATGAACGGATTAAGTTCCGAACATTCTTCAGGTGTAATTTCAACTAAGCCAACGACGGAAGGTTGTAGTACAAAAATCGCAGATAAAAATTGTTGACGCATCTGAGAAGAAGGCTTTTCAATCTTTTCAAACTTGTGATGATTGGTGTTTCATATCCTTCCATATTGTTTCGATGTTTAATCTTGGGAATTACTTTCTCAGTCGTTTCCAACGTCAGCTTCTCTAAATTCGACAAACAGAGATATATTTCATCGTCAGTTAGATTCCCGTCATTAGGAACCATTGATTAAGGAAGAGGAAGACACCCTTTTGATGATTTATTCCATTACGATTACGTTATGGTCGCTATCATAAGGAAGCACCTGCAATTTCCGTTGAGGACTATCCAAGCTGAATTCAAGACTTCGGTAATTAATTAATAATTATGCAGCCTATTCTATTCGAGTATTTCAAACAAGCAATTGAGCTCCTCCTTGAACTTGAGAACGTTTTGACTAGTTGAATAGGGAGAGATAACGAAGAATTTATCCCCAGCTTACAGTGACATTTTGATAACGGATATTTGAAGAGATTCAAAGTTGTTCTATTAAACTTTATCAATATTTTGGAAACAATAGGGGTTTTTAACCAATATCCCGTTGCCACCTCCCCATCATCTTTTACCCTATCGTTTTTTACGAATTGAAAATCTTTGAATTACCATGAATTGATGAATTCCAAGAGATAATCACATCGATATAGAGTAACAATCGAGTTGACGTTAATCGAGATGAGATGTCCATGGGAATATGACTGGATGACAAACTATTTTGAGGTATGTTGACTTGAACGATGAAATACGAAATTCATTTTTTGATCTTGCTTATTCATTCTTTCCGAAAGAGATTGAAGCTGTTGGTAAATTTTGAGAAGCAGCTCATTCTTGCCACTTACATTACTCACATTATTTATTTTATTTACTCTAGAAACAAGTGCAAATGATGCCCCAGGCTTGGCGGAGCTACACGATGTTACACTGCGGTGTACTTGTGTTTATTTTGAAGAAAATTTAACTTCTGCATCTTGATATTGGGGGGCATCCTCGATATGATGCCGAATGACCAAATACATCGCAGTTAACACAGTATAATTTTTCTTTTGATTCCATCTGAGCCAATTTGCACTCTCCGGGGTCATATCTTTATATTTCACGCAACAATAGTGCATGGCGCAGTCGGCAGCCGAATGGCCAAATATTTGGCACCTGTAACGCTGGCTGGCCTCATTTTTTTGGACACGCTCCCACCTCACAGCTCTAAAGTTGAAGTACCTTACCTGGTGGAAGGCACATGGACTCGTTAGAAATTTGTACCAAATAAAATGGTAACGTTTTGCCTTCAATAGTGGATATCCTTGTTGCAAAATAGTTTACACTAATGAATTTTACAGCTAGTCCTGCTTCCTGTAACATGTTAAGAAGATCAACTATATTCTCTCCACAGTCCAGGCACTTCAATAGAGAAGTCCGACCTTTCTCCGCCTTTGGCGTGCATTTGAATGGGGAGCTTTCACACTATTACGAGCATCTTTGGCTATCTTGAAATCAGCCAGTGTTTTCGTGTTTATTGTGAGTTTATCCGCGGCCACTCTCTTCACTTCGAAATTATCTATCTTATGTTCGGCTGGCAATAGCCGAACCATATCGCCTCCGCGCTGCCCAAAGACATTAATCGCTGGAACTTTTTCAATAGTCTTATTATTTTTAACAGAAGAACCAGCAGACACACCAGTTGGTTCTCCTTCTCCTAATTTTTAGATTTCAAATATTCAATAAAGTTACCACTAGAATTGCAATTAATATTACCTATATCTTCCTGGCAATCCATTTAGGTATCCATATCGTTACGCATCGCAGCAAGTACCGCATAGTTGTTTTCGCTATCGTTTGCTCTTCCTGCTCTTAGTATAACATCGGCATCATGAACTGCTGTCTTCTTCACATCTTCCACTGTTGGTTTCTTTCCTTGCTAAGCCTATTATGTGGCTACTTTATTTTCCTCGTATTATGTTTTCGGGTAGTATTTTGTGGCTTAATCGTTTTAGTTTTAGTGACGTTTGATAATTTTCGAGTCATTTCCTCCAAAGATTGTATTCGGAGTTTCATTCTAGTTCTTCGTTTGATAGCGTTATACGCTTTCCATGTTCAAAATTTTCATGTTCGATTTTTCTATTCATTATTTTTTCCATTAATTGCATTTGGAACGTCTGGTCCCGGTTCCCCCAGCGGTTTGAAGCCGCTTGGCGCCTCCATATCCCCGATGTTTTTTCTTTCTTGAAACTTTTCCGCAAGTAAAATCCAGATATTCGATAAACTTTCGAATAATTCGACGATGTAATAAGTTTTTCTAACTTTAAAAATTAGTTTGCAAGTAACGTTTTATAATATTATTTCAATTTTTTTAAATTATCGACAGGAGCTTTTAAAAATACGTTTGTACACATCGAATGCTAGACGTAGAATAACTATGCAATCATTGGTACTATTGAAAATGTCTTGTGATATCGACCGAATATGTAGTGACTGGTTTAACGAATGTCAAGACGTGGTTAGGAAAAAGGAAAAATTGGCCTTAATAAATTAATCCAACAACTAAGTTGGGCAAAAATAATCCAATAAAGTAGCCAAGAAACTTTACCGACTAAGCCTTGGTGGAATATTCACGCCATTAATGGAAACATAATAATGTACGAAGCCAAATCGATGTATGCCTCCCCTATAGACTACGGGAGAGCTAGCTCGTACGATCAGACCAGGTCGTTAAAAATGCGCACTAATCAATAATAGACAGCCCAGTCGAAAACAAGAACAGAAGGAAATAATCTTCCCGAAAACTCTTCATGACATGCGCAATCACTATCAAAATGGTGAGCATTTTGGGAGCTGAAAAAGGTAAACATTCAGACCTAGATACAGATATGCTCAATGAGGTACGTTACATCAAGAAGGACAAGGTTCTTGGAATCTATGGAAGACACAAAGAGCTGCTTATTAAACTAGGTACGCTTCTACACAATTTCATGCATCGATTTATGTCTAGATATTGGGGGATCTAAAAGCATGAAATAATACCTTAAGTATAAGACGAATATCATATCAAAACGCCTTTTGTTTTAAAGGTAACAATCTTGACTCTCGCAGAGCTGTGCGGATTCTCTGCATTCTTGTCGGAATAATAACCCTTCTCCATGTGAGCTCACTTTTAAGTTAGGTAGTCGTGACTGCTTGTTTTTGATCGTTCCTATCAGCTGGCTGAAGCTGTGAGCTTGAAGAGTGAACCGTTCGTTGTGGTCATGCTCGTTAAGGATTTTTTCTGCATATTCTGGCAGGAATGCCTGAGATAGAGTTGGGACCTTGATTGAATTTAAATCCCTGTATTTTTAGAGTTCATCTGGTTAAATGGCTGTGTAAGTCAGATTGGTTCATTAGCCATTTCAGTGAAGCGTGTTCCATAACGATTTCGAACTCGTGATTTTCTATATACGCACGTAATTTCTTTACCATTGTCATCGCTGTTTAGATAGGGTGGAATTCTGCTAGGCAGAGTTATACTTCTGAAACGTAAAGGCTATTTGGCCTACCCAGCACCCACTTCATATTGACTAGTAGACAATGAATGCACGAGGGCTAACTAAAGTCAAGGCTGTAGTGTAAAATATTGGTATTGTTGTTGGAACGTAAGTCGATGGAGATTACACGGTCACACAGTTCCGCAAGAGCTGTAGATAGCAGCGAGTCGTCTAAAAACTTCGAATAACAGCAGCTTTACTGTCTTGGGTACTGGATCAGTCTTAATAGTGACAAAGGTATTTGACCAGAGTTATGAACAACTGGCTCCTTTCGATATTATGAGTAAAGTCCATTTTTTCGGTTCAGCAAGCCATCTTCTGTAACAACGTGAGATATTTGTCAAACGTCTCGGGTACCGTTTTGACCGCGGCTCCTTGAATATACAAGGATTCCAGGAATTCTTAACTGAATTTTAATCTTTGTAATTGATTCCACCTTCGTGAAATCTTTCTGAAATATTATAAAAAAATCATTCTTTTTAATTTTGCGCCTGAAAATAAAAGCTTGACACAAAATTTAAAGGGAGGGTGTTTTCCATGCAACAAGGTTTATTTGCAGAATTAATACACCCAAGCAACAATTTTACGTATGGTAACAAGAATCAATTTTTTATTCATTTATTGTTCCATTATTGCAAACTCTATATGTACAGTAATTTTTCATAGATTTTGTTGTTTTTTCTCTTCCTTTCATTGCATTTACAATTGAAGTGATCAGAATGAACATAATTCTACCAAAAACTTCTGTACGGTCTGGTTAATTGCTGACTTAAAGGTAGTACATCACAAGGTAAATGTAATGTTTTATATATTGCTATGGACGTTGATATTTCCTATGGAGCGGTTATGGCAATACATATGGAAGATGAGTCGGCGCAGTCGCTGACCAATCAATAGCTGTAAAGGAAGGTCTGCTGCTCCGATAAAATCGTTGCGATGAGGTATGGAAAGGTGAATGTTTCCGGATGATAGTAATATTTTAGAGTAATAAGAATAATTGTGACCGCCGGCGTCAGTGTTGATGGACACTTAGAAGAAAAATTAGCAAATTATTATTCACAAGCGGTATAATTCAACTATGGATTTCTAGGTCTTTGTTAAAAATTTTTTTTATAAAGACCGACTAGTTTCGCGACCTGTCTGTCCGTCTGTCCGTGCGTCACAGCTCGTTTCCTCAGAAACTATAGAAGCTAATATAGAATGCTCAAACTTTGTGAAAAGGTCAGAAATGATGGTCTCTCAAAAGTTAAAGTCTTACTGAAATTATAACAAGTTGGGTAGACAGACCTATGCTCATGTCAGAAGGGTTTTGTACTCAACTTACAAAATGCAGTAACCAGCAACGAATAAAATCAAGAAACATGTCAAAGACGATTTTATTGGAGAAAATGTGAAATTCAAGGATTATACTATTATTAACAAAGTTGAACGAATTGTGACTTCTGAGGTATTTTTTTTACTTATACCCATAGATATCTCCCTTGATAATTTTTCCAGATTTTTTAAAAACACATTTTTCATGTATTTACCCCCCCCCCCCCCCTTGGCCTCCACTGAAGCAAAAACTGTCAGTTTAAGAACTGTTTTGAAAAGCTCTCATAGAGAACTTTCAGTTGATATTCATATCGGCTACCTTTCATGAAATTTTTCTCAGGGCCCACTCCTCTGTACTGTTATCATCGATTCATGGCCTATTTTTTCGAATCCTAGAATGGTTACAAAGCCCTTTTGCTAGGAGCTCTCTCCTGCCTCTTCGACTTGTTTCAATTGTATGTACTCATTTTCATGGTACCTATCATTCCTGAAATTTTCATGCAAATCCTAGCAAAGCTGTAGTGTCTAAATCGATAAAAAGCGCATATGGCTCCATAGCCATATGTTTCCATAGTAATATAGGGCATATTCTTCCATAGTAATACAGGAAAATTCAAATCGCTATAACTTCATTAAATACTATTCGATCTTTATGAAACTTTCAGAAAAAATCAATCTTATAAAAAGTCGTCTGTTTGCTAAATTTTATTGAATTTAAGGGTACCGTTTGGATTTTATTCAAGAAAACATAAAATCTACAAATCATACTATTACTAACAAAGTTGAGTGAATTTCGACTTCTCATGTATTTGTTGTTGTTGCACTCATTAAGGCCTACATTCTTGATTTTTTTCAGATTTTTCGGATGGAAGGTGTCCAATCCCGAGGGGGGGGGGGGGGGGGGGGGTACGCGAAAAGTTCGTACATTTCCCCTTCCCCTGCCCCCCTCGGTACTCAGAAGGCAATTTTAAGACTTGTTTTGAAAAGATCTCATTAAGACCTTTCCAATGACACCCTACTCGACTACCAATGGTGAAAATTTTTTTTGAGGGGTCACCTCCCTATACGGGGAGACCCCCCTTAAACCCCTTTGAAAAATTTTTCCACCCTTGAACTTTCAAGAGGTCACCACTTCTGACCTTTCCACAAAGTTTCATGGCTGTAGACTCTATAGTTTCGGAGAAAAAGTGCTGTGACATACAGACGGACGGACGGACGGACGGACGGACGGACGGACGGACGGACGGACAGACGGACACAGGTCGTGATTGCAATAGGGTTTTGTATTTTAGTACAAAACCCTAAAAAATGTTGTGTTTAAGTTTACGAATTAGACCTTAACATTTTTTTCTTAATCAAAGGTAGTCGAGTGGGGTATCAAATGAAAGGGCTTGATTAGAACTTTTAGAATCTGGAATTAAAAAAATCATTTTATGAATTAGGGGGTCCAGGGGAAGGCAAAATGTACCAAAAACATTCTGGTAGGAGCACTCTCCTGCTTACTCAATTTGTTTGAGACTATTTGCGCTCACTGGACTTTATTGATTATATTTTTTATCTATTGAGGATCCTTAATGGATTCAAGCAACGAATGCTGGACAGCTTTTCATGAAAATAGCAATGCTAACTAGCAAGTGGTGAGAATGCTCAAATATTTTAATGTGGAAAGTGAATACGGGTTTGATCCATTAGAGAAATTAGATAATTTCTATTTTGAGCGATGGAATTCAAGTGTGGATTATTTGCGCCTACACGAGTGTGTTAACTATTTATATTCGCTTATTCAAGATCTGGAATCGATTCGAACGATGATTGCTGAACCGATTATATTACTTCAATACTCGTACTTTGCCGCCCGTCCTTTAATGTAAATGAATACCATATGAACATTATTAAGTCAAGTATTTTGTTTATTTGATATCCCTAGGCCAATTGGGGTTTCGACTCATTGAGACATTTTTAGTGTCTGCCACTGAAGATGACAAGGAGTCGAAACGCGTCTGCTGACACAATCAAGCAAGGCCCGACGATTTTTCAAGAAAAAAATTATTTTAATACACCATTCATGTTTGGAGCGTTATTTACTCATGCTGGAATCAATTGTTCATTTAGTGAAAAATGATAACATAATTTAGTTGGAAGATTTATAATTCCTTTGTTTGAAGATTGTAACTGCCGTTAATTCCCGATAAGAAAAATATCAAGTCCAACATATTGTCCACGATGAAATGGAATTTTTTACAAATTTTTCTTGCATTTATCTATGTACAACTTTTTAACATTTACATAATCATTTGCAAAACGAAGCTAAACTTCCCACCGGACACTCGCAGAGTGCCCCACTGCTGTTTTTTGTACCTTTAAATATATAATTTTATCGGTATTTTTTTCCTTTTTCCGCTACTCCGTATGTGTTTTAATACGGATGGTCAGACGGAGGCAGAGAGTACTCCAGCAAGAAGTCGGACACGACTGAGCGATAGCTATGCTACCGGTAAGGAAACTTTCTGTTTTCCGGATAAGGAAACTGTCGGCTACTTCAATTGTCTGGGAATGCGTTAAATACCGCGGCACAATATTACTAGCAACATATCATGCAATTAGATGATGACTTTATGTAGCAGGAGCGGCACTACAAAGACGAAACGGCATAGTTATGAGCAATATTAACGTCTAGATTTCTCCTCTAGGGGAATTGGAACGAAGGCGTCCTTTACATCGAAGATCGTGATACGATAACTATTCGATAATCGGCTCAGAATATAATTTATTAGCAACAAAGGGTATGTAGGTTTACTTGTGGCTGCGTTGACCGTGCGCGTACCCAGAGATATTTCTACGTTACTTGCTTTGAGACAAAGTTGATCGCATGGGACCAAGGTATGGGTATAAGTAGATCAAATATAGTATGTACAACTCAATCATTTGATAAACTGTCTCGGTTCCACACACTGGGTTTACTGGTTCCCCAAGGGGTGTTAAAAGCCGAAAAATGCCAACAACTACATTTACACCGACCGCTCTGCTACCAAGCCCTACTTACAGCTCCCTGTGATGTTCGTTGGAAACTTTTACTTATTCTAAAAGCTGATATAAGAGGATGAAGGCGAGTCTGCAGCTACCGGAATGGAGGTCTGGCGGCGAGCAATACAGAACTTCGGAATGGATTGGACCTCCAGTAACGACCTCGCAACCGAAAAAAGGATTGTGGCATTGGATGTTGGAATGTCAGATCACTGAACCAACCTTGCATTGTTCGGGAGTTACTACAATGGGCCAGCCAATACAAGGTTAATGTGCTAGCAATCCAGGAAACAAACTGGATTCAAAGCGTGTGTGTGATCCGCATCAAAGTGAGATTCTTCAAAATTTGGCTGATAAACGTACACGCCAAACAGAAGAAAAGGACGAAGAGCCAACGAGAACATTCTACAATCATCTGGAAAGACTCGACGATTCATTTCCCGCAGACGATACAAAAATCATTCTGGTTAATTTCCACGCTAAGGTTGACAATGAAATATCTTATCAGGGAACGATTGAAGAACATAGCCTCCACGACGAAACCAATGACAACATCCAGCGTCTGACTGACTTCGCATGCAACATAAATATAATCATATGTTTGACTTGCTTCCCACAACGACGCATAAATAAAATGACCTGGATATAATCGGAAGGCAACACCCTCAACCAGGTCGACCATGTTCTGATGCAACACAGATTGGAACTCGGACCAAGGTGTATTCGGCGAAGATCAGTCCTCCACAATATCCTACATCGACAACTCGAAAAACTCGAAAACCAGCTGTCCTATCCGACTCATCCCTAAAAACAAGTAACGAGCTATGGATGCAAGGCAATGAAAATCGTTGCAGAACAGACGATTGGACATAAAGCCTGACGACAGAGGATTGATTTGTTTGATGATGAGTGCTAATATGCTTGGGCAAAAGAAATCAGGCGTGCAATCAATATTTAGATAGGAAGGGAGAATATTATGCAAATCTCAAAAGAGTAGCGAAAAAGATCACTAGAATTAAGAAAAGAAAACGCTTTTATGCCCAATTGAAAAGCATCAATGTAAATCTAGCGAGCTACAACGCAAGACAAGCCTACAAAGTAGCGCAAAGGGTAAAATAAGGAAATCAGGCGAAGACCACGTTCTGTTGCGATTACATCGGCAACATTGTTGCAGATGAAAGTAGGATTAAGAAAATATGGGCATCATATACAGAACCCCATTAATCCTCCACACAGCTCAAAAAAATCAAAGCCTATAGATATTCACCAACTCTGGATTAAATTTGTTCCATCATCAAAGCCAAAAAGAATAAAGCGCCGGGCATTGATAAGATTCCAGTGGAGCTCATCGAATATGATAGCAGCCATCACATTTGAGATCAAGAACAAATGTCGTGTCAGTGGAGCCAATCAATTTCATATCTACATAAAGTCGACAAGCTAAAGTGCGAAAGCTATTGAGGCATATGACTACTTTATACGGCGTATAAAATATTGTCTAAAATAATAGAGAATAGGGTCATATCAAACGCAAACAGTATTATTGGGCAGTATTATCAAGGTGACTTGACAATAGGAAGATTAACGATGAACCAATCGTTTACAGTCAAGCAGGTACCTTAGAAATGATGGGTGTTCACTATTGACGTGACTTTAAGCAAGCATACGAAACTATAGACCGCAGCACACTATACCAAAAATGCTTTACTTGGGTAGCCTGGCCAAATAAGTCCGTCTAACCAAAATGAAAACCCAGGATGAGCCGGATTTGAGACCGTGGCTAAATCGAAGGCATGGTGAGGTTGACTTCTATTTGTTGAAGACTGCGTATTGTAGGTTGAGGTTGCTAAGCTTATTGTCCGAAGACACAAATTAACTCAAGTCTTAAGGCTTATAGTTCAGAAGGTAGCGATGCATTTTTTAATTTATCGATGTTGAGTTACATACAATGATTGTCCTAATGCGCGTCAGACGGCAAGGTATGTAAGTTTGTTAGAAAATAAAATCGGATCATACGCCAACAGTATTATTGGGGAGTATCAAGGTGGTTTTAGGGCAGGTAGAACAAAAATAGACAAATTGTTCACAGTCAAGTAGATACTTGAAAAATGCTGGGAGTTCAACATAGACGTACAATAAATTTTCGTTGAATTTAAGCAAGCATACGACAGTATTGACCATAATGTACTGTACCATTTAATGCTTTGCTTTGGCAACCCAGCCAAATTAGTCCGGCTTACCAAAATGACAATGACGTTGACGACCTCCCAAGTCTACATCAATAACCAACTTACTGATGCCTTTGACACAAATATCGGACTAAAGCAGGGAGCTGGGCTGGCCCCATTACTATTCAATTTTGCTCTGGAGTACGTACGCGAGGTACATTACTATACAAGTCGAGCCTATGCGGACGACATCATCATTTTGTCACGGTCATTAACAACTGCCAAAGAACTCTTCCTGAAACTCAATAGCGAAGCAAAACCAGTAGGGCTACAAATCAATGAAAATTAAACGAAGCTAATGACGCAGTCGACGAAAAATACCTCAAGTACACAAAATATCACACTTGTCGAATACGGTATCGAAAATGTTAATGAATTTGTATATTCAGGCGCCAAAATAGCGAAAACGGGGAATGAAAGAGACGAAATACGCCGAAGAATACAGCTCGCAAATAAAATATTTTATTCAGTATTGACGATCTTGAAGACCAGCTGCATACACAGGAAAACAAAGTTCAAAGTATTCAAATCTTTGATAAGACCTGTGTTATGCTATGGGTGTGAAACATGGACCCTAACCCCAGCATCCGCAAATATATTGAACGCCTTTGAGTGACGGGTCCTGAGACGAATAATCGGAGCGAAGCTAGACGCGGACCAATGGCGAATTCGATGCAACCATGAGCTGTATGAAATTTTTGACGAACCGGAGGTCTCAACGATTATAAGACTGCGGAAGCTGCAATGGGCTGGACACATGAATCGTATGGGCGAACAACGGATACCCAAGAAGGTATCTGAAGAACTGAAGGACGGAGACCAGTGGGGAAACCGAGGAAACGCTGGTCTGACTCGGTCGATGAAGACAGTTAATCGCTGCTCGGATTTCGGAATTGGAGGACGCGGTCAATGGACCAAGACACTTGGAGGCGCTATTTGCAGGAAGCGGAGGCCCGAAAAGGGCTGTAGTGCTAAGAAGAAGAAAAGTTACTTTATACCGTGGCAAAATCTAAGGAACAATTAACAAGAACATTGTTTACTTTTTATTATGGATCGATAACGTTTTCATTGTTTACTGGAGCTTTTTTTTTTGTCGATCGCATGGCGATAACGTTGTCGTTGTTTTCAGGCATTATTGCTATTTTCGAAATATTGTCACGAAGACTATTTCGTTCCATGTATCTATTTGTAACTTAACCGTACATGCATGGTTTTACACGATTCGGGTGTAGATAGAGAAAGCCATGATTATTCTGTGAGCGGCTAGGATTGAGCGATTGTTTTGGTTTTATGTATTTATGAATCGCGGTTTAAATTTAACAGAATTTTTAGGTTTTAATTAATATTGCGTGCAATATTCATGACATCGTAAGTAACAGAATGCAACGAAGCTTAAGCCGCTCTAAAGTAATGCCACGTCACTTCTAAATAAAGTACATTTTGTTTTAGGACGCCAGTCCCGTATAACATTGAATAAGTATGAAATCTCTTTTATAGTAACAATTTTTCTTTGATCCGTTAACTTTGTACTAATAATTGGTTTGATTTACTCGTATTTAGTTAAAATTGATGATTTTAAAAAAAATCTATTCTATAACTGATCCACCAGTAGTTTTTATATACATTTTTTTATTTTTTTGCTTTAGTACTATAGCCCTTTTCGGGCTTTTGCTTGAGGTAGTTAGAGTATCTCATTATCTTGATCTAATTTTTCGGCACTCGGGCAAGGTGTTATGGTCAATACCACGCTCTTGGCGGGTGTCCGTCCACCCATCTGCTATGGGTTCTGATTTTTTAAACCAGTACGTATCACAATTGAACGGGTTTGTAGTGCGTCCGAAGAATCACTCGAATCAAATTTCGTTATCGCCAAACAGACTCGAACCACCAACCTTCGGCTTACGGGGTAAGTGCTCTTACCACTACACCACGCGGACTATTTTTTATATACATTAGTTTCTGGGTTAATAAAGAACTTTAAATTGAACCCGGAAGCCCGGAATTCGGAGTAAATTTAATGGACATAATTTTCTTAGTTACATAGTAACTCAAACTGGAAACTTAAATATGGAAATCCAAAGATGAAGCCTGTTGTATTGGCCAATTCAGAAATTAAGGCGCGCAATTATCATCAATCCACAAAGTCTAGATCTAAGAATAAGATCAGCGCCACGCAAAACCGTGTCATTATTACGTACAATCTTGTGATCATCACGCATACGTTCTAAAACCAATATCATTACCAATCGCAGCTGGCTGGGCCCGAGTAATCTTTCGAAAATATTTCGTTGTCTCAATCGTGATTTGAATCAATGAATTTCAACGTAAGCAGCTAGGGTTCTAACAACTGTAGCTCTCAGACGACGATAATGATTGAGAGAAGAGAGTGCTAGCCACTAAGGGTCAAAGGTTAACGTGTTTGCGTCCCGTTGCTGAGCGGGCCCATGGCCACGCTTGATACTGACCACATCACCTCTAATCATCCCAACGTCAAAGTTCAGACTGGACTGTAAGACGATTCACCATGCATTTGAAGGTAATATTTATCATCATTTTTATTGTAATTGAAATAAATTTAGAAAAAAGCCTGAGAACACCATTTGCTTACTTGCTTAATAAAGGTAAAATAACGGTACATGACAGGTTAATAACAATTTTATATGGCCATTTCATTAATTTTAATTCTGTAAAAATGCAATACCTGTATCTGGTGTTAAATGCCTTTTCACATCCTCCCACTGAACATTCGTATGGCTTGATCTTGGTATGAACACGAATATGTATCTTTAGACTGTATGATGTTAAAAACGCTTTTCCACAACCTTCCTCGGTGCATTTGAATCTATATTCTCCTAAAAAGAGATCATTTGTACAAATTTCAAATTGAGCCATACTTATTCAGATACCTCGGTGTGTCTTCAAATGAGTCCTCAAATTTCCGATTGTACTATAGCTTCTAGTACAATTTTCATAATTGCACTTATATCTTGCTAATATCTGTGATTCTGGTCCCTGTTAAAATCATATTGGAATTGTTAAAACTCTAGAATCTGTTAGTGGTCAATTAAATCAGCGTTGTTCAAACATTTTCGCAAAAGCTAGCAAATTAAGCAATTCATTTCACTGCGAGATTCTTCCGCTCTATGTACTAACCGTTTCTTGCCCAAATCCATCATTTCAAATTTTAGCGAATCTACTTGCATGCGCTTTCCATTTTCACTTATGTACGTTATTATTAATCACATTTAATTTACGGTGTATGCTATTGTGCATAGTTTCTACAGTAGAAGTATCAAATTGTCATTTGAATTTAAAAACATAGACGAACGTAAGCATTGTTAAGATTGCATTTGAGTTCAAATGAGATATGCAAAAAATTATCTAATGATTCTAAACAGAAGGGACAATGACGTTTCAGTTAAGAGCTTTGTTAGTTCTCATTAAAGCGAAAGGAACGCCTTATTTATTTGACGATATTTCTGTCCATAAAAATAGATTAATTCAAATAATTATCACATATCAAACACGTTCCGATAACATTCTGTCCAATTCATTATCAATAAGCCGTACGGGTGATGGCTAATTTTATCGAACATTTTCTTCTTGTAAGTTAATACAGACTAGGGGTATATTTAGCCGCTTAGGGAAGGTTTATCAAAACAACCGAGATTAGTACATACACGTTTACTGAGATAAGAATAGTAGCATTGTTTTAAGCAAAAGCATACATAGGAATGCTTAAAAAATATACATTGAAACATTTTTCAGATATTTCTTACGTGAGCTGATTTATTTTATGCATTGATCGCTATAAGTGTGAACAAAAACTGATGCAAGCAATGATCGTGAATTAAAGACAAAAACTAGCAAACAAAGCCTGTTGAAATTGAATATTAAAGCTTGCATCCACCAATATTATGATTTTTGATGATTAAAAAAAATCAAAAAATTAGAATACGCATTAACTTGTAACAAATTTTTATAGACAGTTATTTGAATCCAGGACAACTGTAAAAGGTGTACCTCAAGAGTGACGGTAGCATGTGAAGGTTCGCCTTCAATTTCACCTAAGTCACCTGGTTGTATGCATAGAGAAATTTCGTCGGATATTATATCGTGTTCGATGTAACTAAAAAAATTTCATTGTGAAAATCTTTTTTCTTCAAATTCATAAACCTTATCTTAATTATATGGCTACGTTTTAGTCTCAATCAAACCACCAAATATGAGTACGGTCAGCTTCAAAGCTACTTGCATTAAGGGGCATTAATCAACATTAAAAGTATTTGCCACATGTTAAGAAAACTTATTTTGAATGCATGGTCGAAATTATGCAAATTTTTCTGCAATGTTTTATGTATGTATGTAATCGACATTCATTGTGTAAGAAAATCAGAAAATTCGTGATTTTAGAAAGGATTAATATCAAAACAATGACTTATTCACATATTAGAAAAAATATTTGAAAACCTGTTTGTCCTGGCAAGAAATATAGCTAATATTATCAAAATTAAAAGATTTTTGACTGTAAAATAAACACCAGCTAGTCCGTGTGTATAATCAAATCCTTGCCACAAATATAATTTAAAGTGTAAAACGTTGTTGTTATACTGGCCAAATTTAACTGGTAGATATATTTATAAAACTGAATGCAGTTTCGACACATTTTTTAACGACTACATTCAAATGTATGAACTATTTGTGTTCACACAGAAAAATGTGGTCTGATAAGAATGTTCAAAAATGTGGGTACGCTATGAAAATTTGCATCGACCATGGATTAAATCCGATATGACCGGTATGAAACGATCCATTCAATAATTCGAAATATTATTCGTTAGTAGTTAATGTTCACTTACGATACAAAATTGATTCTTTCAGAAACGATTATATATATTCCTTTAGAGAATCAGCAATCCAGACGTTTGTATGACATTATATTCCACTGTAAGCCACAACTATTTTTAATTCAGGAGCGTTTAAGTTCCAGAATATTCTAAAAGCAAATTTTATATTTTCTTTAACGAATAATACTTAGGGTTTCTCGGATCACATATAAAACACTACTAAGTTCGAAACATTTGAATATACTCGTACATTGCAAATTTCATTCGAATCGGACAAATAGCCAAAATTATCGGAATTGATAAGATTGAGATAAAGCTACGGCATTCATTATTTCATATAAAATGAACAATACTAAACACAATTCTTCTCTTTTTTAATCGCTTGATATTTTCTAAAATTTTAGCTGCTGATTCAAATTGGACAACAAGCGCTCTTATAAGAATATTTTTTTTATATTTGCTTCCCTGAATACAATGTTTGGAAATTTAAGAAGTGGTTAGAACTACTTGGAAATGGTTTTTATTAGCTATTCCCAAGGTAGAATTTTACTGTTCTCAAGGTTGAAAATGTCGCTTATAGGAAACCAGTTGGACGACATCAAGACAATTTAAACTTATGCGACGAGTGCGCCAAAGGTCATTCCGAAATCGGAGTTCCAGGACTGCTTCATGAAGTGGAAACACTGATGGGAACGCCTTTTTAAATCACTTAGAGACTACTTTGAAGGATGCCACGAGCCGGATGATTTAAAATAACACCAGTGCGAACATATGAACAGATACCTTTCGTACGGAGCCCATATTTCGTCAATTGGGGGTATTTTTTTCGACTGTAGCGGTGAAAAATCATTTTTTATATGGAAGCTATGCTAACTAAAATCACCATTATTCTCACACTTTTTAATTTTGTTCACAGTAGAGTTGAAATGTTGTCTGATGACTAAGGTCACTGAGAGTTTTCGCATTTTAATGTAGGCGATAAATCAAGTCAACAGCTAAAATATATGGTACCTTTTTCTTAAATATGGCGATGACCAACGATGACGACCAACAAGTGCAAGAATTCTAAAAATTAATTCACTTTTTGTATTTGCAAGCAACCTCCCGAAAAAAGTAACACTTGAATTATTTGTCTTTCATTCACAACCCGGTCCTACGCTGACCTTATTAGAAATTCGTAAGGTCGATTCATCACCCTGAAGACAAAATTCGGTAGGTAGCAAAGGTGACATACGGGAATTTTTCGTCGATCTATAAAATGGTTTATTAGTAGCCGGAAGTTCGTATATTTCGCCGAAGGTACTTTCCTCGATCTAGCTCTTGATTTTGATTTTATAAGATGCTATAAAACAATCATCGCATTGCTTTATTGTAGTTGCAAGTCTAATTGGTCTGCGCAAATATTTCGCGCGTGTTGGTAGCAAGGCCGCAAAAGTTATAAACATCTCATGACTATCCTTTTGGCAGCATTTTAGGATGGATTCTGTTCAACCTTCGACTTGAGATATATTCATTGTCATCATCATCTATGGCACTGTACTTAGTCGGGCCTTCACCTCCAGTATTTATCGCCTTCAATCTCCGTGGATCTACGTTCTTGTTCGCCAAATTTTAAAATTCCAAGCAGGGATCTTTTGTCAAGATCCACTAAATTCTCCCACCGTATCATCGGTTTCTCTACTGGGCACTTCCCCAGTTCTCTCCCCTTTCACGTTCGCTTGAGTAGTCGATGCTCTTCTATCAAACTGTGAATCCATTGCAGTTTTACACATACGGAAAATATTATACACTTATGGTTGTAAGGCAGTCTAGCCTCTCCTCCATGCTTCACGGGGCCATATATACCCCAAGCACTTTGCACAGATTTTATGACCAATTTATAATATGTTATAAGCTTATTTTCCCGCACTCATCTCTGGACCTTAGGCAAGGAAGAATTGAAAAGAAAGCTTTGTTATTGCGTTTATTTTTTGCTAGATTTCGTCCTTTTCTATCAAGATAAATATGGGAAGCTATCTAAACTTTCCAGATCGTAATTTCTTGGGGTTGCTTTTTCGGTCTAGCGTGTCTTTCTTTGACCGGATTATGCATTTAGTTAGTAAAGTAGAGCTTTGCATTTCTTCCATCTTCTTCTTCTTAGCACTACAGCCCATCTCGGGCCTTCGCTTCCTGCAAATAGCGCCTCCAACTGTCTCGGTCTATTGACCGCGTTCTCCAATTCCTAAATCCGAGCAGCGATGAACTGTCTTCGTCGACCGAGTCAGACCAGCGTTTCCTCGGTTTTCCTACTGGTCTCCGGCCTTCAGTTCTCCGAACGAATACCTTTTTGGGTATCCGTTGTTCGTCCATACGATTTATGTGGCCAGCCCATTGTAGCTTCCGCAGCCTCACAATCGTTGAGACCTCCGGTTCGTCAAAAATTTCATACAGCTCATGGTTGTATCGAATTCGCCATTGGTTCCCGTCTAGCTTCGCTCCGATTATTCGCCTTAGGACCCGTCGCTCAAAGGCGTTCAATATATTTGCGGATGCTTGGGTTCATGTTTCACACCCATAGCATAACACAAGTCTTATCACAGATGTGTATACTTGGAGCTTTGTTTTCCTGTGTATGCAGCTCGTCTTCAATATCGAATAAAATATTTTATTTGCGAGCTGTATTCTTCGGCGTATTTCGTCTCTTTCATTACCCGTTTTCATTATTTTGGCGACTAAATACACAAATTCACTCACATTTTCGATACTGTATTCGACAAGTGTGATATTTTGTGTATTCGATGTATGTTCTTCGACTGCGTCATGAACTTTGTTTTATTTTCATTGATTTGTAGCCCTACTAGTTTTGCTTCGCTGTCGAGTTTCAGGAAAAGTTCTTTGGCAGTTGTTAATGACCGTGACAAAATGTTGATTTCGTCCGCATAGGCTACTATTTGGCTCGACTTGTATAGTAATGTACTTCGCATATCGAGAGGTAGCTTCCGTATGACGTATTCCCGCCCCAAATTGAATAGCAATGAGGCCAGCCCATCTCCCAGCTTTAGTTCGATTTTTGTGTCAAAGGCATCGGTGAGTTGGTTATTGATGCGGACTTGGGAGGTCGTCAACGTCATTGTCATTTTGGTAAAACGGAATAATTTGGCTGGGATGCCAAAGCAAAGCATTATTTGGGACAATACGTTACGATCAATACTGTCGTTTGCTTGCTTAAAGTCAACGAAAATTCGATGTACGTCTATGTTGAACTCCTAGCATTTTTTCAAGTACCTGCTTGACTGTAAACAATTGGTCTAAGCTTTCCATGTAGTAGCTCTCAAATTACTCTCAAAGATTGTACGAGTATGGTTAAACACGCTTAACGCCATGCGTTGTTGTATTATCAGCATGTTTTTTAGAACGCTTATGCTATGTTCACACCAGGCAAACTTCGATAACGATAGTTTCCATATAATTTTTTTAGTAATTACTGAATTACTAATATAATGCTGATACCAATGCAAACCATCGCCGAATAAAAAATACAGTGATTTCTGTATCGCCTTTATGAACCAACGAATCGAATTCGGGTTAACATTATTAAATACAAAAACTAATATATATAGAAAGGTTCTAAACTGAGCGATGAAATTAAAGGAAATTATGTCGAGCTGGCAAAAGTCGGTCAAATGATGTCATGAGATATAGGGCATTTGTTAACATTCTTCGCTCTTCGAATGTGTAAATATTAAGAACAAAACTCTCATGGTTATCCTAACTAGAAGACATATAAAATTTCAGATTTTCAAACAGTTTATTGTTTTATGACATTAATTTTATTAGTCAATCTTAGGATACACACTAGATGAAATTTCAGTTTTCAAAAAAGAAATATGGAACAACGTAATTTGAACCACAAACCTGGCTGATTTACTTCTTCCTTGGATTTTATGCTTAATAAACATTATTTTTACTACCTTGATTTTCTGTGGTATATTTTTAGTGTACTCGTAATCCTCTACTAATTAAATCCAACCCATAAGAAGAAGAACAAAGTTTTCATTTAAAAATAACAGGGGATTGCCATATGATCTATTATACACAATTATTTATAAGTAATCTGGCCTATAATAGAGCCATGTAATCAGAAATATCAATCCATATGCTCAGAATACTGACAATTACAGCTTTTCAGTCTTTCTGAAATTAAAAGAGAAACAAAATCAACGCAATCTATAGTATATTGACTTTAGCGAAGCTATTGACTGTACAAATTATCTCATAGACTATACAAATTGATAAATTTCAAAAATATGTGTTCAAAGAAATTAGCATACGTTTCGGTATCAGGCCTTAGACTGAAACGGAAGGATGAAATTTATCGGACTGACCGTAAAGAAGCCTGGACGCAGGTTGATAGAGGTTGTCTGAAACGATGTGAAAGGAACTTCACCTTGAAATAATGCGCGAACGGTTCCAATTGAAATTAAGAGGAAATTTTTCGGATAGTATGGATCATACATACCAGGTCTGTGATTACAGCTTCAAACAAACAAAAAGCGGGAGTGATATCAACCCTCATTTTTTTAAATTTTTACATAGGCCTCTCTGTAGTTGATATGGTTCAACTATTTTAGTGTGATGATCTTAGAAATATCATCTGATAATAGTCTAAAACGACTCATTGTTCTTTTAAGAAAAACCAACTATTCCTGAAATTCGATAAATGCCAGATGATAAGTTTTCTCTATAAAGGACGCGCGGCGGAGGTGAAAATAAATTGATAACGAAAATAGTGTATATGATTTATAGTACGCCCCCTTTTCGAATTTGCTTAGCTTGTATAGAATCCATTTTATAATCTCCCCACAAAAAGGCCCAACAGGAATTTTACAAAGACCTGCTAGTGTCTCGACCTGCTTGTCCAGTTGCTTGTTATCCAGTAGATAAGCCTTTAAAAATTAATTGGTTTAGGGCGATATTGATTGGAGTGATCTTCGTAAGAATTCTCATAACCAGGTTTTAAAACTGCTATATACGAAAATGTTATTTTTCGCATTTCATCTTCAAATAAAACATCGGAAAATGAAATTCATTCAATTTTTCAAATGATGTCATGATTTGCGGATTCTTAATGAAGCACTACCCTTTACCTCGAATTAGATTTATTAGTATAAGCGCTTTGCATTTAGAAAGTTTAATTGAAATCGAATTATTATTAAGCAAGATAGATGAATGAATGGCATGTGTAAACTGGAGGGGTTTGCCAGTAAGCCGTTTCTCTGTGAGGGCTGGTGAGGAAACCAACCCATGCCTGGGGTTAAATCCTGAAAATTCATCAGCGTTACTTATGTTACTGTTCGAAATCAAAATGGGAGGTGCATTTTAATTCCTTTAAATTTAAAATATTACTTTTTTACCAATTAAAATTCACATTTATAGGTATCCAAATGAAGCAAAAAAAGGAAACAGTAAACAATCATAAATACTACTTATGTTACTGACTTCACAAGGAGGAATTATTGCTAATTTTACATACTTTAGGCGCTCGGTCAAGGTCTTTATGAGATGAATATTCTAATTAAACAAGCAGGAAGGAAATATAACAAAAACCATCCAACTTAAGAATACAGTTAGCTTAAAACCCGTCAACCATACATGCAACCAAGGTCCTTAAAATAATTATCCACAAGTTATCATAAACAACCGAGGTTCTGTGTATGCCTTATATTCTCTAGTTTGTTTTTACTGTGTTTCCTATGCTAATTTTATAGAAACAGTGCACATAAGCTCCTAGTCGCTACTTGCAGTCGCACCCAAAAACTAAATAACATTCTTTCTCTTCTAGGTGTAAAGACGGTAATTTTCATTCATTCAGTGTATCCTGGCAGTTCTGCATCCTGCTTTCGGGTCGGAAGCTTAATTTATCAAGGGAATGTATCTATGAAGTAACAGGCTTCGAAACATCTTCTGAAATGATTGCTCAACCTCTTTAATCAATTTCGAAGTTATTCAAATTATATCTGCATAAATTATATTTGCCTAAAGAGAAGAACCTTTTTGAAATAACAATCCAATTCATCAACGGTCGCCGGGCAACCTACAATTTTGTAGAGTACATGTTTGATTTTTCATACAAAATTCTATAATAATAATTACTATAAAAAACTTTCGTAGTTCGCATAATTCAAATGTCTTTTTAATGGGAAAACAAAAACGAATTGATACTAAGAAAATGAAAAATCGAACTATACATCAAAATTCTAGATCCTTTTACATTTATCACATACTGGTCGTCCAACCACTACTGATGACGACAAAATAAAGGCGATAATTGAAACTAATCAGCGCATAACAACTTGAGAGATAGCCGAGAAGCTATTGAATTCAACCGTTTACTTGCACTTACAACAGCTTGGCTACGTAATCAAACTGGATGTCTGGGTTCCTCAGGAATTAAAGGAAATCCACCTCACCATATGTGAAGAAAAATTACTGAATCGTAACCTAAACGACCCATATCTAAAAAGAATCATAACGGGTGATAAAAAACGGCTTGTTTACGATAACGTAGTTCGAAAACGATCATGGATCAAGCAAGAACAGCCCCCACAATCGACATCCAAAGCCAATATTCACCAAAAGAAGATTATGCTTTCTGTTTGGTGGGATTACAAGAGCATAGTCTACTTTGAACTGCTTCCAAGAAACAAAACTTTTGATTCGAATGTCTACTGTCGCCAACATTGAAAGAAGAAGATCAATGAAGTTAGAGTTTATTTTTTGATATATTTCTGTAAAAATAAGAAGAAAACATTTTTATTTTTGTTTAGTATCAATGTTTTTTTTTTCTATTGCACAACACATTTCGCTGAACTAGCCAGCATTCTCAAGTGCAATACTACAACTCGACTCAAACCTACATATTAAAAGCAAAAACGATGAACGGAAACTATTAACTAATTACCTATAATGCCTCAAACAGCCTAGACTTGAAAATATCCGTTTGGTCATTAAGGACCATAAAATCTTTAGTCCTGATATGTCTATATATCGTATCTCTAATGCTTCTAAAATATTTAGTTTATTGGACTTGGGCAGTTAGTGGAGGATTTCAAGATCGCTCAAGCCCGGGGTATCATTTGCACTCACCGCTAGAGGATCAGCAGATAATGTGAATAGTGTAAGTAGCAATAATAGGATTAATAAGCAGGATGAAAAAATTCATTTCGTATTACAATGTTTAGGTCAACATGCTTCAAAACAATTTTTCTTCCATTCACATTCTCATGGATGGGGTGCGTTTCATCTCGATAACGTCAACTCCATTGTTACTCTACATCGACGTGACTATGTCCTGGAATTCATTGTCAAGTAAAAGCTTGACATCATGCTTCTCACTGAAACCCATCTGCATTCATAGCACTCAATGACGTTCAAGGACTTTTAAATTCATAAGAAACAAAAGGGTAAACTGAGATAGAGGTGGTGGCACTAGGGTATTGATTAGAAGACTCGTTTCCATAATTGATAAAGTCGAATTCAAAAACATTGAATTTCTTAAAGTGTTCATTATTAAAATTTCACTTCAAAGTGGGGTTAACATCTTCGTTATCTTCGCCAATACAGCCAATACAGTGCCTGGTTCGAATCTCGTTGGTGACAACGAGATTTGTTTCGAGCGATTCTTTGGACGAACTAAGATGTGTTTTTTGAATAGCCCGCTATTTCGGTAGATGTCGCTTTTGAAGCTGTCATTTTTTGACATTTGGCAAGTAGAAACTACGCCATTAATAAAAATAGAACGATAGACGCTTCAACAACGCATTGCAATTATTAAAATTCACTATAAAAATGATAAAAATTTGGCAGAGACGGTTCGTAAAACTCGAACATTTTTGGGTCGCCGTGAAGCACCTTGTCGGATCGCAATACAGTTAGTGATGTGAAGAATAAAACCCGTGCACGTCACTCAAGAACAGTCGAGAATATTGCTGCTGTAGCCGAAAGTGTTGAAGAAAACCCAGGGTTGTCAATTCCTCGTCGTTCTTTGGAATTAGGCATTCCACAAACGTCATTGCACCGTATTTTGCATAAAGATTTGGGTTTTCAGGCTTATAAAGTTCAGTTAAAACAAGAACTCAAGCCGGTCGCTCATCATCAACGTCGTGTCTTTGCTGGTTGGGTCCTTGAAATTCATGAAAATGATCCGGAATTCCATCGAAAAATCATCTTGAGTGATGAGGCCCATTTCCACCTCGGTGGCTTCGTCAAAAAGCAAAGTTGTCGCATCTGGGGTCGGAAAACTCAAAAGTTATTGTTGAAAAGCCTCTCCATCGAAAACGGGTGACTGTTTGGTGCGGTTTATGGTCCGGCGGTGTCATTGGACCTTACTTTTCGAAAATGAGGCTGGAGCAACACTTACGGTGAATGGATTGCGCTATCGAGTGATGATTAATGATTTTTTATGGCCGGAATTGGATGATATTGATCTGGACAACGTTTACTTTCAACAAGACGGCGCTACGTGCCACACAAGCAACGAAACCATTGATCTTTTACGGGAAAAGTTTCCGAACCGTGTTATCTCTCGAAGAGGTGATCACAATTGGCCACCGAGATCTTGTGATTTAACACCTTGCGACTTCTTCCTTTGGCGCCACGTGAAAGAGAAGGTCTACGCCAACAGCCCAGCGTCGATTCAAGACCTCAAAGGTGCAATTCGTGAGGCTATCGAGGACATAGGGCAGCCAGTTTGCGATTTGGTTATGAAAAATTTCATGAAAAGGATATGGTCCTGTAAGCGTGGTCGTGGTGGTCATTTGCCTGATGTTATTTTCCACTATTAACGACATACCTTCCTCGTTATAATGAAATAAACATCCGATCATTTATATTTAAAAATGGCATTTTTCTCACCTCTTATTGGCAAACCCTGTATAAGCCAGTTCAATTATAATACGTACTGGTTTAAAATCAGAACTTATCGCAGCTGGGTTGACGTACGGCCAAAGCATAGTACTGATAATATTACCTTCGCGATGCCAATTTATTCGAGGAAGAAATGAGATGCTCTATAAGCGAAGGCTTGAAAGGGCTGTAGTACTAAACCAAGCAAAAATTGAATACAGGTGCAATCTTTATGGGGCGGAAATACCAACATTCAAATTCTTAACAGAAACTTTGCACTGCTGACTTGAATTAAAATATCATAATCCTCCACGGAAGCTACAGGTGCTTCATTCACAAAGCGACCATTATTATATCGAAGTTAGAGAAGCTGACGTTGGAAACGATTGAGAAAGTAGTTCCCAAGATTAAACATCGAAACAATATGGAAGGATATGAAACGTCAACCATCGCAAGGTTGAAAATATTGAACAGTCTTCTTCTCACTTGCGTCAACAATTATTGGCGATTGTTAAACTACAACCATCGTTCGTTGGCTTTGTTGAAATTACACCTTGAAAATGTCTGGAGCTTAGTTCTCTTACGCTGCAGGAGTGAATTCAGCAACCAACGTGTGGAGAAACTGAGCGGTATTAGCCCACAGGACTCAACCGGCATTTGCAAGAATGTCAGTAATCTCGAGTGAAGGGGTTAAATCAAGTAGCTAGTAATGAGATAGATCTTCTAGATAGAGCGGGTATCGGACTTAACAGTACGACTCCGGATACAGATAGAAATAAGGTTGAATATGATGATCACGGAATATGCCGTGATTGATCCACCTACCAAACTCTCAGAGAGAGAGAGAGAATCACAAATACCCTCCAGATGTCGTTTAAGCAAAAACTTTCAACTTCAAATCAAGCCTAAACGGCGAAACAATTCTTTTTTTCAATGAAAACCTGACCTATGACCTCATAGCGAGACCAAAAATTGATTATTCTGAAAGCTATGAAGACTTGTGTCTCCTACTTGGGAAAATAAACAAACAATAAATCATGTGGTATTTACGCTGTTTCCAATATAGTACTACATTTGCCTGAGATTCTTCTCCTTTTCTTCTTCGTAGCGCTATAGCCCCTCTCGGGCCTTCGCTTCCTGCAAATAGCGCCTCCAACTGTCTCGGTCCATTGACCGGGTCCTCCAATTTCGAAATTCGAGCAGCGATGAACTATCTTCGTCGAACGAGTCAGACCAGCGTTTCCTCGGTTTCCTCACTGGTCTCCGGCAGTTCTCGCAACGAATACGTTTTGGGGTATCCGTTGTTCGCCCATACGATTCATGTGGCCAGCCCATCGCAGCTTCCGCAGTCTTACAATCATTGAGACCTCCGGCTCGTCGAAAATTTCATACAGCTCATAGTTGTATCGAATTCGTCATTTGTCCGCATCTAGCTTCGCTCGGATTATTCGCCTCAGGACCCGTCGTTCAGCGGCGTTCAACATATTTGCGGATGCTGGGGTTAGGGTCCATGTTTCACACCCATAGCATAATACAGGTCTTATAACAGGTTTGTACAAATATACTTGAGAGCTTTGTTTTCCTGTGTATGCAGCTGGTCTTCAAGATCGTTAAGACTGAATAAAATATTTTATTGGCGAGCAGTATTCTTCGGCATATTTCGTCTCCTTCATTATGACGTATTTCAGAGCCAAACTGAATAGCAATGGGGCCATCCCATTTCTATGCTTAAGTGTAATATTTGTGTCAAAGGAATCGGTAAGTTGGTAATTGATGCGGACTTGGGAGGTCGTCGACGCCATTGTCAATTCGGTAAGACAGATTAATTTGGCTGGGATGCCAAAGCGAAGCAGTATCAGGTACAGTACGGTGCGATCAATACTGTCTTATGCTTGCTTAAAGTCAACGAAAATTGCCTGAGGTTGCTATTCCAAATTACTGCATATTGTTAAAATACATGTTGAGCAATTCATATTTCCCAAATGAGTGTGGAAAAAGGCCAAGCTATTTCCGATTTTGAAGAAAGAAAAGGAATCTTCGTGCATTAACAGCTATCGCCCAATCAGCTTGCTGTCTAACATCGGCAAGGTTTTTGAAGTCATGCTGAATCAAGCATTAGCTTTCATCAGTTTAGCTTCCCTCAGGGTAGATGAACCACATGGTTCCCAAGGTGTATTTTGAGACCTTTATATGCATTATTTCTCTAAATTTACCAAAGGGCTAGCAATGGCTAATCCGCCATCACCATTGCAAATGGAAATGTTTATGTCAAGCATAAAACAGATCATTGAAGAGAAAGAATATATGGCGCGAATATGGTATCGATATGTCGACATTATAGCGATCGTCCCCAAAGAAAAAGTGAACGAACTAATTATTAACTTGAATAGCATTCATAACAGCATAAAATTCAGTATGGAAATGGAGATAGAGGGTCGTGTCCCCTTCCTGGATACGTGCATCATTAGGTGTGGGGGAAGGTTGGAGTTCAACATTTATCTTAAATCAACTAACTCTCAACTATTCCAGCAACCTCGTGGCACACGCATACCCAAAAACTAGCTGTATATAGCAGTATGGTACACAGATTACTTACCATTCCATTGACGGCCGAGAGATACGCAAGGGGAAAGGACATCATCAACACAGCGAAATTGAATGGATACGATCACATAACTATAAAAAATATGATAAACAAGAAGAAGAAGCAAATACGGAGAAGCAGCATGACAACACTGTTTCAAACGAATAAATTGATAGATTGTATGCAAGCGTAGTGCGGTCATACCGCATTCGGCAATTCATGGACGATTGGCGGGTGTATTACGAAAACATCAGTTTGAACCAGTAGGCAGCAGCAGGAATAGGCAGCTTAAGGCACTGTTGGGCAGCGAAAAAAATCGAAAACAAAAGGACGAAAAAAGCGGGATATACAAGTACATAATTACGTGTCCGGCATGTGAAAAAGTATATGTAGGTCAAACTAAACGATCAGTAAAAACAAGGTTTGAAGAACATATTAAAGAAGTCGCCAGTATGAAGAACAAAAAGAAAAATTGTGCGAAATCATCAGCTGCAGAGCATATCGTAAAAGAAGGACATGTGATAACAATGGAAAACCTCACGGTCATCAAAGAGGGATTAAGGAGCAATAAACTCGATATATGCAAAAGTATTGACATTAGAAAAGTACCTGCGAACCGGAGATTGAATGGACATGCCGGAAATAGTGCTTTAAAATTAATAGATTTATTGTTGTAAAGTGATTAGGATTATGTTTATGATTGTTGTATTAAATAAAGGAAAAAGTAGGTTGTATAAATATTTGGTCAATAGGAAAAATTATTTAGTGTACTGAAGAAGACTGGATGTTCCGTGTTGAAATACGTATTTACAGAAAAAATAAATAAGTACAGTCGTAAAAGAAACAACGCTACTTTTATTTTGCAAATTCTACCAAGGGTTGATTGATTAATTTTTTGCAAGAAATTTCTTCCAAACACATTCAAAAATGGTGTGAAGAAATGGACAAAATAACCAAGAATTTTCGAAAATTAATGCATTGAGCTAATCAACTGAAGGAAGCGCATTTGCTGCCCTACATTGTGGAAGGTGTGAAGAAAATTAGATCACCACCATAGTTAACGCTCCTCTACTCAATAACTACCGTAAAGGTGTGATTATCAGCACAAAATTCATTTCTTTGATTCCATATAATTAGGCTTACTTAAAAAAATAGTTTTTATTATAGATGTTGGTACAAAAAGTCTTCAGTTTTTGAAATAACAGGTGATAGATTTCAGCATTTTCCCATATAAATCGACTGCCGCGCACCCCGAAAGCCAGTAGCGGTTTAGAAAACTACATATTAAATGTCAATTTGTATGAAAAAATGCAGATTTTTTATCCTTCATTATCTCTAAAACGAATTATTTTTGAATAAACGCCCAGAACAAACACGTTTTTTTTAGATCAAGACTGATCGGATGACATCAAAATCAGTGCTAAACTTACAGGAGAAAATTAACCTGAATATAATTCGTAGTTATAAAAACATATTGAGTTTGCATGTGTAGAGAAAATTAGAAAAAATTCCCTTACTTCAAGTATGGTAGCCGCCATCACCCGTGTGTGTCTAAAATGTGTTGGTCTGATGAGACTTTATGTAGTACACACGTCGAAACCACCTTCTAACATTTTTTTCTTTAATAGTTTTCAGAAAAATTATTAATTAATGCAACTCAATTAAAAAGTAGCTACAACCAAGGAATTTTTATAAGTAATCAAAACCAGGTAAATGAAATCCGTGTCCGATTTTTTTTTAATTTTAGTTAAATCGATTTTCAAAATTTATTCAGTTTAATTTCTCTAATAAGAGCAGTTTCATGTCAAATTTCATATGTTTAGCAATTCGAACTATGAAAGCGAAAGGAAACAAAACATAGTTTGTTTACATTTATATCCACTTGAAACCAATAACACTGGTCTGATGAGAATCTTCTCTTAAAATCTCGATCTCTTTCAAACGTGTATCAACGAACGTGCGATGATGGATATGAGAGGCGTCTGCGAGGATCGCATGAATGGTTCTATTTTCAACTAAATCACTCATACTTGAGTACAAACACTATTCTATTGATTCCACTATACGATCTACAAATGAGTAATATTGTTTTAATAATAAACACATGTCAACTGTGGCAAATACTTATAATATAAGTAAGCATAAAAAGCTTCCCTCTGATTCGGCAGTGCATTTTTATTAAACTCTAATAGGAGAATAAGGCCAGTTGTCTAAAAGCGACCCAAAAATAGACAAACAGAAAAACTCCTTCACCAGCGGCGAGAGCGCTTTATTCAAAAATGTATGAAAATATTTCATTAATTCCTAAAAATAGCATGCAAAGCACTAAACTCATGTACCGAATCAAAATTTCGAGTAAATTATTGTCGCTAGCTATTTTCCGATCTGATTTTTAAAAGTTACTCAAAATTAGGGTAAAGATGTGCCGATCGTAAAAAAGGGATGGGAATTAGAGAGCGGCATGGTCGAGAAAATAAAAAAAAAACCAAATCTGAGGAGGTCAGTAAAATGTATTAGCGAGAGGCGTGAGTCAATTTCTCTTCTGTGGGATGTGGGATCATATCGCTTTAAAATACCTGTATTGCTCGTCCGAATGTGGATCAAATTTCTCGCTTAAATTGTCTGATATTGGGTCACAAAAGGACGAACCAGGGCAGACGACTGGTTCTAATGTAATGTAGCCGTTATAAGTTTCCTTTGCGTCTTCTGGTGTACATGAGCCAAGAGGCGCTGCTTGTAATGAAGCTAATGGTAATGACGATGAAGGTGAGGATGAAGCTGAAGCTGAAGATGAAGCTTGGGATGAAGATGTACTTGATGCGAATGAGTAGAGGAGCGGCGATATTTCTTCTTCTGAAACTCCCACAAATGTGTAGTCCATGGTCGACAGCACCGATGTACTTCCATTTGCACTAACGTTTTCCACAAATCTCACAATTGCACTTACATTTGAATCGAGCGATGTGCTCAACAGCGCCAGGCTCGAGTCACTTTCAGACGTAGTCGTCCCAGCTATTTCACTATCAGCCGTGCTCAAATTCGAAGACTGCGATGGCGACAGCGTTGTACTTATCAACAAAGGTATTCCATTAGATTCGTGAAGATTTTCAAAAAGCGAATTGTTTAGATACGAGTATTCTAGCGACATGGTGCCGAACGATCGCGCGAACTGTTCAAACCGACGCGTAAATTCTATAAAAGCAACTCGGATCGTTCTCTGCAAATAATTCAAATCTCCTACACGCTTTAGATCAATTCTGGATGTGCCAATGTCACCGAAGTGGAAAAATTGTTCCGTCACGCATACACATCGGATTTCCCGACGTACCAGTCAAAAGCGAACACACCGTCTTTAGGGGAGCGAGGCAACAAGCAAGAAGACACCCTCCAGCTGTACGGTTGCACCTTGTGCCCATGTGATGAGAATAACCGCGCTATTCAACCACCTCTTACTCTGTCAGACCCAATCTCTTAACTATTCGTGCGTTTTCCACAAAGATTTCAATTTCCTCCTACGAAGTGGAAGTTCCAAGCGTGAAAATTCGCTTGTTTGCTATCTTATCTCATTTCTCTGCCTCATACACTTACCATAGGTGCCCTCGAGTGCCGAATTGTACTGCGCATACTCCTGCGATTTGGCGTTTCGCAGAACCCGATCCGTATGACGAAAGACGAATGTTCTTAACAAGTTTTACGATGTTTACTCCGAATTTGTCTTATATTCAGCAATAGATATCAACCACTGCAATATCGAGAAATTCTCACAATATTTCCAAGCCATCCAAAAGTTTGGAAATCGTCACACAAGTCAACTAAGTATAGGACATTTCAACCAAATATGTAATTAAAGTCGCGCACTAATCAGCTGTACAATGCAAGATTGGACTTGGACGATGCGTCAATGGATCTCGTTGCAATCTAGAAACTTTGACAATGTAGGTTCGGCTTGCGATTAGATTAGCATTTGTATTGTTTTTATAAATGGTTAGTGCTGCCACATGCAAAATGTTCTGTTAGTTATATTAAAACCCAAAATTCGAGATGGGTAATCTCGGCGGAATACCTTTGCCTGGTTCAAATGGTGCTTGCGTTGCAGCTTGCCTAGTTGCCGCTTTCTGTTACAAATAGTTTATTTTCTATTGAAATTGAGTTATTACTTACATTCTATGATTAATGTTAATAATGCTTGCCAACTTTGATAAAATGTGTTCAGTGATTGCTTAATTTAATAGTTTGTAGTATCTGGGGGCACATCTTATAGCTTTTAACCCAGGTTAGTGTTGACTATTTAGGTTAGAGGGTTAGTCATAAGCTCGGGGAACGGTGCGCTTTGTCTGAAGATCGGCAGCCGGTGGAGCAAAGCCCATGTAAGTTAGGAATCTATATGGTAGTAATTTGCAAATGGATTGGTCGGCCTACTTTAGACAAGCTTCCGTGAGCTGCCAGCCAACTACAGCATAAGCGAATGCTAATTTTCCGAATGAAAAACGTACGAAACGCATTCCGTGGATGCTTAAAATTTACCTTACACCGTCCACTGTACTCCTACACTTTTCAAGACGAGTAAATGAAGCACATGTTTTGCACCTTCCACTGATAGTTGAGCCAGAGGTCATCTTTGAGATGAAAACAAACTCCTATTTATTCACGTTGGAAGACGATAAAAATTAAACGTGTGCAAGAACTGATATTTTCACTTCACTTTCGCTGTAGAAATGCTTCTCGAAACCGTACAAACCCTCAAGTTTTCGTTGACACCTCCACAATTCTTCATATACCACTGTATAAACTAGTAGTAGCCAATGCGGACGACATAAACATTTTGTCAAAGTCATTAACAACTGCCATACAACTTTTCCTGAAACTCGACAGCGAAGCAAAACTAGTAGGGCTACAAATCAATGGAAGTTAAACAAAGCTCATGACGCAGTCGAGAAAAATTATCTCAAATACACAAAATATCACACTTGGCGAATACAGTATCGAGAATGTAGGCGAATTTGTGTATTTAGGCGCCAAAATAACGAGAACCGCTAATGAAAGAGACAACATACGCCGAAGAATACAGCTCGCGCTTTGAGGAACAAGATAAAACCGGAGTGGACATCCATGTGTACACGTTGTCGCAACTACCCCTGCGACCGCCTGCCTAACTACGTGTCTTTTTGCACCTACCCCTGCGACCGTGATTCAAAAGCTAGTTAAGGGGAACCCAATGGGTTGTCACAAGAAAGTAAACAAACGCTTATGCACTTGTAAATATGGTTTTATTGCAATAACACTTCACAGAACAAGAAAATAGCATTGAATACAAATACAGCATTATGGCCGCTTAGGATAGAAAACACTTTCTTATCGATAACCCATCGTTTTCTAGCAATAACGCACATTACACTTCTAATTGAGTTCCTCGCTCCGATTTACAATGTCACTCCTTAAAATGTAGTTATTCCTAAACCAGGTGTAATATTACTTTCACTACAGTCAATATGTACCTCCGGACACGTTCTCGAACCGAAAAAACGAGTAAATTCCGAATCGTATCTCACGCGCCAGGTAAATTTCGCGTCCATGTTTAGTCGTCAAATTGACAATCTGGCTCTCGAGAGGAGAAATTGTGGAAATTATTGGAAATGAAATGACAATCATGCTCAGAAGGTGGTCGCATCATTTTCTATGGAGCTTATATGAGCATAGCCTCTCCATTTGTTCCGTTCCTCAAAGAGCTCGCGAATAAAATATTTTATTCAGTATTGACGATCTTGAAGACCAGCTGCATACACAGGAAAACAAAGCTCCAGGTGTACAAATCTGTGAAAGACCTGTGTTATGCTATGGGTGTGGAGCATGGTCCTATACCCTAGCATCCGCAAATATATTTAACGCCGCTGAGTGACGGGTCCTGAGGCGAATAATCGGAACGAAGCTAGACGGAGACCAAAGGCGAATTCGATACAACCATCAGCTGTATGAATTTTTCGACGAGCCGAAGGTCTCAATGATTGTAAGACTGCGGAAGCTGCCATGGGCTGGTCACATGAATCGTATGGGCGAACAACGGATACCCAAAAAGGTATCCGTTCGGAGAACTGAAGGCCGGAGACCAGTGGGGAAGTCGAAGAAACACTGGTCTGACTCTGTCGGTGAAAAGAGTTCATCGCTGCTCGGATTTCGAAATTGGAGGACGCGGTCAATGGACCGAGACAGTTGGAGGCGCTATTTGCAGGAAGCGAAGGCCCGAAGAGGGCTGTAGTGCTAAGAAGAAGAAACCAGCAAGCGAAGTTGGCCTACCTGTGGTCATGGGTGTGGTATTAAGTGCTGCTGCCATATAGCTTGTAATGATTTAGATTTCTACGTCCGAACGAGGAACCGACCTCTCATCGGTTCTAGACGTTAAGTCTGAGTAGTACCAACGGATGGTACCCACCGGTCAACCAATCCGTGCACCGTAATCCATTCACGTGGTGGCTGCTTGTCGGCCAGTTAGATCGGAGAGGATTTCGGTCGCGGGTCTCCGAATGGATTACGCTCATTTACAATCTTCAGCCACCAATACATGCCCGTTTTCAAACGCGTCACCAAAACAAAACCATACGGAGAGGAAACGTATTTTACGTTACTCCATATTTCTTCATTCAATCAGTCAAAGAACAAAAATCTAATCTCCATTTCGCGTTCTCGAATCTCACCGACGCGGTACCGAAAAGCACACTACGTTAATTTAAATCCGAAAAAAAAACTACGCTAAAGAAGAAACAAAATCAACTGAGGTACCGCGTACCGCGCGCGATTTTCTCAAACCCTACAGACAGTTGTTCAGGTTGTTAATTCGGTTGTGTTAATGTAATAATCGTTCCATAAACTAAGTTAAATCTTTACATGCTTCTAAATCCTTTTACGGTTTGAATGTTCATATATATTCATTTAATTCCTTCCCTATCTGTTTTCCATAGAAACTGAAAAGTGTCTTTTATAACTTTAAATCAAGACTCACTTTGTAACAGCTGCTAACATGTAGCATAAATTGTTGCTTTTAGTTTTGTTCCCTCCTGAAGCGAGCATTGTTCATTTTTCGTGGCGTTGACTGTCTGCTCTCTGCGACTCCATTCTTATTGGAATGGTTGTCAAATTAGATTGAGAACAAAGAGCAATCGTTCTCCATTGAAAGATACAGGACAGCAAGTGTAGGCGGCTTTTGTTCAATCATGCATGACGAGGGAGCTGACAGACGACTGCGCTGGTCTAGTCGTTTTCCCGTGACGTGTTTACACTTTGCACTGTTATCGTTTGCCCAGGTGAACGGGAAAATGCAACTAGGCCACGGCCTTCCTTGCGCCTATTACAAAGTCGTCCCAGCGGCCTACCGGTATGCATCCAATACAGATGTTATTAAATGAGACGAGTTCGGTTCAAATATGTTATTAACAGGGCGTAAATGAATTTGTACTGTGCTAGCGATGGGATAATATTATCACGCTGATGTCTCAGTTGTCCAGTTACGCGTGGTATGTCCAAGTCCTCATTATGATCCTGCAACATCGTGAACCTTCACTTGCACGTTTAATATCTAGTATTTTAACAGTAACCTGCTAGCCTGATTCATTTGATGATCGTTGATGAACCCTTTCTTCAGCAAAAATTTCCTCCCTTTTCAATGTAATGCGAGGTAGAAGTTACTAAGCAGTCTCTTCAGTTGTTGGAGGTAGATAATTGAATTTTTTAACGTGCACTTTATAAATATATTAAACCACCCGGACAATCTTAAATCGCGACCGGCCAACTCAAGGTAAACTCGCCAAATATTGCGTTGCGAATTTTCAACAACCGACTCTTTTTGGGTGGCGGCCACTACGTGCACACTTCACTGCCATGTGGCTGTCAATTCCTCTTGACATCCCACGACAAAATTGACGTGGGATGTGCGCCCGTCGCAACCAACGTGAAATGACAAGCCACCTAGCAGCAAGGTGTGTTAGTAGTGGTCCCCAGCGGCGTCGCATGATTCATTACAAGCTTACGTGAGTTTTGGCGTGGGGCGTCGACTTCGTAATATAATGGCCGTATTCACAGCTGATCAAAATCTCAGCTGCTTCCACTCAACAATGACGTCACCAGGATTTTCTTTCTTTTGATCAGCTGAAATTGGTGACATTTCTTTCGATCGCTAACTTTTACTTGTAAATTATCGATTTAAAATAGTTTCGCAATGAAAGATGCGTGTTTTATGTATCGAAACGTCGGGGGGAAAAGCTCTAAGTATTTCGTTAGTAATAGCAATTGATTTCATAACCTACGTTTCGGGGACTACATTTTTCAACTTTTTAACTTATGGTATCAACTTAAGCGAATGATTTCGCGTGTTTTAATGCATGTAGGTTACTGAACGCAATTGTTTTCACTACAACAATTCTTTAAGCTACGGTCATAGTACAATACTAACAAGTATGGTCACTCTTGGATGTCAATAATTACGACAACAAAAATTGATGGGGTAAGGTAAAATGAAGAGAAGAAAGGACTGAAAATAAATGGCTTTCGCCCTTTAGCGAAAGAGAGTTAGATATAGCTGCGGCCCATATGTGAGATTGTGTTAGTAAGTTTGCCCGCGCTTGCGTTTGTATGGGTTTGTACGTGAAGCGGGAAATTATGGTTGTGTGTGTTGAAATTTAGCCATTTTCGTGTTACCAGATTAGCAAAGTTTGTTGTTTAACGAAAGATATTATTGCCAGATTGATAACACAGCTGATTTTTTTGGCGGGAACGTGATTTTGAAATCAGTTCATTTAAGAGCAATGGAAAGTGCATTGTAATTCATTGCAATTCAAATGAATATAGAAAATTGTTCTGGCTTCCATCGGGCCATAACACGTAAGTTGAAAATGAAATAAACCTTTTTGCTATAATTTTCGCAATAACTTTTAGCGCGATTATCTACTGAATCACCAATTAGATTAGTTCCGAAGACCTACACAAGATGTGTTTTTAGGGCTTAACAGAATAACTTACTATAGGGTTTTCCAATAAGAGGTGTTATTTTGAATAGATCTTGTGATTTAACACCTTGCGACTTCTACCTTTGGGGGCCACGTGAAAGAGAAGGTCTACGCCAACAGCCCAGCGTCGATTCAAGACCTCAAAGATGGAATTCGTGAGGCTATCGAGGACATAGGGCAGCCAATTTCATGAAAAGGATATGGTCCTGTAAGCGTGGTCGTGGTGTTCATTTGCCTCATGTTATTTTCCACTATTAACGACATACCTTCCTCTTTATAATGAAATAAACATCCGATCATTTATATTAAAAAATGGCATTTTTCTTTTAATATCAAAATAACACCTAGTATATAATAGTTATTGCAATATATTTTAAGGTTTAACCAAATTTTTATACAACTATGGCATCGGGCGATTTTAAGCCGCAAATAAAAACACTGCGACAAGATTTGCACCGGATCTTAGGCATGTGCAGAGCTTATATGCCTCTTAGAAGTTATGCCCTTGTCAGGAATTATCCGCGAGTACCACAAGAATGTGTGACCTGAAAATTATATGTTTAAAAACCAATTTTTAAGAAAAAAATTGAGGAACCTTGTGACAACAAATTCTGGCGAGAGAAGACGCGAAGTTGTATGGTGTGAGCTTCTATTTAAATTATGATAGTCGCGCGCCTATCTTGTCGTAGTCTGTTCCCATCTTTTGTTATTCTCATACTCACTTTATGCTAAATGAGTTTTATCGACAGGGGTGACGGCATTTTCTTGGCATAGGCCCTACGCGTCGAGGGCGCAGACTCAGTGCACAAATTGATTCGTATTAATCGTTAGTAATTTATTAGCCCCGAAAATCGACGCAAAACCCCGCCCGCGCAGGCTCCTGTGGGGCCACGCAAGGCCCGCGGCGCAAAAATTTTAACACTGTTTTTAATTTTTTAATCTGATAATCAGCTGCTTCTCACATTCCTTCTGGTACAACACTTCGCCGCCATTCAATCTTGTTCAAATTTCGTATGAAGCAGATTTCAAGCTTGAAATTAACTATCTGCTGGATGTTTTCGCGTCGATTTTCGGGGCTTATAAACTACTAAGGATTTATACGAACCAATTCACACACTGAGTCAGCGGCCGCAACGCGTAGGGCCTATGCCAGGAAGGTGCCGTGACCCCGATCGACATACTATACTTGCACCGCAAGAGAGAAAAATATGACATTTGTCTTTTCACAACATTCGTTTAATTGAACGTAGAAATCGTTCAGTTGTTAATCGGACTTCTCTTTTCTTTCAATGCGAAGTATTTACCAGTCAGCTGATGACTGTTCTTTCCTGTTTTACTTTCGTCGAATTTGTTACACGTTTCCCATGCCCTGTCTGTGCACGCTGTCACACATACTATCTGACACGCCGGCAAGTCCCGTTATTCGGAAATTTGTATGAACTGACCCTACTTGTTATTGATTGTATTATGCTACGGTCACTGGAGTTTAACGATTCAAATCGCACGATTTCCAATTTTTAAGCTATTTTTTAAAATTCTTTACTAAATTTGAAGCGTCGTTGAGTGGAAGAAATGTCACCTTTGACAAGAGAAAAGGTGAACAGCTGATTTTAGCCCATCTCGAATACGCCATCGATTTTACGAGTTCGGCCATTGTATTACGAAGGCGACGGGTGGAGTCAACGTATGTGGTTACAAGCCCTTCAGACAGAATCTGTATATAGTACGCAACCATATTATTTCAAGCTCCCTTAAATCCTCAGATACTTGCATGCTTCAAATTCACCTTGAATTGTCTAATGCACATCTACACTTCTGGAGCAGCTGAATGAAACATTCGTTCAACTCCTTCCACAACAGTTAGCTTGAAGAGGTAAACAAACTACTATATTTATATATTTCGATCTCAACAAAACATGAACGGATGTATGAACTGAAACAAACTTCACTGCATTAGGCGCGCCATGGTATTCTCTGTAGACCTTCTTAATTTCGCCATTCAAATCCGTCTTGAAACCGTGAAATACCTTGATCTGCAACGACATCATACCGCCATATAAATTTGAGTAGGAAGCCAGGCTACATGTGATCATGCATGCGATAATAGAGCTTTTATGCAGATGGCTTGTAACTGTTGTGAGGCTTTGGATGTGGGAATCTTGTTCAATTTTTTTAGTCAGAGTTTTCCGCCTTGACGTGTGTTTGGGGACCATTTTAATATCTGTAAGAATTTGCGGTAAACAAAGCATATCTTTAAAGCAAAGGTGACCCAGATTAGCATAATGGAAGGGTATATATTTTCCATCATAAAATATACCCAGCAACTTCAATGTCGTTTACCAGCAACGCCCGAATGACCGCATCCACAGAAGCCATTGCATACCACTGGTAGCCCAGTGTTACAACAGATTGCGAACTATCGGAACCGGGTTTGGGAGTAAAGCATATCGGAGATGTAGGAATGAGATGCATAAGCGGAATTTCGTAATGATCCCATAAATTATTTCCACTCCATAATAAGTTATCAAACTGCAAAAACCGTCAACTGGTACAAAAGGCCCTAAAAGTTTGCTCGACGGTCTATTCCTTACAGTAGTGGGCAATGACAATTTACCTGTATGAAAACAAGATTTATACTTAGGTTTTGGTGCACACCTGGGTGATATTGCCTATGCAATTCTTTGAGTTTCTTTTCATAGAACGTGAGTTTATTTAAGTGTTGTGTTATGGCTCTTTAAAATTAATACACACGTCTTGTCACTTATCTATTTTATTCTACAAATTTTTCATCCTTACAAATCTTTTGCAAACACCTTATAATTTTGCAACTAATTTTTAATCAAACCTATATTAATTCAAACATTTTGTAACTTTGCAACTTATTTTTAAACAAACCTGTATTAATTCCTTTAACAATAGGTTTTAGAACAAACACAATGAGAATGTTGCTTAGCACAACGATAATGAATGAATTAGAATTCGCAAGTCTCTTTTATACTAAAAATTTGTTTATATTAATTTATGAATATTCTAGCTCTCTATCCCTATGAAGATCATTGGTTTATCAATATCAAATTTCATCTTAAGTGCCACGAGAATATGGTTTAAGCATTTGTCACGGATTTTGGTTATTGTTTACTTTTAGAAATTCTGATGCGAATTTAGTTTAATGGATTGAACTATTATTTACATTTGGAAATTGAAGATTTAGAGTTGTTTCTATTGATATCGTAATTTTGGGTATCATGTTTTTTGACTTACAATAATCGCAAAAGCGTAATCCTTCATATTTTATATCGTTTGAATTGGACTTGATGTTTCCTGTAATTTGCATTGCATATATAGTATTTCTGACAGTCATTAATAGGAATGCTAATGGAATGATTGAGTGATGATTGGATTTCGCTGATTTATTAAGAATTTAATTTATGGAATTAATTGGAAGCAGCTAAGATATGATATTAAATATTCTTTTTTTTTAAATTATTTTTAATAATAAGTAATCCTTCCTGAAGGTATTATAATGTTTGCTCTAAGATACATATGTAGCTGTTGATGCATTGATCGCTGTAAAAATGTCAATTACAAAGTTAGGAATTAAAATTTTCCATGTCATTCGCATCATAACGTAATGAACTTAAATACACTAAACAGTGAGGGCACAGCTCCAGAGCATCGGAGCCTGTAGATGTCTGCGGGGAGCTTCCATTGGCCCCACCAACTCTGGATGAAGTTTGTTCCATCATCAAAGCTCAAAAGAATAATAAAGCGCCGGGCATCGATGAGATTCCAGTGGAGCTCATCAAATATGGTGGCAGTAGTGTTCATCAAGCTATTCACAAAGTCATCCAGTACATTTGGCAACAAGAACATATGCCGAAAGAGTGGAGCCAATCAATTATATTCCCTATCCACAAACAAGATGACAAGCTACAGTGCGAAAATTATAGAGGCATATCACTACTTTCTACGTCGTACAAAATATTTTCTAAAATCTTAGAAAATAAAATCGGATCATACACCAACAGTATTATTGGGGAGTATCAAGGTGGTTTTAGAGCAGGTAGATCAACAACAGACCAATTGTTCACGGTCAAGCAGGTACTTGAAAAATACTGGGAGCTCAACATAGACGTACACCAAATTTTCGTTGACTTCAAGCAAGCATACGACAGTATTGATCGTAACGTACTGTACCAAATAATGCTTTGCTTTGGCATCCCAGCCAAATTAGTCCGTCTTACCAAAATGACAATGACGTTGACGACCTCCCAAGTCCGCATCAATTACCAACTCACCGATGCCTTTGACACAAATATCGGACTAAAGCAGGGAGATGGGCTGGCCCCATTGCTATTCAATTTGGGGTGGGAGTACGTCATACGGAAGCTACCTGTCGATACACGAGGTACATTACTATTCAAGTCGAGCCAGGTAGTGGCCTATGCGGATGACATCAACATTCTGTCACGGTCACTAACAACTGCCAAAGAACTCTTCCTGAAACTCGACAGCGAAGCAAAACTAGTAGGACTAGAAATCAATGAAAATAAAACAAAGCTCATGATGCAGTCGAGGAAAAATACCCTAAATACACAAAATATTACACTTGTCGAATACAGTATCGAAAATGTGAGTGAATTTGTGTATTTCGGCGCCAAAATAACGAAAACGGGCGATGAAAGAGACGAAATACGCCGAAGAATACAGTTTACAAATAAAATATTTTATTCAATATTGACGATCTTGAAGACGAGCTGCATACACAGAAAAACAAAGCCCCAAGTATACAAATCTGTGATAAGACCTGTGTTATGCTATGGGTGTGAAACATGGACCCTAACCCAAGCATCCGCAAATATATTGAACGTCTTTGAGCGACGGGTCCTGAGGCGAATAATCGGAGCGAAGTTAGACGGGGACCAATGGCGAATTCGATGCAACCATGAGCTGTATGAAATTTTTGACGAACCGGAGGTCTCAACGCTTGTAAGACTGTGGAAGCTGCAATGGGCTGGACACATGAATCGTATGGACGAACAACGGATCCTGAAGGCCGGCGGCCAGTGGGGAAACCGAGGAAACGCTGCTGGGCTGACTCTGTCGACGAAGACAGTTCATCACTGCTGGGATTTCAGAATTGGATGACGCGGTCAACGGACCGATACAGTTGGAGGCGCTATTTGCAGGAAGCAAAGGCCCGAAAGGGGCTGTAGTGCTAAGAAGAAGAAGAAGAAGAAGAAATAGTGAGGGCTAAGTCTACTGGGACCCTACCGTATATTGAATTCAGATAGCTTTTTTAGGCATGCGGCCTACGAACCTAGTACAACATATGAAAACGCAGTATACTCTGTTCTGAAACCTAGTATCGATACCAGGATAAAATCCTAGTGTGATGAAATTTCCCTGTATCAAATAAATTAAATAGATTTTTTTTTGACAAAAATATGGCTAGACAAAAATATGGCTAGGAATAAAATAAATTTCTTATTTTCTGTTATATCATTTTGACATCTGACTATACTTGACTGCTCATACCAGGCGTATGCTACATTCGCATGTATTTCATAGTTACCTGGCATCTTTGAGGAACAAGATAAAGCCAGAGTGGACATCCATACGTCAAGGTTGTCGCCATAAGCCCTGTAACCGCCTGCTTAACTACGTGTATTTTTGTACCTACTCCTGCGACCTCGATACCAAGCTAACTTAAGGGTGATTGAACAGTCCGTGCATACGAATTTCTCGAAGAACTTTCAAGAAAAGTATGCCATAGAATTATTTGAAAGGTTTCGGGTGTGGCGACAAAGATTAATAATAAAAATTTTTTGATTACAGAATACTTAGCAATTTAAATTTTATTAGCTTTTAATATGAAAGAAGCTTTGCTCTAAAATCGCTTTACAATTGATGACACATACACATACAACTCCAGTGTAACTATGTATGATAGAACATTTGTGATGTATGCAAAACTGACGATAGATGCAAGCCATATGGTAGCAATTTGCATATGTATTAGTTGGCCTACTATGGACAAGCTTCCGGTAGCTGTCACCCAACTGCGACATTAGCAAATGCTTATATTTCGTCATATATACTATTTTCCGAATAAAAAAAGTGCCGAACGCATTCCGTGCATGCTATAAATTCACCTTGTATAGCCCATTGTGCTCCTAAACTTTCCAAGACGAGCAAATGAAGCACACGTTTTGCACCTTCGACTGATAGCTCAGCGTTGAGATGTAAACAAACTCCTATAAATTCACTTTGGAAGGCGATAAAAACTAAACGGGTATAAGAACTGAAATAATTTTCACTTCACTAGGAGCGCTATTGTGTCCTCCGCGGATCATCTGGATTTCACTGTAGAAATCCGTCTCTAAACCGTACAAAACCTCGAATTTATGTTGGCACCTCCACAATTCTTCATATAACGCCATGTAAGTTAGTCAGCAAAGTCGGCCTACTAATGGTCATGTGTGTGGTAATAAGCGCTGCTGCCATATGGCTTGTATCTTTCGTCAGTTTTGGATGTATGTGTTAAAATATTTGAATTATGTTTTATTAAGTAATTAATATTCAACTACAAGGGTCATTACATGTTTATAGTCATTTGCTAAACTTCAAATCGATCATTTCACTCTTTTTACATAAATTGAATGTAAATCTATACGATAATTTTTTGCTCTACAGTGAGCTTTTCTTGCTTCATGTGGATATCGATCTCTGTTTCGGATGGCTCCGATAGCTTGAAATTGCTTATGAAAAGTCTTTGTATGTAGCTACATAATTGAGTGGCTTTTTAATAATTTTTCCGAGAAATTTTTAGTGAAGAAAAATGTTAGAAGAAGGTGGTTTCGAAAGGTGTAATAATTCTCTTCAGGGCATCACCCTTATTAGATACATACCAAATTTTTAATGTCTGGCTGCTCAACTGTGTAACGTCTACAGAAGACAAAGAAAAGCCAATCAAGGACAAATTTTACAGCACCCTGGAATGCACTGTCAATTCATTGCCGTCAAACGACATTAAAATCGTTCTGGGCGACTTCAATGCAAAAATCAGCCGAGAATCAGCACATAAAGCAACGACCAGCTACAAAAGACAACGGTCGGTAGACTGCGTTACTCTTAGATGCTTCACAGTAATCTCCACATGGTTTCCATATCGAGACATCTATAAGAGAATGTGGGATCCTCAGATGGTCGCACATTCCACCAGATCGACCATGTTCTCATACAAAAATGAGCCACCACCAGCATTCTCGAAACGGGCTCGTTCCGCGGTGCTATTTGTGAGTCGGACCACTACCTTAAGGGGATCAAGTTCGGATGCCGTATCTTCAAGAGCTGTAAATAAGGAGAATCAGCTACTTCAAGGTACCAGATACACAAGCAAAATAATAGCTCAGTAATGTCATCGTTGGAAAATCGCATTAACATATCCCCGCAGGTGGAAGGAAATAATTATGACATCAAAACCATGTGGAAGGCAGTAAGAGATGCGGTGATAGAAGCAGCCGAGAAGGTATTAGGGCACCAGCCAAAGAAAAGTAGAAACAACAAGGAAGCGATTAAAATAAGGAACCAAGCATATAAAGAATACATCAAGCGACCCACTCGGGATAAAAAAGAACAATATAAAAGCCTTCAACGTCACGCTAAAAAAATGTGCCAAAGAAAGACACGACTGACCATCAATACCAAGATCCAACAGATAAACGAAAACACGACCCTACATGAAGTCAGATTGGCGTATGCCGTTATAAAACAACTAAGAGACGGCTTCAATCTACAAATAAGTCTTTGCAAAAGTGTACAAGGAGCATCTATAGACAACCTAGTCGAAATTAAAAACAGATAGCTGCAACATCTCCAGAAGCTGTTCGCAGCTTCAGACGTTGTTGGGGACGCTGTGAATAGCTTCTGGAGATGTTGTAGCCATCTGTTTCAGAAGCAGGGCAAGAGGTATCAGTCGCCGCCAAGCAGAGATGAAGTAAAGGCAGCAGTACGGGACCTTAGAAAAATAAGGCTCCTGAAATAGATGGAATACTAGCAGAACTGACCCAGAGCGGGGGCTCCCATCTAAATAAGCTTCTGCATCAGAAATATGCAGAATATGGTCAGAGGAGCAGTTACCTGAGTACTGGCAAAAAAGTATAATATGTCCTGTACACAAAACAAATAAAGGTGTGAAAATTATAGAGCCATTGCTCTGCTGTGCACGTCTTAATAAGTGCTCTCCAAAATCAAAGAAAGCAAATTACAGCCATACTATGAAAATATTATAGGAGAGTATCAGGAAGGCATTTGATGTGATCGGTCTATAATAGACCGAATATTCTCAGTAAAGCAGGTTCTCGCATGCTGGGAATATAACATCGATGTGTACTAACTGTAATGAATTTCTATCTTCAACTCGAACGCGGAACCGACCTCTCATCGGTTCTAGACGTTAAGTCTGAGTAGTGCCAACGGATGGTACCAACAGGTCAACCAATCCGTGCACCGTAATCCATTCACGCGGTGACTGCTTGTCGGCCAGCTAGTTCGGAAAGGATTTCGGTCGCGGGTCTCCGAATGGATTACGCTCAATTACAATATTTCAGTCACCTGAACTTGCCCGTTTTTCAAACGCGTCAACAATTACTCATCCAGAACGAGAAACCTACATTACGTTAGTTCTGGATGTGATCTATCCACAGATCTCAAATCAAAAACGCTACAAAATCCTATAGGCGCGTTACCGATTCACCGACGCGGTACCGAAAAATATACTACTCGAACTTAAATCGAAGGAAGCTACTCTAAGGAAATGACGAAACAAACAAAGGTACCGCGTACCGCGCGCGATGCGAAACCGACTTCAGCGGATTTGTCGAAACCCTAACCTCGCGACGGCATACCTACCATACACTCTCCGTTCCCCCTGAAATAGAACGAGTTACTGAAAAGGAAAGTCGTGTGTTAACTTAGCAATTCATATTATTATTCAATTCAATTAAATTAGGATTTCTATTATAAATATTAGTATCTTCCATTTAAAAACGAGAAAATTCTCTAATCTACAAATCTGTAACAAAAAAATCGTGTAAGTATTTATCTTAGATACTTCTCCTTATCTGACATGATTTTAGTAGTCTACTTTTTCTTATTTTAAGCTTTAATTTGAGAAAACACAAACTATCTTTTATCTATGTTTTGGATTTAAATTTTGCGTTTAAAAAAACATATCACTAAGGATTTTCGTATATTCTAAGCATTAAACAAATTTGCTGGTTGCTTGTTTGTTGTAAATTTAGTCATATCGAGCTTATTTCTCATGGGGAAAGGATTCGAGGGCTAGAAATGGTTTGGAATTTCTAAAACGTTCACATGTATCGTGTTCAAGAAATAAGAGCGATTTATCATTAAAGAAGAGTTAAAACTGATTAAGTTTCAAAAACTAACATTTGCACAATTTAGACATTTCAAAGGAAGTATAGGCTGCCTTTTTGCCTCACATTTCTTTTTCTCAATTTTTCCGTTTTTTACTTAAATCTTTCAATTGCATGCTTACTTAAATCGAATTAATTTAAATTTATGACACATAAATTGAATATTTTTCCAATAAATAAAAACTCAAAATATGTATGATTGGGCGGATAGCATCATAATATTGTGAGATGATTAGCAGTACATTCTCTTCAATATTTCTGACAACACTGAAAGTTAACCATTTTATCTCTTCTTCCTTATAGTCGATTACTTATTATAGTATTCAAAACAAAATTATAACTACATTTAAGTTTTTTTTCCTTTATGTTTTCTTCTATTCAAACAAATAAGGCACAACTCTGTACTATACAAAAAAAATAATTTTTCTTTTCAATTATACTTTACTTCAATTACGAGTCGACGTGTATTTTGAATACAATCAGCCGGTATTCTGTTTTTTCTTTGTCTTTAAATAAGGAAATTATTTGTGTTTTTTTTTATTTTCAATGGAATATTTTATTTTGTGTAACTTCGCTGATCAATTGTCGCTTACGTTTCTTTTAAAGTTCATAAAAAAAAATATCGCATCTACTACTTTAGGCTGTTTCACAAGGACGGAATAGAATACTTCCAAATGGTTCAGGAATATTTTCTATTTTGGAAATTTTTCACTTGAACGGCAGCAATTTTATTGACTAGTCGATAAATTACTTCAGAGAATCGTTTTGAAGTGCCATTCGAAATTTCAGTCACAAAGAAAAGAAACTTGTTATCAGAGGCAATTTATACACTAAAAGCAACCATTTGAAAACAAATGTTTTTTTGTTTATGACTTTCATTATCACTAGCGAACTTTGAATTTGGTTGGCAGATGGTATTTCCATTTTGCGACTGTTACATCAAGCTCATCTTCTAAACGCATGAGAGTTCGCAGCGAATGGTTAAAAACAACATACAGTTTTCCAATATCGATGTGCCGTTATCAGAGTACTTAATTAAAACTTCGTTTTTTCTTTTGCGTGACCTTGACCCTGTTAAGTAACATGTTACATATTTTGATATTGTTACGAAAAAGGTTCAAGTGTTCTAAGTTTTAGAGTCTTTTTACTTTGATCCGATCGTTTGCAGTTTATTAGTTGGCTATTGTTAGCTTCTGCGTTTGGCGACATACATCTAATCATAGTCACTTAAATTCGAAGTCCACTTGAATCCATATAGATTGATTAGTAATGATCCTGACTTCATTTAACAATCTTATGTACTAAATATTTACATATGATTTAATATTTCCTCAACATATTGGCAAGGCGATTGAAAATCCGCCATATCGCATGCAGATGTAGCCGTTGCATGCTTGGAACGGCATGAAGGCTGATTTTAAGGTCCCCGATTTTCTTTCCTTATGATAAATCTTGGTATATCTACCTTGGGAAGAACGAGAAAATAATATTTAGCCTTTGGATACTTATCTCGAATCACAACAGCACAATCAAGCAACAAATCCGGATCGTTCAAAGATTTGACCAGAACCATATTCCAGGATGGTTTTGCGGGCAATGAAGCTGTCCTTGTAAGTTGAGTTGATCGGATTATATGTGATACGACCATCACATTTGCAGAATTCCCGCCATGTGGCTGTGTCCACTCGACTTTCAATATTAGCGCCGCATTTTTGATAACGTGAGAAGCATACCCGCGGACAATGTTGATCACTTTTAATAGCATATGTTTATACCGTACAATGTACGTTGCTGAATCGAAGACTGCAATCTGTACTGCGGATTGCAAGCGATACGCCAATTGATCAATCTGAACAAAGTAGCAAGCGTTACTTCGAATTTCCGCATGAAGAAGTGTCAAATCATTTTGGTGTTGAATTATTCTCCTACTGGATTCATTAAGAGAGATTGTTTTATCGAAGGTATATTCCCACTTAGTCCGCAGTTCACACTGCCTTCCGCTGCAGACCAGACAAAATATTGCTAAACTTTTCTAATTAGTTATTAACTAAACTAACCTCTTTCCTAATGTTTCTGCTCCGGTGAATGTCACTGCCTCACGAATAACGTTTTCCAAAAACTCTTTAAGCACACCACGCGTTTCTTCACAGATTAAACAGGGAATACGTTTCACTCCACCACGTCGCGCCAAACGACGTATAGCTGGTTTTGTAATACCTTGGATATTATCACGAAGAACTTTACGATGACGTTTAGCGCCTCCATGTGCTGTCAAAAGTTCCGGTTGTCACCTCGGACAAAACATATGTGCGTGGAATGGCACTTCATATGGCGGAAATGTGCTTCTTCAGATGTCGCCAGTGGCATAGTTTTCTCGATGGCCACGGTGGAGGGGCATTTCCAGATGGCTATGTCTCGAAATGTGCCGGGGTTGGATTAATTCTATATTTCGAATATTTATATCCACGGATCCAAATATTTGGACAGAAAAAAAAAAATATTTTCTGCACAACGATATCCGCACAACAGATGAAGTCCGCTGGCACTTCGAGGACATATCCATCTGGCAGGTTACAAGGGTTCGGGATCGGAATCACTTCGATTCCTGGGCGCAGGCGTCACATTACACATTCCCCCCCCCAAAATCGAAGTAATTACGATCCCGTCTCCTTGGTAACAGGTCTTGGTTAGGGACGTGGCGGGTCGAAGATCCGTTTCGAAGGATAGGCTACAACCCGGTTCGTGAAGACTCGGCAGTGACTATATAGTAGGAAGTCAGGTGTTATTCGGAGGCCTTCGTCTAGGCAGAGATTTGGGATAAGCCAAGGTTTCTCGTGGGAATTAGTTGCACTTCATCGTCTAAGGTCTTTTGCGTGGTAAATTCCCAGGGTCTTACCAGTCATGTCCGCGATGAGGTACCGGGTGGGGCTTATGACTTGCATGACTCGACACTTCACGAATTTCTTGTCTAGTTTGGCATTGTAATGGCGGGTGGCATCGCTCTGTCGGAAGTTTCGACGATATATTTCGTCGCCGGCCTTAAAGCCAGAAAGATGAGATCGCAAGTTGTACCGCTCCTCTCCCATCCGTCTACTTTCTTCAATCTTCTCCCGCAGTTGATCTCGCAGAAGTTGGAGCTTTTCGTGCGGTTCTAGAACCACGATTGGGTCCTCTAGCGATTTCAGCTGCCGCAATAGCCGGTAAGCGCTCCCATGACAGATCATGTACTGGCCGAACACTGCGAAATACGGCGAAATGCCGGTCGTGGCGTGGTACGACGAGCGCAGTGCACTAGTGATGGCGGACAATTTGCGATCCCAGTCCCTCTGATTCGGGTGGACATAGGCGCGAATGGCCGCTATGAGCGTACGATTCAGTCGTTCGGATGCGTTGGCTTGTGGTGAATAGACGGCAGTTCGTTGGTGGATGATGCCGTATTTGGACATTAGGTCTCGGAACTTGCTGGAGGTGAACTGGACCCCATTGTCGGAGACAAGTTTCTCCGGAACTCCAAACATGTGAAAGACTCGGTTCTCCAAAAAGCTGATTATTGGTCCAGTGTGCATGTTACGTAGTGGTTCTATGATAGGGAATTTGGAGAGCTGGTCCAGGACCACGACAGCTCCCGTGTGACCAGAAGCAGATCGAGGGTAAGGACCGATAAGATCAATGTACAAGCGCTGGAACACGCGTTCGGGGACCTCAACCTTACCCATGGGTGGTCGAAGAATGGTGTTGGGCGCTTTAGTGCACTTGCATAGCTCACAGGAGGCTACGTACGCTTTTATCTGTTGTGCCATCTTAGGCCAAAAGAAACAGGTTTTCAACCGCCTAAGTGTACGACCGTATCCGCCGTGCGCACTTGATGGGTGGTCATGAGCCCGCCTGATAAGATCAGTGGTTAATTCTTCGGGCACCCACAACTTCCACTGTTCTTCTTCTTGTATGGGGTCACCGGATGCGTGTCCCATCCGCTTGTAAATAAATCCATCCGTCAACCGCAGTTCAGGAAGCTGGGGCTGTTGGTTCTGGATAGTGTGAATCAGTTGGGTGTAGCTGGCTGACTTGAAGGCAGGATGGTCCAGATCGATCAATTGGGGGCTGTCGTCCTCTTGGACCAACTCGGCTCCTTCAGGGGCGAACATTCTGGATAGGGTGTCGGGGACTACATGCTGGCTTCCTTTTCGGTGGCGAATTGTGAAGTCAAATGCCTGGAGTTTCAGTGCCCACCTGGCCAATCTGCCGTTGAGATCAGTCTGGCTCATTAGCCATTTCAGAGAAGCGTGATCCGTAACGATTTCAAAGGTGTGTCCCTCCACATAGGCTCGGAAGCGTTTCACTGCCAACACCGCGGCTAAACATTCTTGCTCGGAGACCGTGTAATTTCGCTGGGCTGGGTTCAGCTTGTGAGACATGAAGGCTATAGGTCTCTCCTCGCCGTCTTGTGCAACCTGGACTAAGACTGCTCCCACCCCATGTTGACTCGCGTCACAATGGATTGAGAACGGTTTGTCAAAGTCCGGGCTGTGCAGTACGGGGGCTGTAGTCAGACTCTTCTTTAGCTCTTCAAAGGCTCGCAAGCTGGGCTCTTCCCAGACGAATTTACGTCCCTTACGCAGCATGTCGGTCAAAGGAGTGGTAATGGTGGCATAGTCACGTACAAAACGCTGGTACCATCCGCATAAGCCTAAGAATCGGCGTAACTGTTTGGTGGTCTTGGGTAATGGAAAAACGTCAATCGCTTGAGTCTTTTCCGGATCGGTCTTGATATGCCCATGCCCAATGATGTGACCTAAATACTTCACCTCCGTCATCACGAACTGGCTCTTCCTTATGTTGATGGTTAATCTTGCCCTCCGGATGTGTAGAGCCACCTCCTGAAGCAGGTCGATGTGTTCGTCAAAGGTCTCGGTTATAAGCAGCAGATCGTCCAAGTAAACGAAAACTTGGTGCCGCAAATGAGGTGGTATCACCTTATCCATAAGGCGCGTCATCGTTTGGGGGGCATTACACAATCCGAATGGCATGGTCACGAATTGATATAGGGGCCGACCTGGGACTGTGAAGGCTGTTTTCTCCTTTGAACCGGGGTCTAAAGGAATTTGCCAGAAGGCGTCCTTGAGGTCTAAGCTCGTGATGAAATGGGCTTTAGGCAATCGACTCAAAATGCCTTCGATCAACGGTAGAGGATATGCGTCCTTGACTGTGACGGCGTTCAAGCGTCTGGCATCTAAGCATAACCGGACCTTGTTCGGCTTGACAACTAAGGTGACTGGGGAAGCCCACGCGCTCTGTGATTCTTCGATTACGCCTAATGATAGCATTCGATCCACTTCGGCATATAACGATTTTTCCTTCGCCGGAGATATGGCGAAATGTCTCTGTTTTATGGGTTTAGCGTCCCCCACATCTATAGTGTGGAACACCAGGGCAGTCCGCCCGAGACCTTCTTTCTCGTGCGATGGAAAAGCCGATATAGCCGAGTCGAGACGCAGTTGCTGAGTTACATCCAGTGTATGCCGTAGTAAGTTAGTGGGTTGAGATTGGTCAGGAACGGTGGTGACGGACTCCAGGGTCGAACTGGAAAATAGTGCCGGGGCCAAGTTAAATTTTCGAACGAAATCCACTCCTAAATAAAGATTCTGGGTTAACTGAGGTATGATGAAAAATTCCATAGGTTTAGTTACCCCTTTAAAGGTGACATCCGTCATAATTTTTCCCACTACAGAGTGACGAGTTCCGTCCGCCGTGCTTAACCAGGAGGTGAAATGACGGATTTGGTCCGCGTGCTTTGCCAGTACCTCCCCTGCAAACTCGGCAGAGATGCAATTCACACTGGCTCCCGTATCGACTAAGCCTGATACTCGTTTTTGCAGGAGGTGTACTGACGCATATGGCCGAACATCATCCCTCAATAATTCGTCTAAGTATATGTCCTTCAACACTTTCCTCGACTGCCTGACTTTTCTCCAGAAGCTCCGCATCCGGCGCGTGGCTCGCTTGCTTCGCGGTGGGACATTTGTGGCCAATTCCTCATGGAAGATGCGCTGTCGAGTAGCCAAATAATTCCGCAACCTGACATGAAAAGGTTTTACATGCCAAGGAACCTTCGTCTCGCTATCATTTCCCTGCGCATTGGCCTCGGCGAAGGACGGCGTCGGTTGTGGAACTTCGGGAGAACTGTGTTTAGCGGTGCGAGTCAGCAGAGTTGGAGTCATGTTGGGAGCTGGGTCATAGCTGGTGATGGGGTCTGGATTGGTTCGTCCGGGGTCTAGGAGTGCCGACGGGTGGTCGCGGCACTCGGTGGCAAGTTTTTTCGCCCTTTGCAATTTGCACAGTCAGGTGCGTATGTGTCGGCCTTCCCGCAGCGGTAGCAGAAAAGCGTCGGCTCCGCTGGACATGCGTAGAACCGATGTCCCGGTTGTCGGCAGTTCCAACAGACCGTCGGGCTTGTAAGTGCTTCAAGGGAGGGTCGATCAATCAATGCTGGGTCCTCAAGCTCCGGTGGTGCTCCGCTCCTCGGTACTGGTACTGGATCAGCAAGCAGGTGGTCTGCTGCCATCAACTCCGCGGTGTGATGATTTCGGGGATTTGGTCCCGTTATGCGAGGTTGTGGGCGGAAGGTACCTCGTCGCTCATCCAAGTGTTCTTGTCTACGCGCATGGAGGCGCAATCCCTGTATGGTGTTGATGGGAAAATGTAGCAGGCTGTTCTGGAGATCCCAGCGCATGTTCTCTCTGATAATTTCTACTAATTCGTCCTCGGGCATGGTATTTCGCAGGCGAGTGCTCAATCTCACTATACTGGTGTAGTACTGGTCGAACGGTTCGTGAGCGCCTTGTTTCCGTTTCTTTATTTGCTCTCTTAGCTCTCTCTCAGTGAAGCCATCCTCAAATCGATTGCGGAAGGCTGCACTGAAAGAGTGCCAAGTGGGACGTGGCGTTGACTCTTTAAAGCTCCAGTACCAGTCGGCAGCGTCGCCGCTGAACAAAAGATGTGCATGCCGGAGGAAGGCCGAAGAATCCCCTCCCAGGGTGCTGGATATCAACGCCTGAATCCGGAAAAGGAACCGGTCCGCCGATATCATATCGTTGAACCCTGTAAAGTTCAGGCGCCAACTCTCCATGATACGAGGCGTCGGGTCTCGGAAAAGTGTCAATGCGTTCCCGGGGGGAATCACATCCTCTACTGACCTGTTGTACTGAACTGCCTCGGGGGCTGGAGGTACCAACGGAGGTCCGGTACTGTGTCGCGGTCTGTATTCGGGAGCTCTGGGATCCATTCCCGAGTTCCTTGGAGGTGGGACCCATTGCTCGGATTGTCGGGAGTGGGGCATCGCCACACTGGGATTTGGCTCCCAGCCAAGCGGAGTTCTCACGCGGCTGGGTGGTTGGCTCAACGGGAGATTCTGGATCTTTCCCTCCAGGTTGCCAATCCTCTCCGACATATCCCTCATCAACGCCACGAGGGTGTCAATGGAGTGGGCGGAAGGCATGGTTGTCACCTCGGACACGACACTCGCAGCCGGAACTTCACCGCCTACTGCTCCTTGCAGGTCTAAGAGTGGTTGTGACGGTTCGGCTTCTGGAGCTCCTTTCGCCACTGCTCCACGCGTCGGTAGGGGCGTTCCGATGGGGACGTCTAGGGCAGACCGATCTATGGGTCGCCGGCATAAGGGACACAATTCTGACGTGAGGAGGAGCTGTTGTACACAGGCACGATGGAATAAATGTCCACAATCCAATCGCACGCTGTGTACGCCCTCCACTACGTCTTCGAAGCAGATCCCACAGTTCGCGGGTTGGACCGTTTTGGACCGGGTCCACCGCTTATCGGGCGTCCGCTTCGTTGCCATTTCGTGTGGGTTTATTATGGGTGGTTGCTAGTATGAAATGAGAGGAAGAAAAAAAATTATAAAATATAAAATATACTTATTCCTACTAAAGTTTATAGAATAATAAAAGATTTTAAATATTATCACTAAATTAGTGGCCGTTAGTGGCGAGCTAATAATAGAGGCTGGGAAAAAAAAATTGTTTAAGACACACTTTCCTTTCCAATGGTCGACCTCTTCAGCGGGAAATGAGAGTGCGTGGTAATCTGCCGAAGAAAGGGTGCTTCGGTCGATTTACGAAATTTAACCCCATACCCACATACATTACAAAAAAAACCGTCTCTAAACTACGTTAAAGTGACTCGACGAGACAAGTGGTAGAGCTACCGTAACGACTTTGTACGCGGTCAAAATTCCCGACGCGTAGAAGCATTCCGGGCTTCGCCACTCCAGCATACGCCATCGAACGTTGAACCGATACCACTCGTCTAACACGCATAAGAAATAGTTAGAATCCTTCCGCGACATAAAGGCAAGGTAGCCTTCTATTTTCTTGAGAGTCCATGCTGATAGGTAAACCCATCAGACTGGCAGTTCCATCAAGAAAATAGAAGGTCCTTACAGGGGTTAACCTGGGACAACACATCGGAAGGATTCTGTCGCGAGAAAAAAAAAAATCAAACAAAGGAGAGCGGAAGCTACAACTCACGTGAAGCGACTTCTAGTGTGTATCACACAATTCCACTGCTCCTGATAGTGGGACTCGAGTACCAAAGTACCTTACATCCTCCGTAAAGGACCAACTCGTCAGAAGACGCGAAGTTCTTTCCCCCTTAGGATGTTTTTGGCCCCACGTTGGGCGCCATTTGTAATGAATTTCTATCTTCAACTCGAACGCGGAACCGACCTCTCATCGGTTCTAGACGTTAAGTCTGAGTAGTGCCAACGGATGGTACCAACAGGTCAACCAATCCGTGCACCGTAATCCATTCACGCGGTGACTGCTTGTCGGCCAGCTAGTTCGGAGAGGATTTCGGTCGCGGGTCTCCGAATGGATTACGCTCAATTACAATATTTCAGTCACCTGAACTTGCCCGTTTTTCAAACGCGTCAACAATTACTCATCCAGAACGAGAAACCTACATTACGTTAGTTCTGGATGTGATCTATCCACAGATCTCAAATCAAAAACGCTACAAAATCCTATAGGCGCGTTACCGATTCACCGACGCGGTACCGAAAAATATACTACTCGAACTTAAATCGAAGGAAGCTACTCTAAGGAAATGACGAAACAAACAAAGGTACCGCGTACCGCGCGCGATGCGAAACCGACTTCAGCGGATTTGTCGAAACCCTAACCTCGCGACGGCATACCTACCATACACTCTCCGTTCCCCCTGAAATAGAACGAGTTACTGAAAAGGAAAGTCGTGTGTTAACTTAGCAATTCATATTATTATTCAATTCAATTAAATTAGGATTTCTATTATAAATATTAGTATCTTCCATTTAAAAACGAGAAAATTCTCTAATCTACAAATCTGTAACAAAAAAATCGTGTAAGTATTTATCTTAGATACTTCTCCTTATCTGACATGATTTTAGTAGTCTACTTTTTCTTATTTTAAGCTTTAATTTGAGAAAACACAAACTATCTTTTATCTATGTTTTGGATTTAAATTTTGCGTTTAAAAAAACATATCACTAAGGATTTTCGTATATTCTAAGCATTAAACAAATTTGCTGGTTGCTTGTTTGTTGTAAATTTAGTCATATCGAGCTTATTTCTCATGGGGAAAGGATTCGAGGGCTAGAAATGGTTTGGAATTTCTAAAACGTTCACATGTATCGTGTTCAAGAAATAAGAGCGATTTATCATTAAAGAAGAGTTAAAACTGATTAAGTTTCAAAAACTAACATTTGCACAATTTAGACATTTCAAAGGAAGTATAGGCTGCCTTTTTGCCTCACATTTCTTTTTCTCAATTTTTCCGTTTTTTACTTAAATCTTTCAATTGCATGCTTACTTAAATCGAATTAATTTAAATTTATGACACATAAATTGAATATTTTTCCAATAAATAAAAACTCAAAATATGTATGATTGGGCGGATAGCATCATAATATTGTGAGATGATTAGCAGTACATTCTCTTCAATATTTCTGACAACACTGAAAGTTAACCATTTTATCTCTTCTTCCTTATAGTCGATTACTTATTATAGTATTCAAAACAAAATTATAACTACATTTAAGTTTTTTTTCCTTTATGTTTTCTTCTATTCAAACAAATAAGGCACAACTCTGTACTATACAAAAAAAATAATTTTTCTTTTCAATTATACTTTACTTCAATTACGAGTCGACGTGTATTTTGAATACAATCAGCCGGTATTCTGTTTTTTCTTTGTCTTTAAATAAGGAAATTATTTGTGTTTTTTTTTATTTTCAATGGAATATTTTATTTTGTGTAACTTCGCTGATCAATTGTCGCTTACGTTTCTTTTAAAGTTCATAAAAAAAAATATCGCATCTACTACTTTAGGCTGTTTCACAAGGACGGAATAGAATACTTCCAAATGGTTCAGGAATATTTTCTATTTTGGAAATTTTTCACTTGAACGGCAGCAATTTTATTGACTAGTCGATAAATTACTTCAGAGAATCGTTTTGAAGTGCCATTCGAAATTTCAGTCACAAAGAAAAGAAACTTGTTATCAGAGGCAATTTATACACTAAAAGCAACCATTTGAAAACAAATGTTTTTTTGTTTATGACTTTCATTATCACTAGCGAACTTTGAATTTGGTTGGCAGATGGTATTTCCATTTTGCGACTGTTACATCAAGCTCATCTTCTAAACGCATGAGAGTTCGCAGCGAATGGTTAAAAACAACATACAGTTTTCCAATATCGATGTGCCGTTATCAGAGTACTTAATTAAAACTTCGTTTTTTCTTTTGCGTGACCTTGACCCTGTTAAGTAACATGTTACATATTTTGATATTGTTACGAAAAAGGTTCAAGTGTTCTAAGTTTTAGAGTCTTTTTACTTTGATCCGATCGTTTGCAGTTTATTAGTTGGCTATTGTTAGCTTCTGCGTTTGGCGACATACATCTAATCATAGTCACTTAAATTCGAAGTCCACTTGAATCCATATAGATTGATTAGTAATGATCCTGACTTCATTTAACAATCTTATGTACTAAATATTTACATATGATTTAATATTTCCTCAACATATTGGCAAGGCGATTGAAAATCCGCCATATCGCATGCAGATGTAGCCGTTGCATGCTTGGAACGGCATGAAGGCTGATTTTAAGGTCCCCGATTTTCTTTCCTTATGATAAATCTTGGTATATCTACCTTGGGAAGAACGAGAAAATAATATTTAGCCTTTGGATACTTATCTCGAATCACAACAGCACAATCAAGCAACAAATCCGGATCGTTCAAAGATTTGACCAGAACCATATTCCAGGATGGTTTTGCGGGCAATGAAGCTGTCCTTGTAAGTTGAGTTGATCGGATTATATGTGATACGACCATCACATTTGCAGAATTCCCGCCATGTGGCTGTGTCCACTCGACTTTCAATATTAGCGCCGCATTTTTGATAACGTGAGAAGCATACCCGCGGACAATGTTGATCACTTTTAATAGCATATGTTTATACCGTACAATGTACGTTGCTGAATCGAAGACTGCAATCTGTACTGCGGATTGCAAGCGATACGCCAATTGATCAATCTGAACAAAGTAGCAAGCGTTACTTCGAATTTCCGCATGAAGAAGTGTCAAATCATTTTGGTGTTGAATTATTCTCCTACTGGATTCATTAAGAGAGATTGTTTTATCGAAGGTATATTCCCACTTAGTCCGCAGTTCACACTGCCTTCCGCTGCAGACCAGACAAAATATTGCTAAACTTTTCTAATTAGTTATTAACTAAACTAACCTCTTTCCTAATGTTTCTGCTCCGGTGAATGTCACTGCCTCACGAATAACGTTTTCCAAAAACTCTTTAAGCACACCACGCGTTTCTTCACAGATTAAACAGGGAATACGTTTCACTCCACCACGTCGCGCCAAACGACGTATAGCTGGTTTTGTAATACCTTGGATATTATCACGAAGAACTTTACGATGACGTTTAGCGCCTCCATGTGCTGTCAAAAGTTCCGGTTGTCACCTCGGACAAAACATATGTGCGTGGAATGGCACTTCATATGGCGGAAATGTGCTTCTTCAGATGTCGCCAGTGGCATAGTTTTCTCGATGGCCACGGTGGAGGGGCATTTCCAGATGGCTATGTCTCGAAATGTGCCGGGGTTGGATTAATTCTATATTTCGAATATTTATATCCACGGATCCAAATATTTGGACAGAAAAAAAAAAATATTTTCTGCACAACGATATCCGCACAACAGATGAAGTCCGCTGGCACTTCGAGGACATATCCATCTGGCAGGTTACAAGGGTTCGGGATCGGAATCACTTCGATTCCTGGGCGCAGGCGTCACATTACATAACTCTTTGTAGACTTCAAGCAAGCATACGACAGTGTCAATAGAAATGCGCTGTACGAAATAATGCTTGAGTTTAGCGTCCTAACAAAACTAGTCCGCATAGTCAAGGTTACGATACTAAACACAGTTCAATTCAATTCAAGGTGCTTTATTAAGTAAATCCATAACATTTTTTATAAAAACATAAAGCAAAGTTTCAAAAACATTATACAATTAGAAAAACTTAATGGCCCACTTGGCACTCTAAATTTAAACAATATCGATACTAAAATTGATTTATAAAAACATTATGTGAAATTAATCAAATGAATATTATTAAATATGATTAATCAATTGGAAAAAGCGGAAAAAACCAACCAACGCTATTTAAAAATTAAATATAATACAAAGAACACAAAACAGGAGTCTTTTGACTTATATCTAATATGTTGTTACTTACGTCTAATAAAATTTACTCAAAAAACTCTAACTTATCCTACTATAATACTTTTACAATACTCCTAACTACAAAGTAAACCTTATCTCTTAGCCTAATATAACGAACATCACAATATACCCATTCTAAATCCTATAAGCTGATTTTAAATAACACAATCAAATAACAATTAAATGTAGCAATAATGAGCTGAAAATAAAAAGAAAACAAATACAAACGAGACACGCGAACACGAATAATTTAGTCAATGTCATTCAGCCACCAATACCGTGCCAGCTCCCTCCCAGCTCGATCAACCTCAACAAATCTCGCAAATGAGTATCGCCATTGTAGGTCGTGGTCTCGCGAGCTCAAATTTGGAGGATATTCTATCTTCTTATCGGCGGCCCGTCTATATATATGATATATAATCGGGACTCCGTCAGAATCAAAAACATACCAATTCATGTCCAAATACACGAATGCTTCTGGAGGAATGAAGCCAGTATCGAGACAAGTCTCAATGTACCCGTCTGTAGGGTGGAACGGCTGTGAAATCCAGGGGTTTTCACTCACAGTTACAGATCTTGCGATATGATTTCGAATGAGTTTCAAAATGAAGATATCGACTCTTGTCACTTGCGCAGTATGATAAATTCTTCTGTTAGATATATAATGTTTCCAATCCATCTCAGGTTTTCTGTACAGACCAGTACATGCACGAAAACATTTCCTTTCGAAAACTCTTAACTTTTCCATTGTACTAACACTCAAGTTGTACCAGATTTGGCATCCGTATGTTAAAACTGGTCTAACTAGGGTCTTGTAACAGATAATTTTGACCTTTCAGTCAATGTATCTGGAATGAAAGAGTCTTCGAAGGAACATGACTATCTTTTGCGCCTTACTGAGCACGATTTTAACATGTTCGTTATAATACAGATACTGATCGAGATAAACACCGAGGTATCGACGCAGGATTTATGTGGAATCTGTTCTGTACTACCCTTACCAGCAATAATGTCATCAGGAACGCATCAGCTGAAGCCCTGGGTACACTAATGTCCAAGTCCACATAATTGTTAGCATATGCTGATGATGTCAATATTATGGCACGTTCAATCTTAGATACCAAAGGAGCATTTCTTAGCCTAGAATCTGAGGAAAACCGAATTTGCTTACGAGTTAATGAAACTAAAACTAAATTCATGATTCAAACGAAGCCGTTTAGTTTAGCTGTCTCAACAATGTACCTCATCTCCTTTTCCCTAGCTTCCTTGCTTAGTGGCAAATCGAGCATCCTGTGGATCATGGCTCTGTACGGAGAAACCTTAATTTGCTGCGAATGATTTGATGTATTTGGAATCGTTCTTTGTGTGTGAGTTGCTTTCCGGTATACATCGAAAGTTATATTTGTTTGAGTCCTCCTTACTACTATATCTAGGAACGATAGTTTACCGTCTTTCTCTTCCTCCATCGTGAATACTATATTTTTGTGGGCTCCATTCAGGTCAGCAAGGACCTTCTCCACGTCACTCCTTTTCACATATGCAAACACATCGTCCACATATCGGACCCAATGTTTTGGTAACTGGCCTGTCTCCTGCAGTCCGTCTTCTAGTTTCGTCATAAATATCTCGCTGAAGAAACAAATATAACTTTCGATTTATACCGGAAAGCAACTCACACACAAAGAACGATTCCAAATACATCAAATCATTCGCAGCAAATCAAGGTTTCTCCGTACAGAGCCATGATCCACAGGATGCTCGATTTGCCACTAAGCAAGGAAGCTAGGGAAAAGGAGATGAGGTACATTGTTGAGACAGCTAAACTAAACGGCTTCAAGGGCTCGACGATTAAGAGAATGGCACAGAAGATCCAGATTAATAGACAGCGTCAGGGACGATCAACATTATCAAATGCGAATACCGAAAGAACGTACTGGAAGGCTCTAACTTATCACGAAGGCATCAGCAATCGGATCAAGCGGCGAATAAATCAGCTCAATTCTAGACGGTTAATCGAATCAAGCAGCAAGAACCAGCTCAAAAACGTTCTCGGATCAACGAAAGACAAGCGCGAACCACACGAGAAATCTGGTATCTATCGCATCGAATGTCCCACTTGTGAAGAAGTGTACATAGGTCAAACGAGGAGGCTCATCGGCACGCGAATCAAGGAGCATCTAGGCGAAGCAGCAGCAGCAAGAAAGAAAGAAAGAACTTCGAATTTCAAGTCAGCGGTAGCGGAACATATTATCACGAAGGGACACGAGATAACAATGGAGGACGCTGTAGTCATCAAGGAAGCTAGAGATACACGTGAATTGGATGTGATGGAAAGCCTGGCAATTACCCGGGAAAGGAAAAAGTTGATGAATCAGGATGACGGAAACTGCAGATCATGGCTATTTAAATTAATTAAATAATAATATCTTTTCTGAATCATGTAAAAATAATATTTTTATAACTACCCCTTTTGTAAATTACCTTTCCTACCTTTTATTAGCTTAAGCAAATTTCCCTAATTACTTTTTAATGATCTAGAGTAAATTTCCTTAAACATAGTTAGTATATAAGCAGAAATGTGAGTAAAAATAAATTAATCGCTGAAGAAGACCGAACGATTACGGTCGAAAATCGATTTCGAGAATAAAAATAAATAAAATACACAAAATTAAAAGGAAGCTGTCTTTTTCTATTTTCAGTTGGAGTATTTTGTGAAGGAGAAAATGAATTCGATTACAAATATTTTTTGGTTAAATGAAAATTATTCAATATTATCAATTAATTGGAAAAAGATGAGAAAGCCGACTAACTCTATTAAAAATTACATATATTACAAAGAACAAAACAAAAAGTGATCTTTTATAGCCTAGACAACCATGTGTTATACGAAGTATACTAAATAAAACCTAATATACCACGTTCTGAAGCTTAGTAAAAACCTAATATCAATACCAAGATAAATGCCCACTATCAAATATATTAAATTGATTTTTTTTTGACAATATTTATATATCTTGAAGTAAGTTTACCAATTGATGCAAATATTTGGAAAATATAGCTAGAAATCAAATAAATTTATCATTTGCTGTCATTTAATTTTGAAATCTGCCTTCATTTGATAGTTTATACCAGGTTTACACTAGATTTGGATGTGTGTCATGGTTACCTAGTATACCAATGCCAGGTTTCGTTTTATACCACATGCCTGTCTAGGCTTTTAGCTTATATTCATGTTCTAACTTAATTCTTTTTAAAACTTTGTCTTATTCTAATATATTTACATCACAATATTCTTAATATAAATGTTAGAACTTACTCCAATTTTTCAAAGAAAAAAACTGTTAAAAACGTAGATAGACATGTGGTCTACAAAGCTAGTATACTACATAAAACCTAGTATACCGCGTTCTGAAACCTAATATAAACGCCTAGGCAGACTTGAGGTATAGAAAAATAGTACATAAAACCTAATCTACTACGTTTTGAAACCTAGTATCGATGCCAAGATAAATTTCCAGCATAAATGAAATTTTTCTGTATCAACCAAAACTTACGACAGATACAAGCCATATGGTAGCAATTTGCATATGTATTAGTCGGCCTACTATGGACAAGCTTCCGGTAGCTGTCATCCAACTGCGGAATTAGCAAATGCTTATATTTCGTCATATATACTATTTCCCGAATAAAAAACGTCCCGAACGCATTCCGTGCATGCTATAAATTCACCTTGTATAGCCCATTGTGCTCCTAAACTTTCCAAGACGAGCAAATGAAGCACACGTTTTGCACCTTCGACTGATAGCTCAGCGTTGAGATGTAAACAAACTCCTATAAATTCACTTTGGAAGGCGATAAAAACTAAACGGGTATAAGAACTGAAATAATTTTCACTTCACTAGGAGCGCTATTGTGTTCTCCGCGGATCATCTGGATTTCACTGTAGAAATCCGTCTCTAAACCGTACAAAACCTCGAATTTTTGTTGGCACCTCCACAATTCTTCATATAACGCCGTGTAAGTTAGCCAGCAAAGTCGGCCTACTAATGGTCATGTGTGTGGTAGTAAGCGCTGCTGCCATATGGCTTGTATCTGTCGTAAGTTTTGGTATCAACCATATTAAAATATATTTCTGGACAGCATATATTGATTCTTATGCGACGTTGCCAATTATTGGTACTCGTGCTAATGGAATGGTTTGGCATACCAATATTTGAAATATATAGTATTAAATGAAGCGCTTTTGACTTTGACTTTGACATTTGAAATATATTGTTAGCAATCAGATAAACTCATCATTTGCTGTCAGATCAGTTCAACGTCTGACCTCACTTGACAGTTCATGCCAGGTTTACTATATACTACATTTGCATGTGTTGGCTTAGACACACGCGGTATGCGAACCTAGCATACTCAAAACTGACGTTAGATAGGAAGCCATATGGTAGCAATTCGCATATGTATTAGTCAGCCTACTACGGGCAAGCTTCCGGTAGCTGTCACCCAACCGCGGCATTAGCAAATGCTTATTTCGTAATACATACTATTTTCCGAATAAAAACGTGCGGAACGCATTCCTTGCATGCTATAAATTCAACTGGTAGAGCCCACTGTACTCCTGAACTTTTCAAGACGAGGAAATGAAGCACACGTTCTGCACCTTCGATAGCTCAGCGTTGAGATGTAAACAAACTCCTATAAATTCACTTTGGAAGCCGTTTAGTTTTTACTAAACGGGTATAAGAACTGAAATAATTTACACTTCACTAGGAGCGCTATTGTGTTCTCCGCGGATCATCTGGATTTCACGGTAGAAATCCGCCTCGAAACCGTACAAAACTTCGAATTTTCGTTGGCACCTCCATAATTCTTCACATACCGCCATGTAACTTAGCCAGCAATGTCGGCCTACTAATGCTCATGTGTACGGTAGTAAGCGCTGCTGCCATATGGCTTCCTATATAACGTCAGTTTTGAGCATACTACATAAAACCTAGTGTAACCCGTTCTGAAACCGATCACAAATCTAGCATCAAAAGCAGGATAAATCCCCAGTATAAATGAAATTTCCCTGTATCAAACAAATTAAATTGATTTTTTGAATAAATAAATATTCATTTTGATGTAACTTTACCAATTATTAGTGGTGATCGAACAGTTATGCACGCAAATATTTAAAAATATAAGTAGGAACAAATTGCTCATTTTATGTCATTTCGTATTGACGTTTGACTTTACTTGGCAGTTCATACCAGGTTTATGCTACATTTGCATTTGTGTATACTGATGGCAGGTTTCGTTGAAGCAACATACCGTCTAGACTTTAAGACTAAAAAAGTCAAAAGCGCTTTATCGTTGCCTTCTTACTCAGGCCCGAAAACGGAAATACTACGTCATGTCGCGTACTAACCTCTTCGAGTAGCCTCATCAGCGCCATCTAGTGGTGTTCAGATTAAACAAATTTTCTAAAGATTTTTGACAGTATATATGACTGTACGTTTGAAATTTTATCAGTACTATGTCAACGATTTATTTTAAATGTGAGGCGTCGAACACATTAGCACGCAAATATATGTATTTCCTTCTCGTTTGTATCATTTCGGCTAAATTTCATCTGAGAAATGTCATATTTGGCAATCTTAAAGGTCTACTTCCGCCTACTGAGATGCTGCTTTGAAGTTTTCTGGACAGCTGTCTGTGGAAATTTAGGGATACTGAGCAACTGAGTAAGGCCTGAGTAAGAAGGCAACGGCTTTATTCAATATTAATCGTTACTAAATACTAAAACTTATTGGCCCAAATGATTTGCTAAATTTAAACATTATTAATAAAAAACAATATCAAATGCAATGTAATTAAAATTATATCATATTAAGTGATTCAATTAAAAAACGGAGAAAAAACTGACACTATTCAAAAATTAATTCAAATATCAACACAGCAGAACAGTGAACTTTTATCCTACATCTGTTATAACCCAATTCTAGTCAAATTCAATCAAATACGTTATCTTATCTCAGTATATTGCTATCACAATATTCCTAACCTAAACGTTAACCCTTATCTCTGAACATAATGTAAACATAACAATATACCTATCATAGATATTGAAACCTATCCTTTATCTTCAACATAAACAACAACACTATGTATAGCAATAATGAGTTTAAAATCAAAACTAAGTAACGAAAAATACAAAAAAATATCCACGAATGATTTAAATAACGGGTATTCCAATAAGAAGTGTTATTTTTAATATTAAAAGAAAATGCCATGTTTTTAATATAAACGATCAAATGTTTATTTCATTATAAAGAGGAAAGTATGCCGTTAATAGTGAAAAATTGCATCAGGCAAATGACCACCACGGCAGCTGTGTGGTCTAGTTGTAAGAGCATGAACCCATAAGCCGAAGGTTCCAGGTTCAAATCTCGTTGGGTGCAACGTGATTTAGTCCAGGGGATTTTTCGGACAGACTATGAGTGTCCACTCAGTGGTGATATGTACTGATTTAATCAGATTACATCATAGCTGAGTGGGCACAGGGGAGAATGGTACTGACCAAACGTACTTCCAAAAAAAACCAATACGGTCATGAAAATGAGATACTCTAACTATCTCTCATCGAAGGCCCGAAGGCTGTAGTGCTACAAAGAAAGAAATGACCACCACGGCCACGCTTATAGGACTATATCCTTTTCATGAAATTTTCCCTAACCAAATCGCAAAGTGGCTGACCTATGTCCTCGATAGCCTCACGAATTCCATCTTTGAGGTCTTGAATCGACGCTGGGCTGTTGGCGTAGATCTTCTCTTTCACGTGGCCCCAAAGGAAGAAGTCGCAAGGTGTTAAATCACAAGATCTCGGTGGCCAATTGTGATCACCTCTTCGAGAGATAACACGGTCCGGAAACTTTCCCCGTAAAAGATCAATGGTTTCGTTGCTTGTGTGGCACGTAGCGCCGTCTTGTTGAAAGTAAACGTTGTTTAGATTAATACCATCCAATTCAGCCATAAGAAATCATTAATCATCTCTCGATTGCGCTATCCATTCACCGTAAGTGTTGCTCCAGCCTCATTTTCGAAAAAGTAAGGTCCAATGACTTCGCCGAACCATAAACCACAAAACCAGTCACACGTTGAGGATAGAAAGGCTTTTCAACAATAGCTCTTTGGTTTTGTGAGCCCCAGATGCGACAATTTTGATTATTGACGAAGCCACCGAGGTGGAAATGGGCCTCATCACTCAAGATGATTTTTCGATGGAATTCCGGATCATGCTAAGTTGTCCCAACAGCTCGAAATTTTCCACCAATTTCCGTATTGCGATCCGACAAGGTGCTTCACGATGACCCAAAAATGTTCGAGTTTTACGAACCGTCTCTGCTAAATTTTCACCATTTCCTTTTTCCTTGGCTTTTTCCAATTTCCTGCAATCTGTCTATATGTTGTGTTTGTTGTCGCACCAGTTGGTGATCGAATTGAAACGTTAATTTGTTTTTTACCCTTTTTGGAACTGTTGGCACACTCCTTAAAACTCCTTATGCGTGGCGTTGGCTGTCTGCTCCCTGCGACTCCATTCTTATTGGAATGGTTTTCAAATTAGATTGAGAACAAAGAGCAATCGTTCTCCATTGAAAGATATAGGACAGCAAGTGCAGGCGGCTTTTGTGCAATCATGCATGACGAGGGAGCTGACAGAAGGCTGCGCTGGTCTAGTCGTCTTCCCGTGACGTGTTTACAATTTGCACTGTTATCGTTTGCCCAGGTGAAAGGGTCAATGCAACCAGGCCACGGCCTTCCTTGCGCCTATTATAAAGTCGTCCCAACGGCCTACAGGTATACATCCAATACACTGAGACGAGTTCGTTTCAAATATGTTAAATATATTAAACCACCCGGCGAATGTTAAATCGCGACCGGCCAACTCAAGGCAACCTCCTTATGCGTGGCGGCCACTACCTCCACACTTCAATTCCATGTGGCTGTCAAATTCTGTTGGCATCCCACGACAAAATAGACGTGGGATGTACACTGGTCGTAAAATGACAAGCCACCTAGCAGCATAGTGTGTTGGTAGTGGTCACCAGCGGCGTCGCATGATTCAAAATAACACCTCTTATTGGAAACCCCTTCATTGTCAAAGACCAAAGTGTTTTATTCAAGACTAATCGTTATAAATTTTCAAAAAATATAAAGTAGATTCCGAACAATAAAAACACTAAAACTCAATGGCCCAAATGCCTCTTTAAATTTATACGTTATTAATTAAAAACCTTTTATTCCAATTCAATTTAATTAAAATTATTATAAATTTTGTGATTCAATTAGAAAAAGGAGAAAGAATCATCCAGCAGTATTCAAAAATTAATTATAATATTAACACAACAGAATAGTGGACATTTATCCTACATATAATTTGTTTTGTTGCTTTCGCACTACAGCTCCTTCGAGCCTCCGCTTAGAAATAGTTAGAGTATCCCATTATTTTGATCGAATTCAGGAAGGTGATATGGTCAGTACCACGCTTTGGTCAGATGTCCGTCCACGCAGCTGTGGTACGTTTTGATTTTAAACCAGCACGTATCACAACTGGACGGGCTTTTAGTTCATCCGAGGAATCACTCGAATCAAATCTCGTTGTCACCAACAAGCCTGGAACCAGCGACCTTCGGCTTACGGTGAGTGCTCTAAACACTACACCATGCGGACTACTTTCTCCAGAAAAGGGAAGTAAACCAGTGTTATCGGTGTCAAAGATTTGGACATTGGGGTACGAACTGCCCCATGCATTATCGGTGCGTCAAATGCAAAGATGTTCATGCTCCCAGTAAATGCCAATTGGCTCAGAAGGAGCCGAAAGATAAATTATACTATGTTAACTGCGGTGCCTTTGGTCATCCGGCATGATATCGAGAGTGTTCCCCATATCAACATGCGAGAGTAAAATTTGTCCCTAAGCAAACACAACTACACCGCAGTGTCTTAGCTTTGAGCTTCGTCAAGCCCAGAATATCATTTGCACTCAGTGCTAGAGGACAAGCAGAAAATGCTGGAAATAATGTAAATAATGTAAGTGGCAATAATTAGCTGCTTCTCAAAATTTAACAACAACGAGAGATTTGATAAACAAGATACGAAAATTAATTTCGTTTTTCAGAGTTTAGGGCTTTCAAATGCCTCAAAATAACTTGTCATCCAGTACATTCCCATGGGTAGAATTCATCTCATCTCGATCAACGTCAAATCTACTATGAGTCAACACTATCTCCTTCAATTCATTGTTAAACAAAAGACTGACATCATGCTTCTCACTGAAGCCCACCTCAATTCACGGCACTCCATGACATTGAAGGATTTTAAATTCGTAAGAAACGATAGGGTAAACGGTGATGGGGGGAGGTGGCACCGGGATATTGGTTCGAAGACCCTATTGTTTCCAAAATATTGAAAAAGTCAAATTCCAAAACATAGAATCTTGAAGTGTCCGTTACCAAAATCTCGCTCCTACGTGGGCATAACCTCTTCGTTATCTCTGCCTTTGCAACTGGTTAAAATGTTCTCAATTACTTGTTTGAAATACTCGAATTGAACAGGCTGCATAGTTATTATATTCTTGCTGGTGACCTGAACACCAAGCATGCATCATGGCTGAACGCCACCAATAATCCAAGAGGTGTATTCCTGACGTCATGGATGACCGAGAACCAAATTAAATACAGGTGCAATCTATATGGTGCTCTAGGACAAATTCATATTTGGACCTCTGCATTACTGACGGAAGATTTGAATTCAGCTTCAATAGTTCTCAACGGAAACTGCAGGTGCTTCTTTACGATAGCGACCATAACACAATCATAATGGTAATCAAAGGGATGATTTCTTCCTCATGCCAGTTCAACATGAAAATCATCGGTGAAGTTTCAAAAAACAGACTGGGGAAAGTTTCAAAAGAAGTTTAATCGGGATTACCAGAAGCAATGTCCTCCTTCTGATGTGTAATAAACATAAGCAGTCGAGCAGCCCCGTGGTGATCAGGAGTGGCTGCTCCTGAAGAGATAAGGTGGTCACCCCGTCGAAACTGCTTAGTTTGTTGTTTTACTAGTGTAAAGTAAACTGCATCCGTCAAGTTTCCATCCTTTAGGCAGAGATGAGTGGTTCACTTCAGCCACTTTAACATCTTTAGGTTTGACATTCCCCTTGTGATGCAACGACCTTCTTCTGTGAAAGTAACGGTTGCTTTTTGTGTAATGTTTGCGTTTGTCTCAAGCCTCCGTGTCCGCTAACTTTAACGAGGCAAAAAAATATTGAATTTCTGTAGAGTAGCTTAATTGACACCTAATAGAACTTTTCTAAGGACAATAAAAATTGATCGGTGCGTCTTGTAGAGTAGAGTACGCGTGATAAGTATTTTGTAGTGTAGCTTCGTGGCTCGACAAGAACCCGCCTCATATGATCCCGCAAATGCTAGTCGTCAAGCACGCGTACGCGGTCGTTAAGCGAAGCTAGTTAGCTGAGCTCGGTGTTCGCTCGCTGACACTTATGCCAGACCATCGGCACCCGTGTCCTACACGGGCAGACAAAAAAATCATTACAGATGATGGCAACGCTTGCTCAGTGGTTCCTAATGACAGGAATCTAACTAACGATGAAATAGATATCTATTTGTCGAAGTTAGAGAAGCTGACGTTGAAAACGATTGAGAAAGTAGTTCCCAAGATTAAACATAAAAACAATATAGAAGGATATGAAACACCAACCATCGCAAGGTTGAAAAGATTGAAAAGCCTTCTTCTCACACGCGTCAACAATATTTATCGACAATTTTTGGACTACAACCATCCCTCGTTGGCTTTGTTCAAATTACACCTGAAGAATGTCCGGAACTTAATCCGTTCATACTTCAGTAGTGAGGTCAGCAATCAATGGGCGGAAAAATTGAGAGGTATTAGCCCATAGGACCTAGATGGCGTTTTCGCGAAAGTGAATAGCATATTCCGTAAGAAGTCTCGAGTGAAGGTATCGAATCTTGGTGTCGCTAGTGATGAGATAAATCTTCTCGATAGGGTTGGTATCGAAATTGATAGTACGACTCCGAATAGAAATGGAAACAGGATTATATGTGATCGATTGGATAAACTTGCCCTGATTGGAACTCATTTTGAATCGGTTCATCTACCAAACCATGAGAGAGGGAATCAAATATTTTCAGAAGTCGTTGAAGCAAAAGTTTCCGACTTCAAATCAAGCCTGAACGGTGAATCAATTCTTCATTTCAATGAAATATTAACATCTGACCCCATACCGAGCTTGAATCTTATTGATTATTTTGTCAGCTATGAATGCTTGTGTTTCATATTTCGCAAGATAAACAACAAGAAATCATGTAGTATCAACGGTGAGCCAAATATAGTTCTCCGACATATGCCTGAGGTTGCTATTAGGAATTATTGCATATTGTTCAAAAACATGTTGAGCAACTCATATTTCCCAAATGAGTGGAAAAAAGCTAAGGTATTTCCGATCTTGAAGAAAGGACTAGGACCTTCGAGTCCCAAAAACTATCGCCTAATCAGCTTGCTGCCTAACATCAGCAAGGTGTTTGAAGTGATACTCAACAGAGCATTAAACGCCCACATTGAGAAATATGAGTTGATGCCGAATTGCCAATTTGGTTTTCGTGCCAAGCATTCGACCATACATGCGATAACGAAAGTAACCTCAGACATCTGTTGGAAACTAAACAACAGAGAATGTGTTGAAACGTGCATTGATATGGAGAAAGCCTTCGATACTGTGTGGTTAGATGGACTAACTTTTAATCTCCTTCAGGACAGGTTTCCAGACACCTTGTTGCCATGATGTGCAATCTGTTGTACGGGAAATCATTCGTTGTTAATAATGGAAATCTGACAACAATGCGCGATTCGAAGACACTGAATGGTATACAGCAGGAAATAGTTACTGCGTCTCTGCTTTTCTCAATATTAATTCGCAAGCTGTTGAACGGCTTCGATTTTGACGTCTCGCCAACGCGATCATTGGTAGCGTTTGCTGATGATATGATCATCTATACGGCAGACTGAAAAGCTACAATAGTTCAGAGCAATCTTCCAAAAACCGACAATTGGCGAATGAAAATCAATGCGGAGAACTGCGAAACAATTTTTTTCGGACAACGCTGCAGGGAGCCAATCAAGACCTGAAATTTAATTGGAAGGATTTCCACATAATGGCTGGTGAGGGTTGTTCAGAACGGGTTCCACATAAATCCTGTGTTCGATACCTCAGTGTTCATCTCGATCAGTATCTGCACTGTACTGAACATGTCAAAATCATGCTCAGTAAAGCACAAAAAGTAGTCATGGCCCAACGAAGACTCTTTCATTCCAGATATACTGATCAAAAGGTCAAATTTATCTGTTACAAGACACTGGTTAGACCAGTTTTGACATATGGATGTCAGATCTGGTACAACCAGAGTGCCAGTACTCTGAAAAGATTAAGAGTTTTCGAAAGGAAATGTCTTCGTGCATCTCTGGTATGTACAGAAAGTCTGAGACGGATTGGAAGCATTATATATCGAATAGAAGAATTTATCAAACTGCTCAAGTGACAAGAGTCGATATCTTCATATTGAAACTTCTGCGGAATCATATCGCAAGATTGGTAGCTGTGAGTGCCCTTCGATTTCACAGCCGTTCCACCCTACAGGCGGGTATATTGAGACTTGCCTCGCTACTGGCTTCGTTCCTCCACAAGGATCCGTGTATTTGGACATGAATCGATGTTTTTGATTCTGACGGCGTCTGAATCATATATCATATACATATATAGACGGGCCACCGATAAGAAGATAAAATACCCTCCGAGTTTGAGTTCACGAGACCAATAATTCCAATGGAGATACTCATTTGCTAGATTCGTTGGGGCTGGTCGAGCTGAAATGGAGCAATTTAGGTATTGGTGGCTGAATGACAGTCTAAATTATTCGTGTTTCTTTTCATTTGAGTTTCAGCTCATTATTGCTACGTTTCGTGTTGTTTTATTAGAATAAGGTTATAACACATTACGTTTAGGATAAAAGTTAATTTTTGAATAGTGTTGGCTGGTTTTTTCTCCTTTTTGCAATCAAATCATAAAATATGTAATTTTAATTTGAGTTTGCGTTTTTTTCTTATGAAATGTGTTTAACTGATAACGTATAAATTTACAGAGCCATTTGGGGCATTAAGTTTTAGTATTTTGATTGTTTGGAATTTGCTTTGTATTCTTTTAAAAATTATAATGATTAGTATTGACTTCGACTTCGAAAGCTGTGGTGTCCGAGATGGCATCTGTAAGGTCGAATGGCTGCAAAATCGAAGAATTTTTGCTAACTTTTACAGACTTTGTGATATGATTTCGAATTAGTCTCAAAATGAAAATGTCGACCCACCACTTCCGCAATTTGATACGCTCTTCGATTTGATAGTGTTTCCAATCCGTCTCGGGGTTTTCTGTACATGTACTTAGACATTTCCTTCCCAAACTCTTTAATTTCTATTGTAATAGCACTTTGATTATATCACTGACAGCTTATGTCGGGTGGTATAACCAATCTTGTAACTCTTGAAACAGGTAATTTTGATGAATACATCTGGAATGAAAGTGTCGTCGAAGGGACATAAATACTTTTAGTGATTTATTGAGCATGATTTTGATATGTTCATTATAGAACAGAAACTGATCGAGATGAACACCGAGATATCTAACACAGGATCTACTTTTATCATTGAATTCTATTGGAGCAACATGTGAAAGTCTTCTGCAATTTTTCGCGGACCTCGCACTAACACAAACCTAATGAAATTCCTTCGGAACATCCATATAGTTAAATTATGGGTGGACACTTTTAGGATAGTGTTGGTTGGTTTTATCTCCTTTTTCCGATTGAATTTCAAAATATGTAATAATCTCAGTTAAGTGAATTTGCTATAGTTTTTTATTGATGATAATGATAACGTATAAATTTAGAGAGCCATTTGGGCCATTAAGTTTTTGTATTGTTGTTGTTTGGAATTTGCTTTATATTCTTTGAAAATTTATACCGATTAGTATTGAATAAAGCGCTTTTGACTTTGACTTTGACTAGGTGGAAATTTTTTTTTTGTGGTAGGGAGGTGAATGCTATTTATGCACAGATATGGGACTCCCATGCGCGACTGCACTACCCACTAAATACCTCCCCGTCAACCTGTGAACCCAGCCTGGAACCGTTTGACACATTACTTCGGGCCAGGTCTCGTTTTGTTACGCCGTGGGGCGCCTTCAAGCTGGGGAGTCCCTTTCCTAGCGGGAGGGGAGAGGGAAAGAGGAAATGCCAGAAGAGCGATCCCCCAGCCCCAGCGCCCCCGGCTGCTGTGAGTCCCTTTTATATTTTAGGACTGCCCGAGCATAATGTGCCACCTGGTTCCATTTGTCAACCGATTCGAGCATCACCGCAAATATATTATCCGGGGTGAGCTCTCCCGTCTCCCTGTAGAGTTCCCTTCGCCACCTGACCCATTTTGTACACGCAAAAAATGTGTAAAAGGTATTGTCCTCCTCTCCTAGGCAAAACCGACAATCAGGAGACCGTGACTTGCCGATCTTGTGCAGGTAAGACTGAAAACATCCATGCCCACTCAAAAGCTGGGTCAGATAGAAGTCAGTCTCACCATGCCTTCGATTTAGCCACGGTCTCACATCCGGGATGAGGCGCGCAGTCCACCTTCCCTTCGTGCAATTCACCCAAGACTGCTGCCAATCGTTGAGCAAGCGCTGTCTCTCCTCGCGGACAACTATCTCCCTCGCATCCTCGTTTCGGCGCAGGTAAATAGCGCAGCGCTCTCTAGCAAGGAGGGCGACAGGTATCACGCCTGCAATCACTCTCACCGCCGAGTCGGAGACTGTTGGATACGAAGATGCAATTCTCAGTGCTCCCCTTCTCTGTACCTGTGCCAAACGTTTTCGGTATACCTCCTTGCTGAGAGCGTCGCCCCATACCTCTGCTCCGTACATTAGCACTGACCCTACAGCACTCATCAAGAGGCGTCTTCTTGATGGGCTGGGTCCCCCTACGTTGGCCATAAGTCGACTCAGGGCCGATATTCCTGAAGCAGCCTTCTCAGCCGTTGCCCTGATTTGCTCAGAGAAACTCATCTTCGAGTCGATCAGTAGCCCCAGGTACTTCACCGCTGGCTTCGATTCGATCTGTATGTCTCCAATACTGATCATCCTTACTCTAGGGATTCTCTTTTTTGTCAAGATGACCACTTCGGTTTTCTCCAGTGCTAAACTCAGCCCGCGAGCAGTTATCCAGTCCCCCACTCGGCGCAATAGCATACCTAGCCTAAGTTGCGCTTGTTCAACGGTGCGTCCAGCGACCAGAGCCGCAACATCATCCGCATAGCCAACCAAGCGCGACTCATCTGGTCTCAGTAGCCCGTTGTAAGACACGTTCCCCAGGTCCCGACCAAGGATAGATCCCTGGGCAACACCCGATGTAATTTCCATCCTTCGTTGGCCCTGTGTCGTGTCGTAGAGCAGGCTTCGGTCGTTTAGGTAGTTCCTCAAAAGCCGCATTAGATATTCTGGAACATGAAAAGAGTTTTCCAGCGTGTCCAGAATATCCACCCATCTAGCGGAGTTGAAGGCATTCCTGACGTCGAGTGTCACCAGCAGGACGATCCGTCGCTTGGTGCGACTATATGCCTCTGCGATTTGGACCGCGTTCACCACCTCTGCAATCGCATCAATGGTAGAACGTCCTGCTCTAAAGCCGTACTGGCGAGAAGATAGGTCCCCAGCAGCACGAATCGCATCAGTGAGTCTTCCCTTGATGAGTTTATCTAGCACTTTCCCAGCCATGTCTAGGATGCATAACGGGCGGTGTGCAGACGGCGATTCGGGATTTCCCTTCCCCTTGCTGATCAGCACGAGCCTCGCCACCTTCCATCGTACCGGGAAAACCCCGTCCCATAGGCAAGCGTTGAATGTGCTGAGCAGCAAGTCAGGACAATGGTGATAGACGAGCCGCAACACCTCAGCTGGAACACCATCTGGACCTGGAGCCTTCCTCGCTTCCAAGGAGAGGACTGCCTCCTCCAGTTCCAGCTGTGTAAAGAGTGGGCACTCTACTGCTGTTTCCCCATGGCCAGCGTCAACACGAACGGGATGGGCGGGGAAGATTCTTCACACTATCGCGTCCATCTTCTCCACGTCATGTATACAAGGCTTCCGTAGGGCACCAAGTTCCCCATGACCAGCTTGTAGCCAAGGCCCCACGGATCCTTGTTCACATTGTCCATTAGGTCTTGCCAGCAGCGAGCCTTGCTACTGTTGATCAGTTTGCGAAGGCATTTCCTGGCTGACTTATATGCTGCCACCTGGTTGCATGCCTCGTCACGGTTCCGCGCCCGTTGAGCCTCACGCCGAAGCTTGTGACACTCCCTCCGTTTTTCAGCGATTTCAGTAGACCACCAGTACACTTGCCGTGCCGGGGTCTTCGACGGGGCATAGAAGCGCAGCAAGCAGTCTTAATGATGCTCATAGTAGAGTTCACCACGTCTTGAGCTGCCAGTTCTTCCGTCCCCTCCGAAGCTCCCTGCAGCGGCTCACCTGCTGTGACAACCTTGACGAACCTCGACGTCCATTCTGCCGATGTTCCATTCAGTTGTAGAAGGCCGAGAGTACGGACTTCGGGAGACAGCATCACTTATATCAAGCAGAATGCACTGATGATCACTGGCTGAGTAGTCCTCTAATACTTTCCAGTTGTGTGTCCTCTGTACTAAGGACTCCGAGGCGAATGTCACGTCCGGTATGGTTCCCTCATAGCCAATACGGCGGAAAGTCGGCGTGTTTCCGGAGTTTAGTACGACGAGGGCCGTCCTGGCCGCCATTTCCAGAATTCGTTTTCCCCGCGGATCCGTCTGAGGCATGCCCCATTCGATTGCTTTAGCATTGAAGTCGCCCCCAACGAGCACTTTGCCCTCTGCGTTCGAGACAGCGCCCTCCAAAGCATTAAGCTTGGCTTGGAAAGATGATATCGACTCGCTAGGCGTTAGGTACACACTAAAGAAGGTGATCTCTGAACACCGAACCCACACGAAACCATCCCCCCGTCCACAACTCTCCGCCTGAAAGTCACTGGTCCGAACCCAGCTAGCGGCAGTACCAGTTTAGGTACTGCCGCTATCTGGGTAGGTGGAAACTTTATAGCGTAGTAAAAGTACACATAATTTGTTTAAAATCTTTTAACTTTAAGATGAAAAAATCTTTACAATGCTGGGCATGCAATTTCCCAGAAAATCGGTAAGTTAATTTTTTTCAGTTTTTTTTCTGTTATTAAATAATTAACAAAAAACAAAAAAAGTACAAATTAAATTTTGTAGTTGTTTCTACACCAAATTTATAAGAAGAATTTTTTTTTAACACCTCCATTTCCTACCGCTCTCTCCATCACTCTTTCTTCGTCGCACACCGCTCGTCCGATCTGCATTCACATTACGTCAAAGTCAAAGTCAAAAGCGCTTTATTTAATACTAATCGTTATAAATTTTAAAAGAATATAAAGCAAATTCCAAACAATAACAATAAAAAACTTAATGGCCCCTATGGCTCTCTAAATTTGTACGTTATCATTAAACACATTTAAAAAAAAAAACTATAGCAAATTCAAATCAATGGATTATTACATATTTTTACAATTCAATTGGAAAAAGGAGAAAAAACCAACCAACACTATCCTAAAATTATTTATAATCTTAACACTACAGTGAACTTTGATCCTACACCTAATATGTTTTAACTTAATTTTAATAAATGCTATCAAAAACTTTATCTTATACTTAAAAAAATCTTTAACAATGTTCCTAACCTAAGCGTTTTACCTTATCTCTAACCTAATATAATAAACATAATATAAACCTAACCTATACCTAATTTTTAACAAAAATAAACAACAACACTAAATGTAGCAATAATGAGCTGAAACTCAAAAACTCAATAACGAAAAACACCAAAACTGAAAATAAACACGAATAATTTAGACATTGTCATTCAGCCACCAATACCTAGATTGCCCCGTCTCAACTCGATCAGCGTCAACGAATCTAGCAAATGAGTATCTCCATTGGAATTGTTGATCTCGTGAACTCAAATTCGGAGGATATTTTATCTTATTATCGGTGGCCCGTCGATATATGTGATATATGATTGGGACGCCGTCAGAATCAAAAACATATCCATTCATGTCCAAATACACGAATGCTTCTGGAGGAATGAAGCCAGTAGCGAGGCAAGTCGCTATATACCCGTCTGTAGGGTGGAACGGCTGTGAAATCCAAGGGTTTTCACTCACAGTCACAGATCTTGCGATATGATTCCGCAGAAGTTTCAATATGAAGATATCGACCCTCGTCACTTCAGCAGTTTGATAAATTCTTCTATTCGATATATAATGTTTCCAATCCGTCTCAGGCTTTCTGTACAAACCAGTACATGCACGAAGACATTTCCTTTCGAAAACTCTTAATTTTTCCATAGTACTAGCGCTCTGGTAGTACCAGATCTGACATCCATATGTCAAAACTGGTCTAACCAGTGTCTTGTAACAGATAATTTTGACCTTTTGATCAATGTATCTGGAATGAAAGAGTCTTCGTAGGGCCGTGACTACTTTAAGTGCCTTACTGAGCATGATTTTCACATGTTCAATATAGTACAGATACTGATCGAGATAAACACCGAGGTATCGAACACAGGATTTATGTGGAACCCGTTCAAGACTACCCTCATCAGCCATGATGTGGAAATCCTTCCAATTAAGTTTCAGGTCTTGACTGACCCCCTGCAGCGTTGTCCGAAACAAGATTGTTTCACACTTCTGCGCATTGATTTTCATTCGCCAATTGTCAGTGTACAGCTGTACATCATTGAACATTTTTTGGAGATTGCTCTGAACTATTGTAGCTCTTCGGTCTGCTGTATAGATGATCAGATCATCAGCAAACGCTACCAATGATCGCGTTGGCGAGACGTTAAAATCAAAGCCGTTCAATAGCTTGCGAATGAAGATTGAAAAGAGCAGAGGCGCAGTAACTGTTCCCTGCTGTAGACCATTCAAGATCTTGAACTCGCGCATTGTTGGCAGATTTCCATCAGTTACAACAAACGGTTTCCCGTATAACATATTACACATCATGGCGACAAGGTGTCTGGAGAACTTGTCCTGAAGGAGTTTAAAAATTAGTCCATCAAACCATACCGTATCAAAGGCTTTCTCCATATCAATGAGACATGCTCCAACACATTGTCTATTATTTAGTTTCCAACAGATGTCTGAGTATACTTTCATTATTGCATGTATGGTTGAATGCCTGGCACGAAAACCAAATTGGCAATTCGGCATCAACTCATTTTCCTCAATGTGGGCGTTTAATGCTCTGTTGAGTATCACTTCAAACACCTTGCTGATGTTAGGCAGCAAGCTGATTGGGCGATAGCTTTTGGGGCATGAAGATTCTTTTCCTTTCTTCAAGACCGGAAATACCTTAGCTTTTTTCCACTCATTTGGGAAATATGAATTGCTCAACATGTTGTTGAACAATATGCAATAGTTCCTAATAGAAACCTCAGGCAAATGTCGGAGAACTACATTTGGAATACCATCAGTACCACATGATTTCTTGTTGTTTATCTTGCGAAATATGAAACACAAGTCTTCATAGCTGACAAAATAATCAATAAGATTCAAGCTCGGTATGAGGTCAGATGTTAATGTTTCATTGAAATGAAGAATTGATTGGCCGTTCAGGCTTGATTTGAAGTCGGAAACTTTTGCTTCAACGACCTCTGAAAATATTTCGTTCCCTCTCTCAGGGTTTGGTAGATGAACCAATTCAAAATGAGTTCCAATCAGGGCAAGTTTATCCAATCCTTCACAAATGATCCTGTTTCCATTTCTATCCGGAGTCGTACTATCAATTTCGATACCAGCCCTATCGAGAAGATTTATCTCATCACTAGTGACTTCAAGATTCGATACCTTCACTCGAGACTTCTTGCGGAATATGCTATTCACTTTCGCGAGCACGCCGTCTGGATCCTGTGGGCTAATACCCCTCAATTTTTCCGCCCATTGATTGCTGACCTCACTCCTGAAGTATGACCGGATTAAGTTCCGGACATTCTTCAGATGTAATTTCAACAAAGACAACGAGGGATGGTTGTAGTCCAAAAATCGTCGATAAATATTGTTGACGCGTGTGAGGAGGCTTTTCAATCTTTTCAACCTTGCGATGGTTGGTGTTTCATATCCTTCCATATTGTTTTTATGTTTAATCTTGGGAACTACTTTCTCAATCATTTCCAACGTCAGCTTCTCTAACTTCGACAAATAGACATCTATTTCATCGTTAGTTAGATTCCTGTCATTAGGAACCAATGAGCAAGAGTTGCCACCATCAGAAGGGGGACATTGCTTCTGGTACTCCCAATTAAACTTCTTTTGAAACTTTCCCCAGTCTGTTTTTTTGAAGTTCAACCGATGATTTTCATGTTGAACTGGCATGAGGAAGAAATCATCCCTGTGATGATTGATTTCCATTACGATTGCGTTATGGTCGCTATCATACGGAAGCACCTGCAGTTTCCGTTGAGGACTATTAAAGCTGAATTCGAGTCTTGCGTTAGCAAGACGTTGTCAAATGGGAGCAAACAAAAAGCGAAGCCACAGAATACGTCCGGCAAAGAAGAGCCGATACTAATTAAGAAGAATGAAAAACAGGAAACAACAAGCAAGACCAACGGGAAAGGAGTACCAACATATAAAACGAAATCGCAAGATATGCGCAAGACAATCCATGATGCGGAAAATATCCTGAGCGCAGGAGGAGCGAACGACAACGCCAATTATTATGCGGTGCTGTCTGCAATGAGCGAAGAAATGGACGTTGAGATAGAGAGCAACGATAAGATAGGTAATATTGATAGCGATAATAATTTCATTAAATATTTAAAATTAAAAAATAAGCAAAAGGAGAAGAAGCCAACCGGTGTGTCTGCTGGTCCTCCTAATAAAACGTTTTTGGGCAGCGTGGAGGAGATATGGTTCGGTTATTGGCAGCCGAACATAAAATCGAAAACTTTGAAATTAAGAGAGCGACCGGTGATAAGCTCTCGATCAAGACAAAGACACTGGCTGACTTCAAACAGGCGAAAGATGCTCTTAATAGTGTCCAAGCTCCCCACTTCACATATACGCCAAAGGCGGAAAAAAATCAGACCTTCCTGTTGAAGGGCCTGGACTGTGGGGAGAATATAGTTGATCTCCTTGAGATGTTGCAGGAAGCAGCACCAGCTGTTAAGTTCATCTGTGTGAAAAATTTTGCTACAAGGAGATCAACTGTAGAAGGTAAAATATTACCATTTTATTTAGTCCAAATTTCCAACGACAGCAGTCCGAGTGCCCTCTAACAGGTAAGGTACTTAAACTTTTGAGTTGTGAGGTGGGAACGGCTCCAAAAAACTGAGGTCAACCAGTGTTACAGGTGTCAAAGATTCGGTCATTCGGCTGCCAATTGTGCAATGCACTATCGCTGTGTTAAGTGCAAAGATATCCACGCCCCCGGTGAATGCAAATTGGCTCAGATGGAGCCAAAAGAAAAGTTGTATTGTGTTAATTGCGGTACATTTGGTCATCCAGCATCATACCTAGGATGCCCTCGGTATCAAGATGCAAGAGCTAAATTTTCCCCAAAGCAAACCAAAGTAAATCACAATCTGTTACCTCCGAACTTCATCAAACCCGGGGTATCATTTGCACTTGCTGCCAGAGGACCAGCAGATAACAATATAAATAAAATAAATAATGTAAGTGGCAATAATGAGCTGCTTCTTAAAATCTACCAGCAACTTGAATCGCTTTCAGATAGAATTAATAAGCAAGACCAAAAAATCAATTTCGTTTTTCAAAGTTTAGGTCAACATGCTCCAAAATAGTTTGTCATCCAGTCACATTCCCATGGATAGGATTCGTCTCATCTCGATCAACGTCAACTCCATTGTTACTATTCATCGGCGTGATTATCTCCTTGAATTCATTGCCAGACAAAAGCCTGACATCATGCTTCTCACCGAAACCCACCTTAGTTCATGGCACTGCATGACATTCAAGGATTTTGAATTCGTAAGAAACGATAGGGTAATAGGTGATGGGGGAGGTGGCACCGGGATATTAGTTCGAAGACCCTATCGTTTCCAAAATATTGAAAAAGTCGAATTCAAAAGCTTTGAATCTCTTGAAGTGTCCGTTATCAAAATTTCACTGCCAGGTGGGGATAACTTCTTCGTTATCTCTGCCTATGCAACTGGTGGAACTGTTCTCAGGCTCAAGCAGGAACTCAATTCCTTGTTTGAAATACTGGAATTGAACAGGCTTCATAATTATTATATTCTTGCTGGTGACCTGAACGCCAAGCATACATCATGGCTGAACGCCACCAATAATCCAAGAGGTGTATTCCTCAAATCGTGGATAACAGAGAACCAGATTGAATACAGGTGCAATGTATATGGGTCGGAGTTCCCAACATACCCTAGGACAAATTCATATTTGGACCTTTGCATTGCTAACGCAAGACTCGAATTCATCTTTAATAGTCCTCAACGGAAACTGCAGGTGCTTCCGTATGATAGCGACCATAACGCAATCGTAATGGAAATCAATCATCACAGGGATGATTTCTTCCTCATGCCAGTTCAACATGAAAATCATCGGTTGAACTTCAAAAAAACAGACTGGGGAAAGTTTCAAAAGAAGTTTAATCGGGAGTACCAGAAGCAATGTCCCCTTTCTGATGGTGGCAACTCTTGCTCAATGGTTCCTAATGACAGGAATCGATGAAATAGATGTCTATTTGTCGAAGTTAGAGAAGCTGACGTTGGAAATGATTGAGAAAGTAGTTCCCAAGATTAAACATAAAAACAATATGGAAGGATATGAAACATCAACCATCGCAAGGTTGAAAAGATTGAAAAGCCTTCTTCTCACACACGTCAACAATATTTATCGACGATTTTTGGATTACAACCATCCCTCGTTGGCTTTGTTGAAATTACATCTGAAGAATGTCCGGAACTTAATCCGGTCATACTTCAGGAGTGAGGTCAGCAATCAATGGGCGGAAAAATTGAGCGGTATTAGCCCACAGGACCCAGACGGCGTGTTCACGAAAGTGAATAGCATATTCCGCAAGAAGTCTCGAGTGAAGGTATCGAATCTTGAAGTCACTAGTGATGAGATAAATCTTCTCGATAGGGCTGGTATCGAAATTGATAGTACAACTCCGGATAGAAATGGAAACAGGATCATTTGTGAAGGATTGGATAAACTTGCCCTGATTGGAACACATTTTGAATTGGTTCATCTACGAAACCCTGAGAGAGGGAATGAAATAGTTTCAGAGATCGTTGAAGCAAAAGTTTCCGACTTCAAGTCAAGCCTGAACGGCCAATCAATTCTTCATTTCAATGAAACATTAACATCTGACCTCATACCGAGCTTGAATCTTATTGATTATTTTGTCAGCTATGAAGACTTGTGTTTCATATTTCGCAAGATAAACAACAAGAAATCATGTGGTACTGATGGTATTCCAAATGTAGTTCTCCGACATTTGCCGGAGGTTGCTATTAGGAATTATTGCATATTGTTCAACAACATGTTGAGCAATTCATATTTCCCAAATGAGTGGAAAAAGGCTAAGGTTTTTTCCAATCTTGAAGAAAGGAAAAGAATCTTCATGCCCGAAAAGCTATCGCCCAGACAGCTTGCTGCCTAACATCAGCAAGGTGTTTGAAGTGATACTCAACAGAGCATTAAACGCCCACATTGAGGAAAATGAGTTGATGCCGAATTGCCAATTTGGTTTTCGTGCCAGGCATTCGACCACACATGCAATAACGAAAGTAACCTCAGACATCTGTTGGAAACTAAATGATAGACAATGTGTTGGAGCATGTCTCATTGATATGGAGAAAGCCTTCGATACGGTGTGGTTAGATGGACTAGTTTTTAAACTCCTTCAGGACAAGTTCCCCAGACACCTTATCGCCATGATGTGCAATATGTTATACGGGAAATCGTTTGTCGTAACTGATGGAAATCTGACAACAATGCGCGAATTCAAGGTCTTGAATGGTCTACAGCAGGGAAGAGTTACTGCGCCTCTGCTCTTTTCAATCTTCATTCGCAAGCTATTGAACGGCTTTGATTTTAACGTCTCGCCAACGCGATCATTGGTAGCGTTTGCTGATGATCTGATCATCTATACAGCAGACCGAAAAGCTACAATAGTTCAGAGCAATCTCCAAAAAATGTTCAATGATGTACAGCTGTACACTGACAATTGGCGAATGAAAATCAATGTGCAGAAGTGTGAAACAATCTTATTTCGGACAACGCTGCGGGGGGTCAGTCAAGACCTGGAACGTAATTGGAAAGATTTCCACATCATGGCTGGTGAGGGTAGTCTTGAACGGGTTCCACATAAATCCTGTGTTCGATACCTCGATGTTTATCTCGATCAGTATCTGTACTATATTGAACATGTGAAAATCATGCTCAGTAAGGCACTTAAAGTAGTCATGGCCCTTCGAAAACTCTTTCATTCCAGATACATTGATCAAAAGGTCAAAATTATCTGTTACAAGACACTGGTTAGACCAGTTTTGACATATGGATGTCAGATCTGGTACAATCAGAGCGCTAGTACTATGGAAAAATTAAGAGTTTTCGAAAGGAAATGTCCGTGCATGTACTGGTTTGTACAGAAAGCCTGAGACGGATTGGAAACATTATATATCGAATAGAAGAATTTATCAAACTGCTGAAGTGACTAGAGTCGATATCTTCATATTGAAACTTCTGCGGAATCATATCGCAAGATCTGTGACTGTGAGTGAAAACCCTTGGATTTCACAGCCGTTCCACCCTACAGACGGGTATATAGCGACTTGCCTCGCTACTGGCTTCATTCCTCCAGAAGCATTCGTGTATTTGGACATGAATGGATATGTTTTTGATTCTGACGGCGTCCCAATCATATATCACATATATCGACGGGCCACCGATAAGAAGATAAAATATCCTCCGAATTTGAGTTCACGAGACCAACAATTCCAATGGAGATACTCATTTGCTAGATTCGTTGACGCTGATCGAGTTGAGACGGGGCAATCTAGGTATTGGTGGCTGAATGACAATGTCTAAATTATTCGTGTTTATTTTCAGTTTTGGTGTTTTTCGTTATTGAGTTTTTGAGTTTCAGCTCATTATTGCTACATTTAGTGTTGTTGTTTATTTTTGTTAAAAATTAGGTATAGGCTAGGTTTATATTATGTTTATTATATTAGGTTAGAGATAAGGTAAAACGCTTAGGTTAGGAACATTGTTAAATATTTTTTTAAGTATAAGATAAAGTTTTTGATAGCATTTATTAAAATTAAGTTAAAACATATTAGGTGTAGGATCAAAGTTCACTGTAGTGTTAAGATTATAAATAATTTTAGGATAGTGTTGGTTGGTTTTTTCTCCTTTTTCCAATTGAATTGTAAAAATATGTAATAATCCATTGATTTGAATTTGCTATAGCTTCTTTTTTTAAATGTGTTTAATGATAACGTACAAATTTAGAGAGCCATTTGGGCCATTAAGTTTTTTTATTGTTATTGTTTGGAATTTGCTTTATATTCTTTTAAAATTTATAACGATTAGTATTAAATAAAGCACTTTTGACTTTGACTTTGAAGATAGTCCGATTAAATGTAAGTAACTTTTTTAATGAATATAGTAGTTGATGTACCTAGAATTTTGTTTTAAATTTTTACCAATACCTACATTTTTCATGGAAATAGTAATTTTCCAAGTAAACTTCCAGTAAAGTTATTTTTTTAACAACTGTTTCTTATAAAACAATCCCTTTTCTTTGCTACCTGAACCATAGGTAAAACAATTTGTCGTACTAACGTTTTTATATTCATTTCTTAGCTCACAAAGTTTCATATTGAAAAGTTTTATTTTCTAAAAATTGGAAAATTTTTGTATGAGTCCAAAATAATGGCGAATTAATTAAAAAATTTAACATTTATAAAAAACTGAAAGTTTCAGAAGTATATACTTTGAAGTATTTATGACTAAATTTACATTAAAATAAATGAGATCCAACGAACACAAGTAACATTAAGCATGTAAAAAAATAAAAATTACAACAAGCTTTCGGTTTCCTCGTCTGATATTCATCCCATTTGTTGGAACAATAATGTTATGTAAACCTTAAAAATATTAAATCCAAAGGGAACGTTCGCTTTAATAACTATTCAATAAATTTTAATCAAAATATTTGTCTTTTTGAAACCTACTTTTTCATAAATAAATAGATTTTACAGTTAGATTACTCATTTTTTCAAACATGGAAAGACATTCATTTGAAAGTTGAATTCCTTCTCTACATTTTAGATAACTTTGTTCATTCTTTCCGAGGGTAGTAAAAGCCCAAAATTATTCTTTAATCGCGCAATAAACAAATTCGAATTACTGGACGTGCGCGCGCACCTCTTATAAAATTATCCGTATCTCGTGAAAGAATTTATTTAAAGAAAAAACACCAAAACTTATAGATAAATTCATCAGCTACAAATTTTAATTTGAACGATTTCGTGTATTTTCATTATTTCAACAAATATAGCAAAAAAAACTAAAAAAAATCGCCCGGCGATTTTCCGGAAAGTTGCATCTAGCAGTGTAAAGATTTTTTTATCGCTAACCCTTTCAACAACCTACATTTAAATTTTGTTTTATTTTGAACTTTTTACGATAACAAATGTCGCTTAACTAGGCTATGAAGGCTGTTGTAAGCAGAATAACCAGGGTTTAGGTATTAAACGAAAAACGAACATTAATTTTTCCTAGAACCAAATAGTTCCTTACCTTCAACAATTCTAGGGAGAATTCACCATGAATGAGGTTAATCGGAATTAGTAATTGTCCTATAAAAAATGTGAGTCGTTCGAATGGGGCAACAAGGTACAATTTGTTGTGAAACACATCAGTTTTCATCTCCAGTAATTTCTTTTATTCAAAGTGTTTCATTATACAAAATTATATAATCAAATTGTGATAGCTTAAAACTAGGCGAACAAAAGAAAGATTTACAGCAATTTGTATTGTATTTTCGAGTCAGCAATTATGCACGTAACCAACGTTTTAAGTGTGCTTATGTTTTCAACGTTAAGATTTTTGTATTGTCTCTGCTATATGTTATATAAATAAGAGTATGTGATACTTTGTTGTTTTATAGGCACGGACTAACTAAAAATATTTATTCATGAATCTGGTAGGTATATAAGATTGGTTTTATACTGTTTTTGAAACTTTTAATATTTTACGAGTACTTATTTATTCAGAGATGCCTCTTGATGTTACTTTTTATGAAAGTGGTGCACTTTTCTGTATTGGCAAAATCGTGGTAAATACTCAACAGCGCTTGCGGTTCTGATCATAAAAACCTGAGTAGTTGTATAATGAATGCTCTTGCAGAATTAAGTAACGGGCGTTAATGTCAAAGAATTTGTTTTCTTCGAGGGTATTTAAATTGATGAAATATAATGGCCAAGAAAAATAGTCCAAAAGTTCAGTCAATAGAAGCGCGCATATGAGGAAAGGCTTTCTTTGAGGCATAGGAAAATATTAATATTTGTCAACTAAATTGCATATTAGAAGAACGGAAGAGAAAATCGAGAGTTGAATGAAAATTTCGAATTTCATTACGATTATGGCTTGAAAAGTTGCCACGTACTTACACCAGTGTAAGAAATTGAAATTAAAGTGGCACCTCTCTATGCTGCAAGTACTGAGAAAAAAATGACATTTATTTACATCATAACCTTCAATCGTTTTGAAAATGCAAAATCTAACTGAATCAATTAGACGTGAATATTTACTCGTATTGAGAGTGGATTCATCTCGAGGTTCTCGGATAAGACTGACTGCTTGAACTAGCGACAGACAAATAAAGAAGCCTGCATGTATGTTACTAAATGACCATGAATCGATTTAAAAATTAGTATTTTAGACAATATATGCCACAAAATAGAGATATTTATAATGATGAGATCGAACATTTGTCCTTATTGTGGTCACTTTTATAAAAAAAATTTTGCGTCAATTTATCCAAAAATATTGTGAATTTCCTATGCGCGTCAGTTCCACTGCTTAAGATGTACAAGGAATCGACTTCAAAAATAGACAATACTTGGAAGGCAAGCTACTGCTGGGTTATTTGCTAAATTATCTGTCTATTTGCTCTGGTGAAAGTAGTCTAGGATTTAAAGTGTGCATTACGAAGAGAATACATTCATTTTTTTTTTAGAGGGGTGCCACGTAAGGGGACGAAACGAAGCTTTACGATGCATTGCGTAGCAAGCTTATTACATAAATATAATAGCAAATATTGCATTGCCTTTTACTCTGAACGAAATCGGAAGATTGCGTTTTTTTTTGCCCAATCTAGCTGTAAACTAGTCGACACAATTTTTAATGCCGAAAACCTTCGAAAAATAGCTTCAATCTATTACCAGTAGCCCTTTTCCCAACTCTTCGTACTAAATAAATTATATTCATTATTACATCCCTCTTTAAATATTTGCAGCCGAAAGGCTATTCAAAGGAATGAGAAGCCTGTTAACTGAGGCTTTAATTTGTTAAGATTAAATCATTGGCATTTTTACATATACAACTATGCAATGAAATATTAATCTGAAATTATGTTCAACTTGTATTTGCCACGTGTTTGCAATTCTATAATCAATTTCAAGTCTGTACATCTAACGATATTTTAATATTTACTTTTATTAGTAATTATTCTCTAAGCTAATACAAAGTAATCAAATAAGACATATCAGATAAAGGAATAAAATGAAATGGATGCATTAACAATACTTGTAAAAGAAATGTTCATATTGAGGAATCACGCTTTCCGAACTATAAATCGATAGAAGTTGAGATTCAATTCCAATAACACACAACGAGCATTAATAATTAAAATCCTACAGAAATTACGATCCCTTTTATTTATATTTTGAAATTTTTAGTATATATTTTACATTTATTGATCGTTTTGATCTTAATTTCTGTAAATGATCTTTTGATTTAAATCCTTATATTAATCATAAGAATTGATAACTAAATATTAGCTAATTAGACAAAAAAAAATGTAGAGACTGGATGTTCGCAGAATTTGAATTAAGAACGCTAGTTCTTTGTTATTGGAATTAAATATACCTTCTTCATATTAACTGTAGTAATAATATTTTCAATGTTTTCCGTAATGACGATACTGATGACAAAATGATTCGCGACTAGCAGCAGCAACGCCATTATTGATCCGATTACGACAGATCTAAATAGTAAATGATTTGTTATTGATGTAGTTTCATAAATTATTTTTTTTATACTTACAGCTTGGCGCGGCTTCGTATCGCCTTTGTATTTGATCATATGTGAATTTTACAAATGCATCATACTGTTCTGCTAATTTTGTTGTGAGGACAGCATCGTATTGCTCGCGCAATGCCTCCTCTCTTTCTTTTAACATACGTTCGCAGATTAATTGCACCTGCAATATAGAATGAATAGAAACTAAATAGAAGTGTATATTTTTTAAACCTTAGCTTAAAAATAAATATTCGATTGTTACTCCGATTAATGATATGGGCCAATTGATGTTTATTTCAGAGACCCAAGTTTTTATAAATATACAACATTCCCTAGATCATAATATATTCTTTTTGTTCTCTAGAAATTTTCGGTATATATAGTACATACGGAATGGAATCAACGAACGAACGAGTCACAGGAACATTTTATACAGAATATATCTGGAAATACTCCGATTCGGGAAAACGACACCAGAGACTATAATGAACAAATCCATCAGAGAATTAGGGATGCGACATCGATGCTTACGTCAAACATCGACACTTTTTAACATCGATGTTTCCAAAAGGATGTTTTTCTCACATCGATGTTTTCGCGTCGATGTCCTAACCCAATCGATGCTTTTTCTCAGCCATTTCATCAATCTTCGCTCCTCTGTTGCTAACTTAAAGGGCCTCTAGATGAGAAACCGCCAACACAACACGCTGAACGTTCCTATTCCAAGGATTTGCCAAATAATTTTAAATATGAGCGTGTCTGTGGGCATTGCGTTTTCAGCTATTAGGGTTCGGCCACATTGCGATTTTTCTGCCGTAACCAGCGATTTTTAGACGCAAATACGAACACACTGCGACAAGATCTCCGAAGGAACTTCAGGCATGCGCAGAACTAAAATGCTCATTTGAAGGTATGTCTTTGCCGGGAACACATGCGCTAACTCATTTCTGCGCTATGCAAGAAACTTCCATGCACGTCAGCGTCAAATGTCCAAATGATGTGCGCCTGCGCGAGTATCATAGAAACTACCTGCTAAACTGGTTTTAGGAAAAATCGCGAATTCCTGCGACTGCCGACCTGGACAAAATCGTCGAAAATCGCAGTGTGCGGGCTTCCATTTAACCATGTGTAACTTGCGACAGAAGTGCGGCTAAATAGTCGTAGTCTGATGCATCCCTAAGGGATGCATCAGACTACGACTATTTAGCGGGTAGTCTGATGCATCCCTAAGGGATGCATCAGACTACGACTATTTAGCCGCACTTCTGTCGCAAGTTACACATGGTTAAATGGAAGCCCGCACACTGCGATTTTCGACAATTTTGTCCAGGTCGGCAGTCGCAGGAATTCGCGATTTTTCCTAAAACCAGTTTAGTAGGTAGTTTTTGTGATACTCGCGCAGGCGCACATCATTTGGACATTTGACGCTGACGTGCACGGAAGTTTCTTGCATAGCACACAAATGAGTTAGCGCATGTGCTCCTGGCAAAGACATACCTTCAAATGAGCATACATATTAGTTCTGCGCATGCCTGAAGATCCTTTGCAAATATTGTCGCAGTGTGTTCGTATTTGCGTCTGAAAATCGCTGATTACGGCAGACAAATCGCAATGTGGCCGAACCCTTAATCAACTTGTGCTGGGTTTCTGTACTTTGCTTTATGTAATGTGTCCGTGCACCCTTCAGTTGGTGTTGAAACTTGCATCGAATTTTTTTTACCATTTGTTTGCTTTCCAAGGTATCTTTTTGTTCATAATATTCTAGGCTGTCGTGTCGATGTCCACTAAGCAAACATTTAGGTTGTAAACAACAGTGTGCTTGATGTTGATATTTATCATTCGCAATTCACCTTCACTTTGCATCGTTGAGGGTTTGAGACAAAGACATATAAACAAATGGACGAGCAACGAGAATCTGTGTACTCGTCCATGTGAGAAGCAAATTTGCCACATAAATAAGTTATAAATAACTTACGCTCTCGAAACTATGTGATTCCCTCTGCTTCTCCTTCCCCTTTGTTACCACACAGGTTTTTCTTTTCTCTCTTCAGAAGAATCGCTTCACCCACTGACACCCGCGCACACCAACGAAATTTCATTTCAGTTTGAGTATAAACAAAAAACAACTCTCACGGAAAACTCGAACGTCAAAGCAAAAGAAAATCGAAAAGAGCGCGAACCACGCGGGAAAACTCATGTGTCAAAGCGGATGGAAATTCCATAAATTTTTAATTAAAACAGTGAATTAAAGTTCCGATTACGTACGCGCGATCTTTAAAATTAAAAACTTTTTAAATGTGAACGTGTTTTGCCGTGAATAGAGTGCTAAATTAAAAGCATATCGCCTCAAACCTCAACTTCACACAACTTTAGCGCAGGTTGCCAATTGCTTCGGCTCTCACGACCGGTTGCGGATCCAGTACTCTCTATATCTATGGTTTGAGAGTTTATGTGAAATTTGAGATTGAAAGACATTCGTTATTGAATTTACTAGTCGTGTCCTGTACGTGCAAGTGTATCTTCCGTATCAGGAAAATTTGACTTTTTATGTACTTTGTGTATTCCTCGGCAATTTAATTTTTTTGGTTTCGTAATGCCCCCCAAAAGTCGTGTGGAAATTTTAGTTTTAACCGATTGTACGCGTTATCAGGATCTCTCGTTTTATCTTATCGCGGAGGTCTATTCCCATATTATTACATGGCCGTAATAGGCTAATCAGCTCATTTATATCGAAATTTAAGTCAATGTTTCAAACTTCTCCGAATTTAAAAACAAAATTCCCTGTAATAAAAGTGTTTAGGTTGTGTTTCTTAGCAATTATATTTTACACAGGGCATTTGCATCCTTGGAAGTGTCAAAGCAGATTTCCAGCTTAAACCATTCTGCTTGACATCCGCAACCCGGACTTGAGCTTCTTTGTTAATCCTGAAAAATCTTATCGGGTTCACCGGTAACTTTTTTTTCTATGACTTCTGGGTAGATTTGCCCTTTAGAGGGTAGATCAAATCTGTTGTTTCTCTCTAGATTGTTGGATCTGCATTGTCCATTGGAATTTTAATCCCCATGTTGACGCTGTGTTCTCCTTGTTAACGCCTGACACTACGGGTATGATGTTAGGGGTAGGTAGGTAGGTTTAACGAGAACCTCCGCCGATACGCTTAGGCGAGGGCTTACTTAGGCAAACAAGGTCCCATTGTTATACAATGGACACGTCTTTACCAAATGGTAGTAAATGATCTCGGTGTTGTACATTGGGTTTACTGGTTCCTCGATGATGGGGTGTTAAATGCCGAGAAATGCCAATAACTGCGCTAACACCAACAGCTCTGCTAACAAACCCTACTTACACCTCCATGCGGTGGTCGCTGGTAACTTTTAACTGATCGTAAAAGGCTGACGTAAGAGAGTGAAAGCGAATTTCCGCGCCTGATAGCAAAATTCAAGTAATAACCATGCCGCCGGATTGGAGGTTTAGCGACGGGCCAACGCCCTGTTCCTAGAAATGGATTAGATCAAAGAAAACGTTCTCGCGATTGCAAAAAGGACTATGGCATTAGATCATGGAATGTCAAATCACTGAACAGAGTCGGTGCTGTTAAGAAACTAAACAGCCCAGTCGATATAAACTAAATGTGCTGGCACAGTCCAGGAAACGAAATGGATTGAAAACTGTGTTTAGGACAAGAAATCGTACCCTATTGTTAAAATTTGGAGGCCTACTGGAAGACGAGAATGTCTCGCGTTAACTTTAGGGTAGCAAGTGAAAGAAAGTGCACGATCCGTATCAAAGTGAAGTTCTTTAAAATTCTGCTGATTTATGTCTACGCCCTAACAAATGAAAAGCATGATCAAATCAAGGAATTTTTCTAGTCACTTAGAGAGACTTTTCTACGCATTACCGTCAATCAATACAAAAATTATTCTATGTAATTTCAGCAATAAAGTTGGTGCTAACTCACTGGGGAACAACTGTAGTCTATAGCCTGCACGATGAAAACAATAACAACGACCAACGCCTGATAAACTTCGCATGTAGCAGAAATTTAGTCATAAAATCTACATGCTTCCCACTTCAACGCAGTCATAAAAGAACCTGGACCTCATCGGATAGCGTAACTATCAATAGATTATGTCCTGATGCCTCAAAAATGCGCCTCAAGCATATTAGACGTCCGCACTTATCGATTAGCGAATATTGACTCGGAGCGCTATTTGGTCAAATCAACTTAACGAGTAAAATATCAAAGACACATGAAAAAGACCAGCGCTTTACGTAAATTTGATAGTGAGAAGCCTCAAACTGTGTCAGTAGCAAAAAGATTCGAGCAAAACCTAGAAAGTTACCTGGCCCTCATCCTGTAAAGCAAATCGACAAGATCGAATGAGCTGTGGGTGGAAGTGAAGGCGGCAATGAAAATGGTAGCAGAAATGAAGGTTGGTTATGTAGCCCGGCGCAAAAGAATTGATTGGTCGTACGAAGAATGCCAGCATACGTTTATTAAAAAAATCAGGCATACAAAATATTTGCAAATAAGAATACCAGGACGAAGAGAAAAGAATATGAGTATCTACGAGGAGTAGCGAATAAGATTACTACAAATATGAAAAGAAAATATTTTATCAAATAATTGAAAAATATAGATAAGCGGTTAATAATACACGCTTAAAAAGTAGTGTTTAAAGCAAGCCCAAGCCCCACTATATCGCGAAGAAATCGGCAATATTCTAAATGAAAATAAGGTTAAGGAAAGGTGAACCTCTTAATTTAACCAACGCCTTAATTCTTCGCACAGCCCCAGAGCATCGGAGACAGCCATCCAGGAACAAATGAACTAGTCCCCCCCAACTTTGCAAGAAGTTTCTTCTGCCATCAAAAGAGAAAAAAATAATAAAGCGCCTGGATCAATGAGATACCACAAGAACTCTTCAAATATGGCGGTAGCGACATACAAAAAGCCACATAAAAAGTTACCCGTGAAACCTGGGAGCAAAAGTAAATGCTACAGAAGTGAAAAGCTAGATATGGGAAAACCGCACCGGTTTAACCGAAAACCGGTTTTTTGGTTGGAAAATGGTTTTTTTTGCTCCCGGTTTAAACTGGAAATTGGATACACATGAATACAAAAAAAACTGAAAAACAGTTTTTCACTATCCCTACCTAGGCATCAGCAATGACCGCAGTCACCACAGTAAAGCAAATGTTTTATTGGTTCTTGGAATTAATTGTTTGCTTCGTTTCAATGCGAAGGACTTCAATCGGAGTGCGAAGTGAAGCAAGCACACGAATGCAAAATGTCTGGCGACTGAACTGAAGGACCTTTCATCTATATACTGTAAAAGAATGACTTAGCTTAAGAGTAAGTTGTCGATTTGGATTAAAAGAGGTTAGTCTATTATTTTCAACACAAAAATGAAATATCCTTCAGTTCATTTTCATTTAAATAATCTTGTAAGTAAAAATCGAAAAAAAATTTATACCTAAAGTTAATCGATGGACATAAAAATGTACATTTAATTTTGATTCGTTTTTTAGGTCTTTGTAAAAAAATTTATTTACAAAGACCTACTAGTTTCGCGACCTGTCTGTCCGTCTGCCCGTCTGTCCGTCTGCCCGTCTGTCCGTGCGTCAGAGCTAATTTCCTCAGAAACTATAGAAGCTAGAATGCTCAAATTTTGTGAAAAGGTCTCTCAAAAGTTGTGGTCTAAACAAAAATTAAAAAAATCTTTAAGGGGGGCCCACCTAATAACGAATTGGCCCTTAAAATTTTTTTTTAACCAAAGGTAGTCGAGTGGGGTATCAAATGAAAGGTCTTGATTAAAACTTACAGAATCTGAAATAAAAAAACCATTTTATGAATTAGGGAGTCCAGGGGAAGGCAAAATGTACCAAAAATTTGTGTCCCCCCCCCGCCCTCGCGATTGGACACCTTTGAGCCGAAAAATCTGAAAATTATTACGAACATAGACCTTTATGAGTACAAGGGCAACAAATACCTTAGAAATCGAAATTCGCTCAACTTTGTTAATAATAGTATGATTTGTAGATTTTACCTTTTTGCCCATAAAATCAAAACGGTACCTTTAACCTTCTTGAAATTTTGCAATTATATAGACTGATATAAGATATATACGTCCACAAAATTTAATTGAGATCGAATCATAATCAAGTGAGTTATAGCCATTTCAATTGTATGGAATTACAACAACAATAACACGTGTTTATGGTTGATATAGGGTTTTCCAATGAGAGGTGTAATTTGATATTATGCCATTTTTCAATATGAATGATCGAATGTTTATTTCACTATAAAGAAAAAGATATGCCGTTAATAGCAAAAAATAACATCAGGCAAATAACCACCACGACCACTCTTACAGGACCATATCCTTTTCATGAAATTTTCCATAACCATATCGCAAAGTGGCTGCCCTATGTCCTCGATAACCTCACGAATTTCATCTTTGAGGTTTTAAATCGACGCTGGGCTGTTGGCGTAGGCCTTCTTTTTCACGTGGCCCAAAAGGAAGAAATCGTAAGGTGCTAAATCACAAGATCTATTCAAAATAACACCTCTTATTGGAAAACCTAATATATATTTAAAATTGACTAAGGCACTTTTATTTTCTTTCAATTTTCATGAAAATTTAGGAATGGTGTTAAACTTGAACATTTTCAATCGGCCGAGCATTCAGAAAAATCATTTAAGCTAGATCAAAATGGCGGCTGCACTGTGCTTATGAAAGAAACTGTATCTTTTGCATAAATTTTAACGATTTCATATCCAAGTATTGGACGAATAATTCAAATTATCGATTCACGCCATTAGGAAACTTGCTTCTAACCCTACGATGTTTACAAAGACCTTCTGATAGGAGCAGTCCTGCTTACTCAACTTGTTTATTTAAAAAATTTGCTAAAAAAACGGAAAAACCAGTTTTCCCACAAACCGATTTTTTTGGCTCTTCATAACCCGCCCGATTAAACCGAAGAAGAAAACGGGAAAACCGAAGAACCGGTTTGTTTACCAAAAACCGCAATCTCTACTTTAGAAGCGCTACTTTTAGTCTCACGTTTCATCAATGTAGGACTTGACAGAGCTGATTACGTTATCGCAGTTTTTGTGGATTTGAAAAAAGCATTTGATACTGTTGGTTATGACCTATTACTTCTTAAACTTGAATCGTATGGTATTCAAAACAGACTTAACCAAATGTTTGAAATTTACTTGGAGGGAAGATGTCAGAGAACTTCAATCAACAATGTCTTGAGCGATCGAGCACCTATGAAATCAGGATTTCCCCCTTTCTTCCCGCTAAACACAAATAATTCAAATAAATGTAAGACTAAAGGGATATCATACATTATGTGCTGACGACACAGTTTTACTTTCCTCGAGACGGGGCAAAACTACCTTGAAAATGTTGGCAAGAAAGCGTTAACTACAATCTTTTATGTTAACTCAATGCTGCAGTGGAACTTACGTATACAAATAAACATGCCGAAATGAAATGTAATGTAATGAGAGACGATACATTTCTTATGACGGTTGATTCAAGACTGAATATTTATTTATAATGCTAAAGAAATAGTGTGAACAGATGAATTTAAGAATGCAAAAGTATCAAACATGTTTACGATTCTAAAAGTCAGAACAGAATGAATATTATTATGATTATTATTATTATGATTATTGTTATTATTATTATGATTATTATTATTTGAAAATTCAGATTAATTTCAAGATTGTACACGGTGCTTTCCAAAATAAACGAGGCTTTTGTCATTTTTTTGGTGGCGCCATCTGTGAATGAGATTATGCGTTGGAAAGTTACATCCCTCCCTGACTTCCAGTGTAAGTTTGGTGACATTCGGTTCAGTGGAAGCGAAGTTATTACGTCTAAAGTGACAGTATGTTTGTGTCATCGATACAAAAACGAGTTTCAAACAAAGAGCTAATATCAAAATATTTAAAATCGGTAAAACGTTTACCGAAAAGTATATGGCGATGATTGTCTATCTCGTGCCAGAGTTCATGAGTGGTTTACACGTTTCAGAGATGGTCGTGAGGACATAAATGACGATGAACATACGGGCCGCCCAAAATCAGTGATCACCGAAAACTCCATCGAAATTGTGCGTGAATTTACCAAAAATGAGCCGAAATCATCGTTGAAATTCATGAAATCGGAGTTGAATATCTCCAAAACATCAATTCATCACATTTTAACCCATCATTTGGGCTTACGAAAGGTCTGTGCACGTTTTGTTCCGCACAAGTTAGCTGATGTCTAAAAATTGCTCAAAGTTCAACAATCGAAAGACATTAAAAAGGCGAGAAAAGACGAGAACTTCATTTGCAACATTGTAACTGGTGATGAAACGTGGTGTTTCCAATACGTCAAAGTGCCGAATGAATGGCCCCAGATGAGCCACCACCCAAAAAATCGGGTTTGGAAAAGTCAAAAATCAAGTCGATGCTCATTTGTTTTAACGATTCCTTATTTGTTTGAAGGATTGTCCACAAAGAGTTCGTGCCAACGGGCCAAACCGTCAATGCAATTTTCTATCTTGGCGTTTTGAAGCGTTTGTTGCATCGCATTCGTCGCATTCGTCGAACTCGGCCTGAAGAGCGTGAAGGAGGAAGCTGGCGCTTATTGCATGATAATTCACCATCTCATCGATCCACTATTGTGACTGATTTTTTGAATAGAAATCGCATTTTAACCATCAATCACTCACCGTTTTCGCCTGATCTGGCTCCCTGTGACTTCCACCTATTCGGAAAACGCTTTGCGTCCGTGGAGGGCATCCAAAAGGCTTGTACCGACATCCTGAAGGACATTCCGGCCAATGATCTGAAACACTCTTTCGAAAAGCATTTGGATCGCGCAAAACAGTGTATCGAGGCCGGAGGAGACTATTTTGAAAAAATAAACTCGAATTTATCAGAAAAAAGCTCATGTGCGCTTATTTTGGAACGCACCTTGTAATCCAACAGAAAACACTGCAAAGACACAATACATTGTTTTTAACAAAAGAATAAAGAGATAAATGCCCACCGCCACCGCCGTAGACGGTGGCGGTGGGCATTTATCTCTTTATTCTTTTGTCTCAACGGCTGGTTTGAGAAAGGAAAAGAGAACTCCTTGTTTCCCCAACCCACATCTTCCAAGATTTCTCATCCTAAACCCCATTTAGTAAATTTTGTCGGGGTCGCACGTTGAGTGAACTGGTTCCCCAATAATGAGATAACAAATGCCGAGAAATGCTAATATCTGTAAATACATCTACAGCTCTGCTACTAAATCCTACTTACACCTCCTTTGTGGGAAGTAAGAGGGTGAAGGGAAGTCTTCCGCATCTGATAACGGGATTGAAGCAATAATAATGCCACCGGAATAGAGGTTGGACGACGGGCTAACTTCCGGGTCCTGGAAAACCCTACAATGTTTCGCAACCTGCAGAATGGCCTCGGAATGGATTGGACTCACGGCAACCACCCCGCAAACGACACCCCGTAAAAGACTATGGCATTGGATCCTGGAATGTCAGATCACTCAATTATCATGGCGCTGTTAAGGACCTTTAACAATAGGCAAGTCAATATAAATTAAAAATACTGGCAATACAGGAAACGAACTTGACGAAGAAATGAAGGAAACGTTCTTTAATCACCTGGAAAGACTAGTCGACTCATTGCCTACAAACGACACAAAAATAATTCTGGGTGATTTCAACGCTAGGGTTAGCGACTGGTGGATATAGCCGCCACCATGAAACAAATGACAACGGCCAGCGCCTGATTGAGAAATCTAATCATACAATCGATTTGCATCGACGCATTCATAAAACTACCTGGGTATTACCGGATGGTAACACACAAAACTAGATCGTCCATGTTCTGATCCAACAACGTTGGGCCTCGAGCATACCTGTACTTGACGTCGGTACATACTAAGGAGCCAATTCTAACTCAGATCATTGCTTGATCAAATTAACCTATCGATGTCGTACTCATATGTCAAAGGCGTATTCGGCGAAGACCGGCCCGCTACAAAAATTTGACATTGATAGGCTCCAAACGGCGTCTGTGGGGAAAAATTTCACGGAGACCCTCAACAACCAGCTGGCTCCCATTTTATCAGAGGCATCGATGAAAACAAGCAACGAGATCTGGATAGAAGTGAAAGCGGCTATTAAGACCGTGGCTGAACACACAATCGGACATCAAGCCCGGCGCAAGAGAAATGATTGGTTCGATGATGAGTGCCAGAATGCGTTAGATATAATGAATCAGGCGTACAAAGAATATGTAGGTAGGAAAACCTGGACGAAGAGAGAACAATATGAAAATCTCAGAAGAGTAGGGAATAAGATAATTAGGATTAAGAAAAGAAAATATTATGACGACCAATTGAGAAGTATAGATGTAAGTCTAGCGAGCAACAACACAAGACAAGCATACAAAGTAGTGAGAAGCCTGAAACTTGGTTATCGGCAATATCATCGCTGATGAAACCAAAATTAAGGAAAAATGGGAATCATATTTCAAGGACCTCCTTAGTCCTCCGCACAGCTCCAGAACATCGGAGCCTATAGATGTTCCCGGAGAGCTTCCATTGGCCCCACCAACTCTGAATGAAATTTGCTCTACCATCAAAACCCAAAAGAATACTAAAGCGCTGGGCAGCAATGAGATTCCAGTGGAGCTCATCAAATTTGATGGCAGCATTGTTCAGGAAACCATCTATAAAATTATCCAGCACATTTGATAACATGCCGAATTAGTGGAGCCAATCAATTATATTCCCTATCCACAAAAAAGGTGACAAGTTACAGTGCGAAAATTATAGAGGCATGTCACTGCTTTGTACGGCGTACAAAATATTTTCAAAAATCTTAGAAAACAAAATCGGATCATACGCCAACAGTATTATTGGGGAGTATCCAGGTGGTTTTAGAGTAGGATGATCGACGATCGAACAATTGATCACTGTCAAGCTGGTACTTGAAAAATGCTGGCAGTTCAACATAGACGTACAGTTTGGCTCTGGAGTACGTCATAAGAAAGCTACCGGTCAATACACGAGGTACGAGTACATTACTATACGAGTCGAGATAAGTAGTAGCTGATGCGGACGACATCAACATTTTGTCACGGTCAGTAACAACTGCCAAAGAACTCTTCCCGAAACTCGACAGCGTAGCAAAACTAGTAGTGCTATAAATCAATGAAAATAAAACAAAGCTCATGACGCAGTTGAGGACAAATACCTCAAATACACGAAATATAACACTTGGCGAATACAATATCGAAAATGTTAGTGAATTCGTGTGTTAAGGCGCCAAAATAACGAGAACCGCTAATGAAAGAGAGAAGAATACAGCTCACAATTTTTTTTCAGGTTTGACGATCTTGAAGACCAGTTGCGTACACAGGAAAACAAAGCTCCAAGTATATAAATCTGTGAAAAGACCTGTGTTATGCTATGGGTGTGAAACACATGGACCCTAACCCAAGCATCCGCAAATATATTGAACGCCTTTGAGTGATGGGTCCTGAGGCGAATAATCGAAGCGAAGCTAGATGGGGACCATCGGGGAATTCGATACAATTATGAGCTGTATGAAATTTTTGATGAGACGGAGGTCTCAATGATTGTTAAAACTGCGGAGGCTGCAAAGGGCAGGCTACAGGAATCATACAGGAACTGAAGGCCAAAGACCAGAGGGGAAACCGAGGAAACGCTGGTCTGACTCGGTCGACGAAGAAATTGGAGGATGCGGTCAATGGACCGAGACAGTTGGAAGCACTATTTGCAGGAAGCGAAGGTCCGAGAGGGGCTGAAGTGCTATGAAGAAGAAGGAAATGGCGAAAAATTGGAGTGTTAGAAATGAAATATCTTGGTCTTATCATCGATCATGGTTTGACCTGGTTCCCACACATAAATTGGTACTTCCTACTCAATAGGAAATCCTGGGCACCGGCTGTGCCATCCACTGTCACAATGACAATTTCAACCAAGTATTTCAGTTTCAATAACATCCCAAAAATTACTAATGCAGGAGTAAATGCAATGTTTTTAGCTGCCTCAGAACCTAGTAATAGACTTCACAACACAGTAGTTATATTCTCAGACTCCAGAAATGCCATAAAAGAAATAATAAACAACAAAAAACACAAATTTATAGCAACCAAATTCAGACAAAATCTCAGACTCTCCAAATGTTACTTTTGTATTATACTGGATTCCCAAATCCGAAAATTTCCCAGTTCATATAAAAGTTGATAAAGTAGCCAAAGAAAATGTTACCGTAAATGAAACATCGAATTGTTATACTGAATGGTATGACACCGTAGACTCAATAAACATGGAAATTAATAAAGAATGGAAGTCGTACTATGCCAATGAAACTACCAAACTCAAATCCCTCCTTTGGCTTCCAATCAGCCAGTTTTTAAATCCAAAAAATGGTTTCACACAAGTTAATTGTAGTTGCAAAATATAGAAAGAGCTAAATAGAATCTCACAAACAGAGCATATAATTTATCCAGACTAAAAAATGCCAAGATTGTGTCCTCCGAAAACTGCAAGTTGAGCGAGCGCTGTCTCTCCTCGCGGACAACCATCTCCGTCGCATCCTCGTTTCGGCGCAGGTAAATAGCGCGGCGCACTCTAGAAAGGAGGGCAACACGTATCACGCCTGCAATAACTCTCACCGCCGAATCTGAGACTGTCGGATACGAAGTTGCAATCCTCAGTGCTCCTCTTCTATGTACCTGTGCCAAACGTTTTCGGTATACCTCCTTGCTGAGAGCGTCGCCCCATATCTCTGCTCTTGACGGGCTGGGTCCCCCTACGTTGGCCATAAGTCGACTCAGAGCCAATATTTCCGAAGCAGCCTTCTCAGCCGTTGCCCTGACTTGCTCAGAGAAACTCATCTTCGAGTCGATCAGTAGCCCCAGGTACTTCACCGATGGCTTCGATTCGATTCGTATATCTCCAATACTGATCATCCTTACTCTAGGGATTCTCTTTTTTGTCAAGATGACCACTTCGGTTTTTTCCAGTGCTAAACTGAAGCCGCAAGCAGTCATCCAGTCCCTCACTCGGTGCATTAGCATACCTAGCCTAAGTTGCGCCTGTTCAACGGTGCGTCCAGCGACCAGAGCCGCAACATCATCCGCATAGCCAACTTGAGTCTTAGTAGCCCGTCGTAAGACACGTTCCACAGGTCCGGACCAAGAATAGATCCCTGGGGAACACCCGATCTAATCCATCCTTCGTTGGCCCTGTGTCGTGTCGTATAGCAGGCTTCGGTCTTTTAGGTAGTTCCTCAAAAGCCGCATTAGATATTCTGGAACTTGGAAAGGGTTTTCCAGCGTATCCAGAATATCCACCCACCTAGCGGAGTTGAAGGCGTTCCTGACGTCGAGTGTCACCAACAGGACAATCCGTCGCTTAGTGCGACAATATGCCTCTGGCTTTTGGACCGCGCTGACCACCTCTGCAATCGCATCAATGGTAGAACGTCCTGCTCTAAAGCCGTACTGCCAAGGAGATAGGTCCCCAGTAGCACGAATCGCGTCAGTGAGTCTTCCCTTGATGAGTATATCTAGCACTTTCCCAGCCGTGTCTAGCGTGCATAACGGGCGGTATGCAGACGAGCACGAGCCTCGCCACCTTCCATCGTACCGGGCAAGCGTTGAATGTGCTGAGCAGCAAGTTAGGACAATGGTGATAGACAAGCCGCAACACCTCAGCTGGAACACCATCTGGACCTGGAGCTTTCCTCGCTTTCAACGAAGGACTGCCTCTTCCAGTGCCGGCTGTGTAAAGAGTAGACACTCGACTGCTGTCTCACCATGGACAGCGTCAACACGGACGGGATGGGCCGGGAAGAGTGCCCGCACTAGCTCGTCCATCCTTTCCGCGTCATGTATACAAGGTTTCCGAAGAGCACTAGGCTTCCGCATAACTAGCTTGTAGCCAAGGCCCCATGGATCCTTGTTCACATTATCCACTAGATCGTGCAAGCAGCGAGCCTTGCTGTTGTTCATCAATTTGCGAAGGCATTTCCTGGCCGAATTATATGCTGCTGCGCGGTTGCTTGCCTCGTCCCGGCTCCTTGCCCGTTGAGCCTCACGCCGAAGCTTGTGAACTCCCTTCGTTTTTCAGCGATTTCAGTTGACCACCAGTACACTGGGGGTTTGCCGTGCCGGGGTCTTCGAGGGGGCATAGAAGCTTTGCAAGCAGTCGTGATGATGCTTGTAGTTGAGTTCACCTCGTCTTGAACTGCCAATTCTTCCGTCCCCTCCGGATCTCCCTGCAGCGGTGCACCTGTTGTGAGAACCTCGACGAACCTCTCGACGTCCATCCTCCGGATGTTCCATCCAATTGTAGAAAGCCGAGAACACGGACGTCGGGAGACAACATCGCTTTTCTCAAGCAGAATGCACTGATGATCACTGGCTGAGTAGTCCTCTTAATACTCTCCAGTTGTGTATCCTCCGTACTCAGGACTCCGAGGCACGTCCGGTATGGTTCCTTCACAGCCAATACGGCGGAAAGTCGGCGCATTGCCGGTGTTTAGCCGCCATTTCTAGGTTTCGTTTCCCGCGGATCTGTTTGAGGCATGCCCCATTCGATTGATTTCGCGTTGAAGTCCCCCCAACTGGCTTGGAAAGATGATATCGATTCATTCGGCGTTAGGTACACACTAAAGAAGGTGGTCCCTGAGCGCCGAACCCACACAAAATCATCCCCACGTCCACAGCTCTCCGCCTGGAAATCACTATTTCGAACCCAGATGGCGGCAGCACCAGTTTCATCAGGATCCCATGATGCTGAAAATTTTTCATGATGTTGCTCACTCAGCAGCAAAAAGTCGGCTTCATGTCCCTCGCAAACTGCTCAAGTAGATTTTGTGTAGATTTAGCTGCAGGATGCGGGTCATCGAAGTTCTAATTTTGCCTTGGCTAGGACTTCCTGGAACACCCGGCATTTTCCTGATCCTAAGACGTGCCCAAAATCATGTCTTGGATTCTTGCAAAGAATACAATGTACCTCCTTCGTACACTCTTCTTTTATGTCCCATTTCACCGCATTCGTAACATAGAGAAATCCTATCGGGTCCTTTGCATACTTGTGCGGTGTGACCATAGCCAAGGCATTTGAAACATTGAAGAGGCGTTGCTCTTCGCCGTATCCTGTAGACAACCCACCCTATTCGTACTTTGCCCATATTCAGCAATTGTTCGGCGTCCTTTTCGGACAAGTCAATTCTGGCTATGCGTTGTCCCCTATGGGTTTCTGGTGTCAGCCTCGCCCTGAGCCCGCTCATGCCAGGGAACTCTCTTTTGATGGCCTCTTCCACCTCGGCCAGATCCGTGACGCAGTCAATGTCTCTTATTTCGATCGTTGGCATCGGCTCGCGCGAGGCTATAGCTGCGCTTTTGCCGAGGACTTTCTTTACCGGGTCGCAGAATGCTTCCATATTCTCGGCCTCTGCTCCAAATTCGACCAGCATGTAGCCCGACCGCGTGGGTCGTACTGCTTGAATGGCAGTGTTAATGTCTTCGGGCCTTACGTTTCCTCTGATGTCCCGCAGCACCCCCGCGTAGGATCGACCATCTTGGGGTTTTACGAGCAGTGCCTGCTGCCGGGGTCTTCGTCGTGGCTTCTTTCTTTTTGGGCGTCCGTGCAAACTTTACTTTCTGTAACTTTTTGAAGGAGTTTCTTTGCGGCTTTCTTCGCTCCTTTTGTAAGCACTGTCTGGAACCCCTGATCTGGTGTTCCGCGCCCATCAAGTGCCTCTTCCTTCCTTCTTTTATCCCGATCTCCATCGATTGGGCTGGACGCCATTCTTTTATTAATTTTTAATTGCTGGAGCTGTCTGCATTTGCCCTGTAGATTTCGCCCCCAGCGCTTCTTTAGCCTTTTGCTCTTCTTCGGCCTTTAACCAGCTCCTCAGATAATGCCCTATACGATCTAGGAGCTCCTCTAGTTCAAGGAGCCCAATCCTTACTGCTTTGGGGATTTTTGGCGAGTCGCATGCAGATTGTATTCTTTTCAGAACAACTCCCGCTTTTCGGAATAGTCTTTCTTTTTCATGTCGCTGGGCGGCAATTGTACTTTGCGGCCATCGTCCTTGGGAGAGGTTATCGGCGTCTGTTTCCGAACACAGTACTTCCGCCACCTTTTCGACGCTGGCGATGAAATCGCACATCGTTGCTTTATTTGTCAGGTCACTCGTTTCTTCTCCTGCCGTAATCTCCTCGTTGACTTCAGGATGGTTCTTTACTAATTCGGGATTTACGACTCTTGCTTCAATCGCTTCGGTAGCGATCCCAGCAGTGACCACCGAATTCTCTCGCTCGAACATCTGGCGCGTCCTGCAGAGTTTCCCGCTTTTCCTTCATAGGACGCTCTGGCGTTCGCATCATTTTTTTGCTGCGCCCGAACGCCGCAGGAATCTCAGTCTGTTCATCTCCGTTTTTCGTTTGTCTTCAGTGTCATTGTATTAATCGACGTTTTTATCGTCGTTAGTATCGCTCCCGACGTGCTGTTAACATCGTGGCTGCAGCCGTTGGTTGCGTCGTCGTTATTGTTATTTTTGCATTCTTTCTTTGAGTTTTTTACCTTTTTTAAGAGTTTTTGGTTGTTCCAGTTTTATTGGGTCCCCCCTGGGAGCCGCTATCTCCGTTCGTGTGTGTAGTCGCCTTTTTGGTCCCATGGTTATCTTTGCAGAGCAGGGAGGCCTTGTGAGGGTTGGCACAAGCCCATATGGGGACAAGTTCTCAGAGCCAGACCAGCGCTTATCGGGAGTCCGTCTTAACCGAACCCACACCACCAACCCAATGGTGCGAACTTCGAACATACTCCGAGGCCTGCCAAGGTTTTAGTTGAATTGGAGCCGTTCACACGCGAGTGTCACCTCGGCGCTACCGTGCAAAGCAACCATCATATCCGCCAGCCCGAAGCATGAATTCCAGTTCGTATTCCAGATCCAGTCGGAGTCTTTACCTTCATCCCAGGAGGGAGTCTCACGGCACCCCCCATATCCTTGAGCCCGTGGGGGCGGCGCTCTCCAAAGAATCCTATTTTCAGATAAAATCAATAACATAACTATATAAATTAAATAATATATATGTGATTTTACTTACTTTGCAACAAAATGGCGGGCGTTAAAAATGGAGAAACAACCGATTTTCTTATAAACGTGCACATCTCTTTGTCGTGTTTCTTGACTTTATTCGTGACTGCATATCGTAAGTTTAGTACAAACCCCTTCGGACATGAGCGTAGGTCTGTCTACCCAACTTGTTTATCTTTGAGATCTTTTCACGAATTGAACTATACTAGCAAAAACGGAGTACTTCACAGCATTTTGTGTGCCCCCTTATACCGATGTTTTAACATTGCCTGGGAGGCACACGTAGGAATCGACGACATGTGAAGTGCAGATCGCACGAGCGTTGTGCGAAGAAAAAAAAAGTAATGGAGAGTGGTAGGGAATGGATTTATTTAAAAAAAGATGTAATCGATCACCCTGGGCCATTGTCACCAAATGCTGATTTTTTTTGCATGGACTCTAATAATGGAGCACGCCCATGTGGTACAGCAAACTCGCTAATCTAATTTTTCACCAATTAGTGAAAAAATTATCAAGGAGCTTGGTGACAAGTCAACTAGCTATTTCAATTTCACAAACAGCGCACCTGAGTCCATCGTCCATATTCATCAAACGAATAACATGAAATTATTCTAGTCAAGAGGAGATAGCGCAACTATTGATAAATTTTATAAACGCGCATATTAGGAATGGAACATTCCCGGACGAAGAGAAACTGGCAAAAATAATTCCAAGATTCAAAGGAGGAGATCATCTAGACGCGAATAATTACCGCCTTTAGTAAAATATTTGAAAAACTTGTAAACAATCGTGTATAATGTTTCTTAATGGACAATTCTATCATAAATCTAAACCAGTTTCAATTTCAAAAGAACAAGGGTACTTTCGATGCGTTACTTTCTGTCTCAAGTTATATCAATGAAAGTCTTGATAAAGGAGATTAAGTTATTGAATTTTTTATGGACCTAAAAAAGGCTTTCGATACGTTTGATCATGACCTATTACTTCAAAAACATGAACCGTATGATATTCAACCGCACGAGCGTTCTGCGATGAACAAAGAGTGATGGAGAGAGTGGTGGGGAATGGAGGTGTTAAAAAAACACAAGCGTAGATATGAAGATTTATTGACACAGTATCTTAAGGGCATTTTTTGACCCTATCGGCAAGATACTTGGAGTTGTTTTCAATGCACGTATTATGTGAATTTTGTTATCTCTTTCTTCGTCGCACAACGCTCATGCAGTCTGCATTCCTATTACGTCGCTTCGTCCTTTGTACCACCCAGACAATGTTTAATATATTGGTATAAGGGGGCACACAAAATAATGTGAACTCATCCTTTTCATGAACATCTAGTCCAAAAATCATGATCAGCTTTCAGAGATAACAAAAAATCAATATAATACGACGCATTCAAAAAAATACTGTCTCCAGTATCTCGCCGATAGGGTCAAAAATGCCCTAAGATACTGAGCTCATAAAAGCAGAACTACAGGTCCACGCTTCAATCAGTGCTCATTAAATGCTCCCTTAGTCTTTTCTTAAATACCAAAAGAGAGTTTGCTTTCTTAGCCATTTCTGGTAGATTGTTATATATACGCAGAACATCATTCGTTGCATCGTTCTTTTGACGATCTGTTCTGGTAAAAGGTATTACGAATTGATCTGCATCCTCGCATTATATGAGTTGAACTGTGATACCTTAATTAATGTTCATTCCGATCCATTCGTTTTTAAATTTTTGTAGATAAACTTGGCTTTCTCCATTATAATGATTTGACTAAAGGTTAATGATTTTGCTAATTGTTAAACCAAACTAGTTTGAGTAAGCATTGGCAGTTTCAAAATGTTTTTATATGCTTTGGTCAGCAGCCTGGATTTACTATTTAAATGTTGCTTTGCTGATTGACTCCAAATAAGTACTCCATAACGTAATTTCGTCGACAAATGGATTTAGAACAAGATATGCACAAAAAGATTAATTCACATTATTTTCAGTGCCCCGTACACCAAGGGAATGGAGATACTTAAAAAAAATCCAACATCTGGTAAGCACAAACTGGGAAACAAGCTAACACAACACAAATAAAATTTTACAAAAATGCATGTTTTCAAGAATCTAAAATACGAATGATGTCTTACCTGTTTGAAAGTAAATAACGCTTTTTCTGGATGTCTAACAATGCTTGTGGGACTATCCGGCCGACGCGGGCTGTCTGGGCCCATTTCAGACCCGCTAGATTCAGAGTCCTGCATTCGCTCCAAAGCTGCAGATGATAATGGAAGCTGTTTACGTCGCTGCAGTCTAAAAATTTCATCTCTAATGTTTTGTGCCATTTTATCTAGAGAATAATACCAAAGGCTCTGACCTCGATCCAAAACTATTTCAAATCTACTCCTACCTGGAGATATTTTTGTGAGTGAGGCTTCTGCAAATGGTGATTGTGTTGGTTCAGTAATAAGTCTGCTACTATTATGACGCGATGGCGATCCAGGTTGACTTTGTCCAGATGAATGTCCTGGAGATGTGTTACCTGAATTCCCAAAAGGATTGCATCTACGACGTTTTGTCGGACGCTGATTAATCGCCTCCCAATCCAGCGACCGCTTCAATGTTGCACACGCCATCGTTTCACCTCCAAATCAACCTTTTCCGATATAATTTTACACTTGAAACTTTTCCGCTAATCTTCTCTCACTACACAATGCAAATCAGGTACAAAAAAAGTTGTAGGTATCCTTTATTTGATTCCTTCCAAACGATTGTAGCTTCCTTCGAAATCGACACTTACAACCAGAAACCAACTGACAAAAGAAAAACAAAATCAAGCATATTCTTCCCTTTCTCACAACCGCTATTCGCTACGCTTTTCACTCATTCAACACACACCTTCAAACTAGCGCATCCAATTAAAACTTCAATCAAAATGCGAGCAAAAAACTAATTACAATCCACTTTTAATCTCTTATCGATCTCAAACGGTCGCCACGCTTTTATTAAAACAATGCTCAATTCACTCTTGTCATGCAGTCAAAATTTCATCCTAAAGCTACTATGACAATAAATTCCTCACCAACTCGGTCCCAATCCGAATTTTCCCTGTCGCGTTCAATTTCCCGTCATTTGCTGATCGAATACGATTAAAAAAATATTGCAGTTTTCACAGCCTGTTTTGGGGAAATACGATGCACGAACACACGAGTTCTTTCATACTCCCTGCTTTAAATCAAAACCCAATGCACTGCGCACTGCCCCACGAACAAATGCAAACGCCGTATAAATCTCGCGATAGGATACTTTAAAGGCCACCGATTCGTATTACTTCTAAGAAAAAAATGTTCAATATCCCGTCAACAAAAAGAATTTTTCGCGACGTCTTTATCCACCAGGTTTCCAAAATGGCTGAGCGTGAACGACAAACTCATCGGAATTCCGAAGCGCACTCAAAACACACACACTGAAATATGCAATGCATTCGGGAATAATTTTCGATATCGAAATGACCAGCTGTCGTTTTCTTGAAGGTTGGCTAAAGTGCAAATTTGGAAAATTTACCGGATGATGAAAATGCTATTGATAAGTAACTAAAAACTGAATCAGGTACTCGAAATTATTTTATAAAGACATAAGACCACTGATGTGATGTGAGTGATGCTTATTTTCTTCTTGTAAGCATAAAAATCAAAGGCAAAAATGAAGCAATCAAATTAAATATCACATACTGGTAGTCAAATTGTTCAATATTCATATCAAAACCAGAGATGCAGTATACAATCCTAGTATAATACATAAAACCTAGTATTTCACGTTCTGAAACATAGTATTGATTCCAAGATAAATTTCTAATATAAATGAAACTTTCCTGTATCAAACAAATTGAATTGTTTTTTTTATATTTATTCCTTTTGATGCAAGTTTACCAACTATTGATGCTGATCGAACCATTTTTCACTCCTATATCAGACGCCCAAGAAGTCACATCGCTTCTTGGACCACAGTGATTATTCTTTAAGGTGTTTTCACCCTAAATATTTGCGATAAGTGAACCGTAGTTTGACGAAGTTACATCCGAAGATATCGTGTCTGTGTCAGTAATTCTTAAGTTATTTTTCATAAGTACTAATAGAGGCAGGTGAGTAACCTTAGTTATCTTACTGATTGGTGTTTCCTAAAATACATAATTTGGTGTGAACTAACACATATCCCGAAGTAGAACAAGGTACGGAGGACTATCCTTCTGACCCTGGAATAGGTAATGAATTTAGAGTCAGTGCACTAAATGAAAATGAGAAAAAAAAGAAAAAGCACTAATAATGGGTACCAACGAGTTCCAAGCAAAGGGCAAAAGAAGATTTTAGAACAATATCCATAGTGACAAACTCAACCTTTAATTTTACACTTCCAGTATCAATGGTCAATAATAGCAATACAACCATCTGTCTAGACCCAGAATCCAAATAAAAAATCTTCCCAGTAATTATGAAATGTAATTAACGGTAAACCTGTCAGATTGACACCCATGAGATTCTTTATGCTCAACCAATGCCTCCTCACACAGGCCCAAAAGCGGAAGCATGACGTCACAATGCGGACCAGGCTTTTAGACCTATTGACCTGTTCTTTTAGACCAATTGAACAGCTTTTGACAGTTCCCGGTGTGACGTCGTGCTCATTAATTGCTTTCCCTTGGGCCTGAGTAAGCAGGCGTTGGCTCAATAAACAAGCCAAATGCATCGTGAATGTCAATCAAAATGGATTAAAGGCTGAGCTACAATGAACATAAGCAGACATAAAGCAAATGTCAAAAAAGTTGAACTCGAATATTTTATAAGGCATTGAGTACATTTGACATATGGATGATATACGCAACATGAATAGTTGAAATCGAACCAACTTTTTATGTCAGTATGTCAAATACATTGTTTACTTTAAGTGACAATGATAGATTGTTGTTTGCCATTTGAAAGGGTGAGTAAAATTGTATACAGCTGTGAGGAATTATACAGAAAACAGGTGTTCTCATCTGTTAAGCACATTTCCACTCTGGTATTGAATTATGTAATTTAATATTTCTTCTGCGCCGTTGAAGACTTTCATCAACAAAATTATAACACATTATCGAAAACATAAACATCAAAATCATTTCAAAATCATCCATTTTCTTCAATAACTTTTGCCACAATGACACTTCTTCGTATCTGTCAACATCACCTAAGCGCGAATCGTATGTAGGCGAACTATGTGCATGCTACGTAACTTGACGTTCCTTATTTTGTGTTATGTTGATTGTAGCACAGCGTTAACACTTAAAGAACACAAATGCCCTCATTTCAGGTAGCTTCATTAGCAGATATGCTGTAATTTGAGATGTCGAATTAGATTTTGACTTTAAAGAGCTAGTTGAAACATCCGGGTCTTGAAACAACATGAGAATGTTAAATGCATTTAAAGCCAAGACAGATACGTGGTATAGATCGAAACATGGCATCAGTATACTAGGCAAGCATGACATAGGCAGATCTAGTCTACCTGGTATAAACTGTCAAGTGAAGTTATATGTCAAAATGAAATGACAGCAAATGATAAATTTAGCTAATTTTTGCTTTATTTTTCAAACATTCTCATACAGAATGGTTAAATCAGCATCAACCATTGACGAACTTGCCTCAAAACGCATAAATATTTTCAAAAATATAAATTTGTTTTATTTGATACAGGGAAATTCCATTTATCTGGGAATTTATCTTGGTATCGATACTTATTTCATACTCGGTTCCAGAACATGGTTTTACTAGGTTTAACGTAGTATATTGGGTTCCTGCACTGCATGTCTGTCTAGGCTATAAGCTAAACAACGCCAAAAAACTCAACAGGAGAGATCCTGGGAAGGCTGACAACTTAATTCCGACAAAATCAGTTAAGGTAACGGTCTTGGCTAATACCTTATCTAAAGATCACATACTTTAATGCTGAAGTCAAATATTTCAGATTACGGCCCAAGCAGAAACTGTAGCAGGTTGGGTCACTCCACTACCATCTGCAAAGATAAAACACCGTGATGTCTAAAATACATTTCAACTGAATGCAATGGAATAACAGCAAGGAGCATGTAGCCACGGACCAAATACACCCCAAATGGGTTAAATACAAGCATAAAATAGAAGTCAGCTTAAGTGTCACCAAAAGAGAAGTGCGGGTACTCCCTTAATTATATGCAGTATAAATTCAAATTTTATCCATTTTTATTGCATATTGATAAATCTACCACTATGATGGTCTGTTGATTAAAATTACTCTATGAAAATTTTATAATAATACTTAAAGAGAGTCACGTGGTTCCGCCATACCAATTATCTTCACACTATAATACAAACTCGATTACGTAATTAATTCAGTTAATGATTAACCCTGCAGTCCGCGTGGTGTAGCGATTAGAGTACTCATCCCGTAAGCTGAACGTCCCTGGTTTGACTCTTGTTGGCGGTAACGAGATTTAATTCGATAAATCTTCAGACGGACTATAAGCCCGTTCAGTTATGACACGTGCCTTTACTTGTAATATTTTGAACGATTTTAATTTTGATATATCGCCATCGAAATCATTAGGGGCGCTCACTGATGATCTGCTTATTTATATGGCAGACAGAAAAGCATCAGTTTTTCAAAAGAGTCTACAGGAACAATTGGGGAATAAAAGTCAATGTGTTGAAATTTTAATTACCCAGTTACTTCTTTTTCTTTATTGAGAATACTTCAAAGGTAATGTCATAAATTTAGGACACTTGTAGATGCTGGTGAAGGATAAAACCAGAGTGGAGGTAAGATAAGAAGCCATATGGTAGCAGTGCTTTCTACCACATATATGACCACATGTTTTCCCGCAAATTTTTCAATTATAAAATTCAAATGGTCCGCGGAGAACATCATAGCGCTCATGTTTTGTTGATGTTCAAAGTTAAAAGAATCGGAATTTGTTTTCTTCCTCATGCTAGCTGTCAGTGGAAGGAGTTGAACGTGTATTTCATTTGGTGGTTCTAAATTGTGTAGGTGTACAGTGGACAGTGCAAGATGATTTTTTAGCACGCAAGGAATGTGATTTGTACCTTTTTCATGTGAAACATCGAATGTATTACGCCGTACAAACATTCGCCATCTGTCGAAGTAGGTTGACAGATCAAGCCAGCTGGACAAAAGTAGGCTGACTACTACAAATGCAAATTCGTATGGTCCGCGGAGAACATAATAGCGCTCCTTGTGATGTAGAAGTTATTTCAATTCTTGCACCCGTTTGTTTTATTGCCTTCCAAGCTGAATGAATTTAAGTTTGTTTACTTCTTAAATTTTACCTAGCAGTGGAAGTTGAAGAACCAGTGCTTCGTCAATGCCCCTTACACAGGCCTGAAAGCGGATGCATGATTTCACAATGCGCACCAGGATGTTAGACCTATTGACCTGTTATTTTAGACCAATTGTACAGCTTTTGACAGTTCCCACTATGACGTCATGTACGTTAATTGCTTTCGTTTCGGGGCTGAGTAAGCAGGCGTTGGTTTCATTTACTCTTCTTAAAAAGTATAGAAGTACAGTGGACAATGCGAGGTGAATTTTAGGGATGGAACGAATGTAAAACAAGCATATATCACGCCACGCAAGCATTTGCCTCTGTTGAAGTAGGTTACCATCTCACGAGAGCTTGCCCAAAGTGGGCTGATTACTGCATATCAAAACTGACCTTAGATAGGAAGCCATATGACAGCAGCGCTTACTACCGCACACATGACCATTAGTAGGGCGACTTTGCTGGCTAACTTACATGGCGTTATATGAAGAATTATGGAGGTGCCAACGAAAATTCGAAGTTTTGTACGGTTTTGAGGCGGATTTCTACAGTGAAATCTAGATGGCCCACGGAGAACACAATAGCGCTCCTTTTGAAGTGAAAATTATTTCAGTTCTTATACCCGTTTGGTTTTTATCGCCTTCCAAAGTGAATTTAGAGGAGTTTGTTTACATCTCAACGCTGAGCTATCAGTCGAAGGTGCAAAACGTGTGCTTCATTTGCTCGTCTTGAAAGGTTTAGGAGTACAGTAGGCTATACAAGGCGAATTTATAGCATGCACGGAATGCGTTCCGCACGTTTTTTATTCGGAAAATAGTGTATATTACGAAATATAAGCATTTGCTAATGCCGCGGTTGGGTGACAGCTTCCGGAAGCTTGTCCATAGTAGGCCGACTAATACATATGCAAATTGCTACAATATGGCTTCCTATCAAAACTGACGTTAGATAGGAAGCCATATGGCAGCCGCGCTTACTACCACACTCATGACCATTAGTAGGCCGACTTTGCTGGCTAACTTACATGGCGGTATATGGAGAATTATGGAGGTGCCAACGAAAATTCGAAGTTTTGTACGGTTTTGAGGTGGATTTCTACAGTGAAATCCTGAAGGCCCGCGGAGAACAGAATAGCGCTCCTAGTGAAGTGAAAATTATTTTAGTTCTTATACCCGTTTAGTTTTTATCGCCTTCCAAAGTGAATTTAGAGGAGTTTGTTTACATCACAACGCTGAGCTATCAGTCGAAGGTGCAAAACGTGTGCTTCATTTGCTCGTCTAGATAAGTTTAGGAGTACAGAGGACTATACACGGTAAATTTATGGCATGCACGGAATGCGTTTCGCACGTTTTTTATTCGGAAAATAGTATATATGACGAAATATAAGCATTTGCTAATGCCGCCGTTGGGTGACAGCTACCGGAAGCTTGTCCATAGTAGGCCGACTAATCAAAACTGACGATAGATACAAGCCATATGGCAGCAGCGCTTACTACCACACACATGACCATTAGTAGGCCGACTTTGCTGGCTAACTTACATGGCGTTATATGAAGAATTGTGGAGGTGCCGACAAAAATTCGAGGTTTTGTACAGTTTAGAGACGGATTTCTACAGTGAAATCCAGATGATCCGCGGAGAACACAATAGCGCTCCTAGTGAAGTGAAAATTATTTCAGTTCTTATACCCGTTTAGTTTTTATCGCCTTCCAAAGTGAATTTATAGGAGTTTGTTTACATCTCAACGCTGAGCTATCAGTCGAAGGTGCAAAACGTGTACTTCATTTGCTCGTCTTGGAAAGTTTAGGAGCACAATGGGCTATACAAGGTGAATTTATAGCATGCACGGAATGCGTTCGGCACGTTTTTTATTCGGAAAATAGTATATATGACGAAATATAAGCATTTGCTAATGCCGCAGTTGGGTGACAGCTACCGGAAGCTTGTCCATAGTAGGCCGACTAATACATATGCAAATTGCTACCATATGGCTTGTATCTATCGTCAGTTTTGCGACTAATGCATTCACAAATTGTTACCATATGGCTTCCTATCTAACGTCAGTTTTGCTTCCTATCTAACGTCAGTTTTGCTGCATATGCAAATTGCTGCCAAATGGCTATTATTTTATTTTGGGCTTGATGGAAGCTATGATTCAAACCAAGCTTGTAAATTCAATACTTATCAAAGACAGAAACCCATTCGACAATGCGCACAACTTCATTTAGGATATAAGTTTAATAAAGCTTTCAGTCTTAATATTCAGCCAATCGCGGACATCTTGCATAAATGTCATTTCTGGGATTGGTCGGCGGAGATTGATATTTGTTTGCTAGTAAAATTGGGTTGTTTACGCTTATGTCGATTTCACAGTTCTATAAATAATTGAAAGTATGTCTCGCCAAGCTACTCGCCTCGATTCTAAAAAAGTGGTAAGTGCAGTTGCAAATATGCTTCGTAATTTCTTTGATAAACTTGCGTATGACAATTTCACTGTTGACGAAGCAAGTAATTTTTAGCCGTAATTAATATTACAAGAAACCCAATGTTTACGCTTATATGGGTGCCCTTCAATCGAAACCATTCGATTTTCTAGAGTCGCGGCGTGTGGATGCAGTTATAAAGATTGACACATACCTCCTGTTGTATTCGGAGGATCGAAATCAGCTCCATATTAGAACAAGTAAAGAATACAAAACCAAACTATATGTTTCATTGACGTCTAACGAATAGTTAAATATGATGATGGAAAGCAACAGCGATCAAACACATGTAACTCAAGTATCGGCCGGACAGGGACAGATCCAAGTCCTGCCAGTCTTGCAGAATGCGAATGGCCAGCTAATTCTAGGACAACAACCGCAACAGCAAGCTGTTCTTCCCTTACAAGCATCATCCCTAATGCTGCAACCAACTGCTACTGCAACGCAGCCAGTTCAGTTAGTCCAACTAGCCGATGGCCAAACGTTTCTATATCAGCCGATGGCAATGGCTGATCAACTGAGCAATCAGACACCGCAAATCATTAACATAAATGGACAACTAATACAAATTAATGCGCAAACCAACCAAACCTTGCCCGCCACTGCGCAACCACAAATCATAGTCGTCCCACAAACTCCTCAAGCTACTAACCCTACAAGTATAAATGCAACCTCTGCCACTGCAACGACTTCAACTACCGACAATGATAGTAGCTCAGGTACAGCAGTTGTGGGACAGTTTTCACCTCAAGCGGAACCTGAGGAAGAACCTTTATATGTGAATGCTAAACAATACAAAAGAATTCTTATAAGAAGGCAGGCCCGAGCGAAACTGGAAAGTCGTATTCCGAAAGAGCGCTCGAAGTACCTTCATGAGTCGAGGCACAGACATGCTATGAATCGTGTTCGTGGTGAAGGCGGTCGATTCCATTCGGCGCCCACTGGGAAACCAGAAAGGCAAAAGCAACAAAGTGGACACCAATCAAGTTCCCAGTCTCTCACAAGGCAAAGCATTCCTCCGAAGCCAATTGCCCCACACCAAGGGCCAACCATCACCATAACCGCCATTAAGTAGCGTTGAATCGCGAAACATGACTATGACTTAAAAAGTTTAGCTTCTAGGTTTTAACCATATCTTGTAACTTTTTCAATGTACATGTGTAAGGAAATTTAGATGGAATAATAGATGTTGACAATGAGTGAACATACTTCTTTTTCAATGTAAGAAGAGGACATCAAATATCCTTAGTCTTCTCGAAAATTTTCAGAACTCGGAGTTGTTAACTCTCACTTATGGATCATTCGTTACGCAAATGCTGCGAGACTATGAAAATGCCGACGATGTGAACAAACAACTCGAGCGAATCGGCTACAATATGGGGATGCGGCTTATTGAGGATTTCTTAGCGCGAACATCGGCAACAAGATGTCTGGAAATGCGCGAGACAGCCGATCGCATTCAAAATGCGTTTCGCATGTATTTGAACGTACAACCGACAATTTCAAACTGGTCGGCAGCCGGAGATGAATTTTCGCTAGTTTTCGACAGCAATCCTTTGGCAGAATTTGTAGAGTTACCACAAGACCTAACCAATTTACGTTATAGTGCAATTCTTTGCGGCTGCATCAGAGGCGCATTGGAAATGGTTCAACTAGAGGTGCAGTGTTGGTTTGTTCAAGTAAGCAACGAATTTTAAGATTTTATTAAAATTAATGCCATATAATTTATTTGAAGGATCAACTGAAAGGCGATAGTAGCACAGAAATACGTGTGAAATTCATACGACGTTTAGAGGATGCCATTCCAGCTGGCGAAGACTAAGCAATGGCCGCCAAAGTTTATGCTATATAATAGAGACCTATTTTTAATTTTATAATCATTCCTTGTTCAACATTAAAAGTGAACGAATGACAGTTGAATAATCCATTATAATTGAGTTTAGCAGTTTCCTGAATGTTACAGACTAGATATAAATTTTCTTCAGAATATATAATCCAATTTAGGTTTTTTTATGTTATCAAAACACTAGAAGCAACTTGCCTTGGAGCCGTTTGTCAGCTCAAGCCAAAAATAATCACCAGTAGCGCGTCAGGTAAATCAAGCTTCGCTTGACTGCCCACCCATTCTAAAGTATTCAGTCGATTGCAGTTTGGTTTTATGCATTTTGGAACCGGTAAATCACATAAAATGTCCTTTAGAACACGTCGAAGTCGAAAAACAAACCTTGGCGATATAGACGCCAAGTTAGCAATGAACTCATGGATGCCATAACTTCAGTGATGAAAGCAAAAATAGCCGAAATTCTCTAAAGCTTCGCTTCGCATGTGGTAGAAACCCATAAAGTGACCTGTTCATTGCTTCAGAAATTCTTGACGTTTTTACATATCAATATGAAAACTGACTCCGATTATCATTTGGTCAAATCAGTTTCAATGTCTTATGGCGAGGGAATATGTATCCTTAACAAATGTTCGACATAAAGAGGCTCAAAACAGCGTCATTGGTAATCAGTTCCATCGAGACACTGGCTTCCATCTTGGTAAGCGCTTCAGCAATGAATCGCAACGAGCTATGGAAGAGAACGGTCTATAAAAAGCTCGTTTTGATAATGGCTAACTATATACTATACAGGAACGTTAGCCACGCAAGCGTGAGGGCAGTATTTGGAAAGACATATTGGGAAGATTATGAAATTCTCAGACGAATAGCGAAAAGGGTCATTATTAAAAAGAGATCAAAAGAGATATTTCGAAGACCAATTGAGAAAGATTGACGACAGCTTAGCGAGGTTAAAAGATGCTTGGAGTTAATTGCTGGTGAAGGCAGGATTAAAGAAAAATGGGCTTATTTCAAGAGCTCCATCGACGATTCTATCTATAAATGAGTCTTAGTGAGCTTAGCGAGGTTGAAAGAAGATTTGAGTTAATTGCTGGTGAAGGCAGGATTAAAGAAAAATGGGCTTATTTCAAGAAATCCATCAAATCTGGTACATATCTACGGCGATTCTATCTATTCATGAATCTTATTCAGCCAAATAAAGCCACAAGAGCAATAAAATGCCGCATAACGCTGAGATTATGCGAGGAAGAGGAAATGACGCTTCTTTGAAGCGAGTGCGGGGTAGGGCCTATCCTCAAAAGTAAAAAATATTGTCAATAATATCGGAAAATAAGATCATTATCGACGCTGAGCATGGCTGGTAAGTATCAAAGAGATTTCAGCGTTGAAATATCGACAGCAGAAGATTTCCAAGCAGGTAAAAATACATTACAGTATAGTACAGTCGTCTTTCACAATAAAAACTACATCACAATCAGTGTTAACCCTAGGACTAATCCAAGTCTGTAATATGACGTAAGAAAGCTACCTGTTTTCGAATAGGCAGATAACTCTATAAATCACGTAACAACATAATAATGATCGAGACAAATGCTCTGACACGTTTATTTACTATCGAAAAAATTTACAGTTTTTCTAGGTACTCCCCCTTACAAGTTATGCATTTTGTCCACCTTTCCGGAAGCTTTTTGATGCCGGTACCGAAGAATTCCTTGGGCAACTCGGGCAGCCATGTGCGCACGAACTCCTCTACCTTGGCGTCGTTGTTGAATCTTTGGCCAACGAGGGCTTCTTTCAATGGTCCAAACATTTGGTAGTCGCAGGGTGGTAAGTCCCAATTCCGATATTGTATCGAGCGTGAGATCCTGGAGAAGAATCGCACTTCGTGCTGGAATGCTCCTCTGTTTCGAGCGATAAGCGGGTTTCACATGTGTTTTCAGAAGATACGAGTCGTATGCAGCACTGATGGAATGTTGGGTGCGCAGGAAATCGACGTACAGCACGCCCCGCCGGTCCTAGACCACAGTATACATAACCTTACCCGCGGACCTGGTTGTCTTCGCTTTGACTTTGCTTTCCGGGGTTTGTAGTGTACCCATGTCTGTCTGTAGTGAAGATTCGCGTTAAAAAACCGTCCCCCTCCATCTCGTATCGCGTCAGCAAGCGCCGTTATTTTGCGATATTGAAGGCGTTCGTGGATGATAGACTCTACATTACCAATATTGATGCCGAGTTCAGCCGAAATGTCTTGGAACATTCTATATACGGTCCTCCAAAATGAGTTGCTCTACGCGGCAAATGTTGTCTAGCGTGATGCTGGTTCGCGGTCGACGATCATGCGGCTCATTGTAGTGAATTGTAGGAATTGAAAATGTCCGTGAAGGACTGCAACGATAGTCTGCTGCCTCGGCGAAAGAGGATGTTGAGATCCGCCGAGATTGGCCTTGTCGCGTGAATACGCTGGTCGGCTAGCGTTGCGCTGTAGTGGGGCGGGATCTTCCCCCTAGCACAAGAACCCACTACAGAAAAATTTCGCATTCACGAATTGAACATGTCAACATGCCGATCGACTGGTGTCGAGGCCGAGGTAACCTACTAAGGGTTGAAATGCTTGTTCGAAGAATAAATTGGGCCCAGCAAAAACGTCTTTACTGACGTTACTTATGGCCCACAAATAAGGGTTGGGCATCCAGGTAGAAGCGGTGCCCCCTCGCACCCTCCCAACCGGATCAAGATCCAAACGTAGACGTGGCCCTGTATTTCCCATTTGAGTGAAAAACTTATACAAACGTACTTTGCATGACTCTTTCCATTAAATGAGTATGCAAAGTAGCCAATTTATGTTATAGCGTTATGCGAAGGAATCACATAACTCTATACCATAAAAGGGCACGCGAGCAGAAGGCCACTCTAACTGGCAAGAGCCCCTTTTAACGAAAAGAAGGGAAGAGCGCGCCCGATGGCTAACCCATGTTAGAGGAGGAGCCTGCCATCGTTACGGGTCCTGTACCCGGTCAGGTTTTTAAAAAGGAAAAACCGAGTTTCTTTTAACATTAACTCAATATTATTTTATTGATTGGCAATCAAAATACAATAAATTATACATTGTACAATCAGAAAATATCTGTATTGTGGTTTTTTTCAGCGCATAAACCCTAATCAAAATTTAACATTAATCCATAAAAACTAAAATATTTAGAAAAAGACAAAAATACTGTCGCGTGTTTTCCGTTCGCGGCCAATAATTTTAATGTTCCGGGAAAGTGAAAACGCAATGTCTTTTAATTTAAGTTAAAAGAGTTTATTTTATTTCAGAAGTGCACAATGATCGATTTAACACTTTCACTAATTTTAATTTTCACTATTAAAAATTAAAATTTAACACTTGTCCATAAATTTATTATCGCAATTGTCTTCTAAATTACTTCACTATTACGAAACACACTTTCGCAGTTCTTATCGCGGTCGAATGAATGATGATGCCCCCATTCATTCAGCTCGCCTTTATATAGGGTCTCTACCTATTCACCCATTTCTCGTACGTTGGCGAACGTTCTACCGAGAGGTACCTGGTAGATTCGAGCAAATTTAATGAATGGAGTGACGTCACTTGCAGATGTTGATCATGCTTGTTGGGTTCTCGTGGTTTCGAGTGAATTCGTGTTCTTCATTGTTGTGAAAACAATCGCGACAGTAGCTCGCAGAATTATTTGTACATGTAATTATTTGTACATGTAACACTGCCCCCACCTCAGTTCTTTTCGCCCCGAAAAGATGTGTCGCTATTTGTAGTCAATTCTCCCTGGGTGTAATATGGGGCAAGACGGTCCAGATGCACGATTTTCATTTTAGCTCTCGGCTTACGATGTTCCTGTATTCGGTATACGACGTCGTTGATTCGCTTTGTAACTCGGTGTGGTCCCTCCCAATTATGTTGCAACTTTGGAGACCTACCCTTTCGCCGTTGCGCGTTATAAAGCCACACCAAGTCATCTTGCTGGAAGCCAGTAGAATTTGCCTTTAGATCATACCTGGTCTTCATGCGGTCAGTAGCCGATTCGAGGTGTTTTCGCACTGTCCGATGTATCTGGTTCAACCGTTGTCTTAGATCACTTGCGTACTCCGAGACCGTTTGGGGTTTCTCAGGGGGTGTTCCGAACTTTATATCGGCTGGCAGACGAATAGTCTTTCCAAAAATGACTTTGGCTGGGGCTTGGCCCGTCGATGCATGTTCGGCAGCTCTGTACGCCATCAAAAATAGTGGGATATGTCGGTCCCAGTCCCTTTGGTTCTCGTCAACCATCTTGGCAAGGTGTTTATTGAGCGTGCCGTTGAAACGTTCGACCATTCCATCGGATTGGGGATGCAGCGGTGTTGTCCTCGTTTTCCGTATTCCGAGCAGCTCGCACATTTCGCCAAAAACTAGTGACTCAAAGTTTCGGCCTTGATCCGAATGTAATTCGCAAGGTACGCCGTACCTACTGACCCAATTTAACACTAGCTGTTCAGCTACGGTAGTTGCTTCCTGGTTGGGAATGGGGTAGACCTCGGGCCACTTGCTGAAATAATCGGCTACAACCAGCGTAGATCGATTTCCCCAATCGGTTTCAGGAAAGGGTCCTGCGATGTCAACAGCAATCCTTTCGAATGGCACGCCTACGTTATAGGCTTGCATTTGTCCTCTCAGTCGTCGCTTTGGGCCTTTGACGGAAGCGAAAATTGTGCATCTGCGACACCAGTCCTCTACGTCTTCTCGAGCGTGGAGCCAGTAGAACCGTTCCCGCAATTTCGCTAAGGTCTTGTTAACACCAAGGTGGCCTCCCGAGGATCCTTCATGCATTTCCTTAACCACATCGTGGATTCGGCTTTTGGGAAGTATAGTTTGCATCCTATAGGAGCTACCATCCGCCGTTTCCCATTTCCGCTTGAGTACGCCACCCTCCACCTGAAGGGAGTTCCATTGTGCCCAATAGCTTTTCAGGGTTGCGCCATGCATTGAAACGTCTTTCCACTCAGGTCGCCCAGTCGTCTCCTTCCATACGAGCAATGGTCCGATGTCTTCATCGGCTAACTGGGCGTTTCGAATCTCCTCCGATGACCAACCTTCATCGAATTCCGCCGTTATCAATCGCAGATCAACGAGCGGTTCCTTTTCCTCAATCCGTCGGCAATGCTTGCAGTTAGCTGGACATGGACGGCGGGATAGGGCGTCAGCATTTCCATGAACTCCGCCCTTCCGATGAACAATTTCGTAGTCGTATGACTGCAATCTTTCGATCCATCTCGCAACTTGTCCCTCGGGGTTTTTGAAGTTGAGCAACCATCTCAGTGATGCATGGTCCGTTCGAAGAACAAATTTCTGCCCATATAGATACTTTTGGAACTGCTTAGTGGCCTCTATTATAGCCAATAGCTCCTTCCTGGTCACGCAGTAATTCCTCTCACTTTTTGAGAGAACTCGACTGTAATAAGAGAGGACTCTTTCTTCGCCATTGATCTGCTGGGAGAGTACAGCTCCAATACCGCCGTTGCTTGCATCGGTGTCAACTACAAACATTTTTCCGGGTTTCGGATACGCCAGCACGAGTGATTCACACAGCTTTTCCTTCAGGGTCTCAAAGGCTGTCTGGCATTGTTCATTCCAGACATACGGACGATTTTTCTCGGTTAGCTGATGGAGACACTTAGCTATTTTGGCAAAGTCTTTGACGAATCTTCGATAGTAGGTCGCCAGACCCAGAAAACTTCGTAGTTGGCGCTTGTTGTTTGGTGTTGGCCAGCTTTTCACGGCTTCAATTTTCTCAGGGTCTGTTTTGACCCCTTTTGCTGATACGACGTGTCCCAGGTATTTTACTTCATCTGCAAAAAGAGTACACTTCTCGGGACTAAGTTTCAAATTTGCCAGTCGTAATCGGGAGAAAACCTCTTCTAAGTTCCGCACATGCTCTTCGAACGTTTTACCGATGACGATGATGTCATCTAGGTATACCAAGCAGGTTTTCCAGGTTAGACCACGTAGCACATATTCCATCAAGCGTTCGAAAGTGGCTGGGGCATTGCAAAGCCCAAACGGCATCACAACAAATTGCCACAATCCGGTCCCAACTGAAAATGCGGTCTTCTCTCGGTCCTTCTTGTCAATTTTTACCTGCCAGTAGCCACTCTTGAGATCGAGTGTAGAAAACCATTTTGCGTCGGCTAAAGTGTCCATGATGTCATCGATGCGTGGGAGTGGGTAACTATCTTTCTTAGTGACGTCGTTAAGCTGCCTATAGTCGACACAAAAGCGAGTGCTACCATCCTTTTTCTTGACTAGAACTACAGGCGCGGCCCATGGACTGACAGAAGGTTCAATAACGCCTTGTTTTTCCATGTCCGCGATCAGCGCGCTCACTTCTCCTTGTTTGGCTATAGGGAGACGTCTCGGTGCTTGTCGAATCGGCTTGGCTCCCTGTGTATCTATGACGTGAGTTACCATACTCGTTCGGCCTTGGTCATCCGGGCTTGTTGAGAAGATGTCACTGTACTTGGTGACCAGATGAGAGGCTCGTTTGAATAGCTGCACTGGCAATTTGACCTGCTTCAATATTGCAGACGTAGATTCCCGGGCTTTGTCTGTGTCTTGCCTCCTTTCCCAATGATGGTCGTGAGTAGCTTCCACAGACTGGCAGCTGCCGATGACTTCTCCCGCTTTGATGCTCGTGGTTGAGTCTGCGGTGTTAAGGACTCTAACCGGCACATATCCGTTCCTTAAAGATCTTACAAGGCATCGTCCTACAATCAAACTGCGTAATGCAGACGTCATCGTTGGCTCTATCAGATAAGATCGGTGGTCTCCAGAATCACCATCAAGCTTGGCCCATACAATGCTTTCGGAAGAATTCGGTACATCAGTGTCAGTACATACCACTACATTCATCTTGGGAATCCGGACGCTGGGATCCTCCATCAGTACTTCTACATTCTGCCATTTCAATACACGTTTGCCCAAATCCAACGTGATTCCATGTGGTCGCAGAAAATCCATTCCGAGAATGCAATCATCCATAATGTTCGCGACCAGAAAATTATGTCGGAACACAAGGTCTCCCAACTGTATCTGGAGGTTGACCTCTCCATGAACAGGTGCAGTTTCTCCCGTAGCTGTCCGTAGTGAGAAAATTCTGCCCTTGTGAAGTTGTTGCTGTCTAACTGGCTCTGGTCGGATAATCGATCGGGTTGCACCAGTGTCGATTGTTATGGTGCAGTGTTCTCCGTCAATTTGACCCGGAAGGCATAAGTCTGCTTCTCCACGATGTAGTCTTGACACGGTGATGGTGGTGCTGGGGACGTCGATCCTCCTAGCCAACCTCTGCCCCACGAAGTTGGCTCTTACATGTTTCCCGACCCCTCTGTTTGAAGGGCTTCCATTCTGGGCTCCTGACTCGGTCTGGATCTCCTTCTAGCTGCACACCCTGGACAATAGCTCGGTTTTCTTCGCTTCTTGCAGTCTCTTTGCAGGTGCCCCTTCTCTCCGCAATTCCAGCATCTAGGCGCACCATTTACATGCGGGTCTCGCTCAATTTCCACGCGCTCACACCTGCACTCGTCTGTCACTACCTCACGAACCCGGGCAGTGGTACGAGTCACATTTTTCGCTGCCTCAAAGTTCAGACTATAAGCCAGTGCGTCCTTAACCGTTTGCTTTTGAGCTAACCGCACGGCTTGTTGCAATTCCGGGTCCTTTAGTGCGCTGATGAATGCTTCTGTCGCTGCATCATCTCGATGCTCTGGGTCGTAGGCTGGATAAGCCAAAAGTGCCAGCCGCTCAATGTCTTGGGCTAGCTGCTGCAGGGTTTCACCAGACTTCTGCATTCGATGCCTTAGCTGTGACGATAAATCTGCTTTAGATGATCGTCTCCATAACGCATGTCGAGCGCATTCATTATAGCATTCGGGTTTGAGTGCAATTCAACGGGGACCGTCTGCAACAGCTCGGCAGCTGGGCCTCTTAGAGCGAGAATCAATGCAGTTGCTCGTTCCTGCTCATTCCAGTGATTTATGCGAGCGGCTGCTTCGAACTGGGTTTTGTAAATAGTCCAGACCGTTTGCCCATCGAATATTGGTGCTTGCACATTTCTAGATGAGCTTTGCGCTGCGGTTATAATTGGGGCTGGTGGGGCGGTTACTACTGCCTTTGCTGCTTCCAATTCCTTTTTCATGTTTTCCATCTCATTGTTGATTCTCTCCTCGACCTGGCTGACCTTTTCCTCGACCTGGTAAACATATTCCTCGACCTGGTCAACCTTTTCCTCGACGCCTTTAATTTGCTTGTTGAGACTACCGAGCTCCGCTTTTATTGCGGTTGACTGTTTCTCCAGCTTCTGTGTGATGTCTGCCTTGATGTCTGCTTTGATTTCGATTGCTTGTTGGTCCAGCTTCGCTGATTGTTCGTTTAGCTTCGCAGCTAAACTGGATGTCTGTTCATTTAGCTGCGCTGATTGTTCATTTAACTTCGCTGTTAAATTGGATGACTGTTGTCGCTGCTCTTGCTGCATCAGCATCAACATTTGCATCAGCGCATTTTCTGGTTCCTTCGATTTTGGTGTTTCTACTTCTCCACCTTCTGCGCCTTTTTCCGCATCTGAGAACTCACCCGAATCCAGATTCACGCCTTCCGACTCGATCGCGTCACACAAGCGTGCAATCAGTGTGGCCTTTGTACCTTGCGTAGCCAGGTTTCGCTGTTCCAACTCTTCCTTAAGCTCCGACATGGTCAATTCATTAATTTTTAAGTTTAAGCTTCGTGGCATTTTTAATGTTTCTTTAAATTTTACTATTGTGCACTATAAAAATGTTCAAATTTTCACTTTCAAAATTTTTCTTTCGCACTTCTTGACACCACTGTCGCGTGTTTTCCGTTCGCGGCCAATAATTTTAATGTTCCGGGAAAGTGAAAACGCAATGTCTTTTAATTTAAGTTAAAAGAGTTTATTTTATTTCAGAAGTGCACAATGATCGATTTAACACTTTCACTAATTTTAATTTTCACTATTAAAAATTAAAATTTAACACTTGTCCATAAATTTATTATCGCAATTGTCTTCTAAATTACTTCACTATTACGAAACACACTTTCGCAGTTCTTATCGCGGTCGAATGAATGATGATGCCCCCATTCATTCAGCTCGCCTTTATATAGGGTCTCTACCTATTCACCCATTTCTCGTACGTTGGCGAATGTTCTACCGAGAGGTACCTGGTAGATTCGAGCAAATTTAATGAATGGAGTGACGTCACTTGCAGATGTTGATCATGCTTGTTGGGTTCTCGTGGTTTCGAGTGAATTCGTGTTCTTCATTGTTGTGAAAACAATTGCGACAGTAGCTCGCAGAATTATTTGTACATGTAATTATTTGTACATGTAACAATACGGAGCAATTAAACAGCTTTCTCCATAAAGGTCAATACGACAAAACTTTACGTGTGCACATGTTAAGCTTGGTCACGCATTAAGACCCCAAAACATATTTATAACACATCACAAAAGGCAAGTGTCTTAAAAAAAATTTAAATAAAATTGCTGTCCGATTAATTCAATTCAAATCAAAACGTTTGTCCTATTTTTATATGAAATGCTTAGAAAGTAAACTTGTGCGACGTATATTATTAAGAGGTAATAATGGAAGTATTCGTCTTCGATAAATTCAACAAAATCGTTGTTGTGGAAATTAATCAGAAATGCATTCATAATATTTATAAAAGTAGATTTTATTCACATCATTCCAACCTGCACAGAGTTTGTGTTCTGAGGAATTCCTGCAATCTAAATTCAGTTTACCACTCTAAATTTTTTTACTTTATGGTGTAAACAACTTGAAGTAGTCCCAAATCGGAAGAATTTAATTTTTTATGCATCTTGATTAACCGATAATTTTTAAAGCGGTAATTAAAACAAACTTCTGTGACAATTATGCTTAAATACGATTATTTAACTATTTTTTCTATGATTTCAATTACATATTTATGATCTATTTATAATTAAATACTTATTCGGATAGATGGAATTTTTTTTCCGCTGTAATATAAGTATGAAGATTAACTACTTAAATTATTATCTAATAAATTTAATAGAATATCAAGTAATATTTTTGTTGATAGCTTTTAAAAATTTTTCTTCATTTATGAACCAAATTTCTTTCAAATCATGAGTGTAACATAATATTAGAATCATGTTAAATAACTTAAAGCAAAGTGTGTCTCATGTATATATTATTGCGTTAGAATAAAGAGCAGTCTGTAAATGAACTCGAAATTTGTAAAGATAATCCAACTGGTATTTATGGGACATTTCATTACGATGGTTTATGATATTTTTCAGTCTTTGACATTAGGAATAATTGGTTACATTCCAATTATTATTTTAAAATGTCCTTCAAAAACGATTTGCATCTTGCCGCTGTGTATCTTGAAGTATGTAAAATGAAGGCTATTTCCAACTTCTAGAAGCTTCACTAGATTTATTAAGAGCACACGGAGCGTTTAACAAAGCAATTCGCGGAGTTGTCGTGGTTTTCATAGTTGGTTCTCGTCTCTCACTGAGACTGCTGCAGTAAAAACGATTCCAGCATATTGCTATATTCTCACAAATACATCGTTGACTTTCCTCAGCAGCTTCAAGATTCGATAACCATGCATTTACTTTCACTTTCCCGATGCCGTAATGATGAAGAGTGTAAGCAGTGTGCCACATAACATTACGAGATTATTTAACATTACTCGCAGCCGCGATCGATACAAAGCGTTTTATGAGTTTTACTTCTTCGGAGTGGTTCGCAATCATTTCACTAGTTTAGTTTATTAATTATCACCACTGACCAATTTTTATGTTCATTGTTTTTGTACCCGTTTGATCGTTCCCGTTCCGTCTGAAGTAAATGGGTATATCACACTTTGCGGAATTAATATGTTGTTTAAAGCCGATCGAGTGGCAATTCAATTATCTCTGTAAACTTTCAAATTATAAACATAACACAACCGTTTCCGAAACATCTTTTTTATCTCTTTGCTCTTCATACACGACAATTATCTTTTCGCACAAAAAACATGAGGCCTCCTCCCACGCGGTCAAATACAGTTTTTTCCCGTCCATATCGTGTAGAAGCTAGAACCGGACTCTCGGTTTGTTCCTCATCGTCGCCTTACGGGACCGCTCCAAAAACCAGTCGGCGAGCCTACCATCCACTTTCCTGCTCATCGCGAAAGTGCGATCGTGGAAGAGCTCCGTTGGAAAGAGGGTTGTTGTATCCAAATTTCAATTGCAAATTAACTGTTTCGTGACCGTCCTTGAATGTTTTGGCCCAGTAAAACACAGCAGCCCTACTCAGGCACTAACTACCGGATGCTTTCGCAAACGCAGAACAATTTCCGTGTTTTTAACGCCTTCCCTCACCAAAAAACGAATGATAACACGTTACGCATCGGCGGTCGGCACTTGACGTTCACTCATGGTCGTAGCACGCTTGTGAAACATGCACTTCCGATGAAAACTATGCCACACTGTTCATAAGGGACCCAGCTATCCGAATATCTCAGAGAAATTGATGCGAAATGCATCGAGAAAATTGCAGCACTTCGCAATACCTAAATGCAGTTGTTCTTTTTCTTGCAGATTTAAAGGCTTTTTAAATACATAGTCCCACCTTATTTCTTCTCCTGCGTTTCTCAATATCCTCATTTCACCAAAAGCATTCCTTATAAGCTTAAGCATATGGACGGGCTCAGAGGGAACGGCATATGCTTCAGAATCATCGAAAGTTTTGAAAACTGGCTCATTTATTGTGTTCATAAGATCACAACCCAAAAGCTTGAAAGTGGAAAAATTGACAGGGGGACTATCAAAAGTGAACCCAATAATTTCAGCATCAGTTTGTTTTTAATTCATTGAGGATGTGGCACATCAAATTCTTTTTCTGCTCTGCGCCTAGCGTCTTAATAGGAAAGTAACCAAGAGGAATCTTCCATGCTTGATTTATGCAAAAAGCCATAAAAACAAAAATTTGTGTCGCTTGAACATTCGACGTTGATTGATCACCAACATCAACATAGCCCCATGCCCAAGTATGTATACCCATACAATTTGCTGTCGAATGAAAATTTCATCAAAAACAACGTTCAAATATAAATTCTTCCCATTTTCATTGACTTTCATAACCGCCGCTAAACGATTGGCATTAAAAGATTTTGAAGTGAAACCAGGATCGCAGTTAACTGTTCGATACCAATTGGATATTGTTCTTTGATGAGGACGAATATTACAAAAATTATTCCGGATAAAGCTGTATGCTTTGGGCGATAGAAAATTTCCTACTGCTTTGCTTTCGTTGACAACCTAACAGAGCGCCAAATCGTGCAAGCAAATATCGCTACTGTTCAATGTAAACATATGTTCCTGCAATACTAAAGATTTGTTGTCTTTTTAGAAGCTTTAGCATTGTGAGGAAAACATACAAAAAATTACCATATTAACTACTTATCTGTGGAAGGAAACACCTACAGATCCTTTTCGACTATAATTTTTACACGATGGAACTACACATTTCGTTTTGAATTTATAATTAATTTCACAGTGTCACACGTTAAAGTTAGTCAAGTTGCAAATCACAATAGAATATTTAAACACTTGGAACGAATTCAGATTGTGAACACTTTCCACAGTTTTAATATCGGATAAAATTCGCGACGAAACTTGCAATTTGGCGTCCAATTTGCATCAGTCAACTTGACAGACAAATCCGATCCAGTGAGCTTCTGGAGCTCAGATGATTCTGGAGCAAGAAAGTGACCGGCAAGAGGCGGACGGGGAGGAATTGACAAATGGATCCCTTGGCAGAGAGCAGAAACCGGTCGCATGCTCTCCCATGCATTTTATGTGGTCTTCGTCCATCCAATTCTTATTCATCTGAGATTACAACAGTGCAGTAGACAAAATTGACTTATTATGGATTTTTTAAACAATTTCAAAATCACACTTTGTTTTATTTTTGTACATCGTATCAATAGAATATTTACAGAAATAGATATAATATAGATTGAAGCCGGAAATACCAAACAAGCTACATATTAAAACAAAAACGGAGTGAATTAACAAAGTTAATTTAAAGTCATTTCATATGAAACTATTATATTTCTGAATTCAATATCCCAACATACAATTTTGTTCACATGCATAAAATTTTAAACCTTAATGCCAAATGCTCCCACAATGTTTAACCATTTCCACAACACCCTTGTTCTTGGTAAATATTGTTTACTTTTGCTGCTTTCGCTCTCACCGTCGGTGGGGGATGTTTTCAAAAAGTTATCTTGCGTGCAGCCCCTCCATTTCTTATAGCTCTAAGGTAACGACAATTCCCGGTTGTTTGGAATGCTGTGGCGTTTGCTGTTTATTGTGAAAAGCGCCAAAAAATCCCAGTTGTAATGAGCCCTATTATCAGGAAAAGGCTTTACAATGTTGTTCTATCTCAAGCTATTTCCACTAGTGGGAAATTTTTATTTGCTGGAAATAATTTCGGTGATATCTTCTGCTGGAAGTAAGTTAATTGAAACTAATCCGTATTGATTATGGTATAATGTGATCGTTTTCAGTTTAAGTATGATGAACTTCAACAACAGCAATACATCAGATTACAAAACTCCTGCTCAGCCACTTATAGTGATTAGTCTTGAACCGAAAGTTCCGGTAAACAGTCTGATATTTCATGACGACTTGTTGATTGTCGGCACCGTAGGGAATATTTTTAGCTATCAATGGCATGAAGAGCGAAAAGAGATGAGTTCACAAAAATGGCGGATTAAATTACCATCGCAATATTTGGAATCGGTTGATGTTAACTACATCCTTCCCGATAAAGAAAGAAACTGCATCTATGCCGGTTGTGGCGACAACGTGATATACCAAATTGACTTAATTGCATTGAGCATTGTTCAATCATTTAGTGGACACACCGACTATATTCATTGCTTGGCTTCAACGGAAAGTGACTTGTACTCAGCTTCTGAGGATGGATCCATAATTTTGTGGGATACAAGGGAAAGTAATCGCACGGGAACTATTGAACCCCACACAAACACTGATATTGCTCGCCCGAAATTCGGAAAGTGGCAAGGCACAGTAAGCGTGACTAACGAGTGGCTAGTTTGCGGTGGTGGCCCGAAGCCATCCATCTGGCATTTAAGATCACTACAGTGCATGCAAACATTGCCGTTTCCAGAAAAAGTACATTGCTCTGAGTTATTCGAGGATCTAATTATCATCGGTGGTGAACATCAGCATCTGCACGAGTATAATTTCAATGGTGATATTATTGCTGAAGTACCGATATCTGGTCCGTCTGCCTATAGTATAGCTTTACAGGACAGGCCCATAAAGTTTATGTCGGTAGCTGGAGCTAGTGATTATTTAGATATTTTTACGAGCTTTAATTTTAGGGATATGGTAGTTAAATTGTACTGTAAAGAATAATGAAAGTATATTCCCACAGCGTCGTTCTTTCTATCTAAACTATCGTTAAAACTCCATCTTTAATCCCGGGTTTAAATAATCTTATTCATGAGCGGCTCTTGAATTGCCGTTTTGCGCTTCTTTCTGTTTAAGTAGTTTCTGACATGATGCATTGTTTTGCATAATTATTTTGGCTGAAATTATTTTCGACGAAGAAAGTGTGATGGAGAGAGTGGTAGGGAATGGAGGTAAAAAAAAACCATAACGATGTTCTTGAAGCGATGAATGAAGCAGTGGATTGAGAAGATTTGAGTGAGGGTGTAGGTAGGGTATTTGACGAAAATGAATCATAATGTATGGCGCGACAGCCCTAAGCTAGGCCTTGACGTCCATGATAAATCTTCTCCAATCATCACGGCTCTGCGACCTCGATCGCCAGTTGATTACTCTCAGCAAGGATCTGCTATCAACTTCTATCGTGTTTCCCCATCGATTCCTCAGCCTTCCCGCTGAACGTCTACCTTATGCTCCAATGTTTTTTCGGACAGCCAGTTTCTTCCATTCTTTCTGCATGGCACGCTCATTGCAATTTGTTCATCAAATAGCTCATACAACTTATCGTTGTAACGTAGTCTCTGCTCTGTTCATTGTTTCACTTTTTTCAACCGCTTCCTTGCATTCTTTGTTCTATGCCCAAAGACTGCTTTTGCCGCTTCTGTTACCGCATCAATACTTTCTCCCGCCTTCGGAGGTATGATACGATTTTTCAGCGCTGACATGTATCTGTACGTTACTGGGCTAACATTTATCTTGTGTATCTGGTGACTTGGGGTAACTGATCTTTCTTGTTTACAGCTCTTGAAGATGTCACATTAGAGCTTGACCGTTATAAGGTAGTGGCCTGAATCACAGACAGCACTGTAGAACAAGTGGGTGTCAAGAATGCTGGCCGCTCGTTTTTGTATGAGCGTTTTGTATGAGTCGATTCAGTTGAATGTGCGATCATGTGGGGATGTTAACGTTCTTTTGCGGGTGTTTCGATGCGGGAAGTGTGTAGATCTTGAGAATTGTGAAGCCTATGCTAGTAGCGAAGTCAGGCGTAGTATAAATTGGGAGTGGAAGTACGCTCTCCACACTCAAACACCTATAAATCACCCAAAAGTGACTGAACGTACATATATATATATATATATATATATATATATATATATATATATATATATATATATATATATATATATATATATATATATTTAATCTTCGGTTAAATAGTTAATTTAATCGCAAGCATCAAGGCATCACCAGTAAAAGCCCTTACCCACCCCAAACACGAACGCTCGTCGGAGGAGGACCCTTTTCGATTATTAAATAAAAACAATAAAAATTTAACTAAAAATCATTTAAATTAAATAACTGAAGTAGAATGAGTACATTCGTTTTTTTTAATAAAAAAATAAATGTGTAGTAAAGGAATAATAGTAAAAGTCAGAGTAAATTGATTGTTACAAAACAAAATACGAAATGTCTACCTTCAGTAAGAATTAGCGCCAACAAACAGACAAGTGTATATTTTAGTGTGGTCGTAAAATGTAACGTTTTCATTTTTCGATTTCATTTAACGATGTATTTCAATAGAATTAGTTAGGATAAGTTCTATATATACATAGTAAAATAAAAATTAAATAATTATAAATGTCTGCATTGTTCATAGAGACAAATCTTTCATCAATTTCTTATCTTCCTGCAAACGAAAGAAAAACGCATGTTTTTAATAAAATTTGGTAAAAAAAATGAAAAGGAAAAAGTTCGGTATTTTCATTTATATGAAACCCGGACCAGGTGTGGGACCCGCCACATTGTCTGGCCTCTCCATCGGGTGAGCTCACTCCTTTTTCTTTGTATTTGCAAGTGCTCTCGCTGTGTAGAGTGGCCTTCCATTTGAATTTCCTACTTATATTAAAGTGTTATGTGATTCCATCATATAATACTTTATCATAAATTTGGAACGTTCATATTTTTCATTTGAACGAAAAATTAATGCGAATTGTTTGTATTGCTTCATTTAAATGGAAAATATACGGCCACGTCTACGATGGGTCTTGATCTGTATGGGGGGTGTGAAGGGGCACCGCTTTTACCTGGATGCCCCACTCTTATTTGGGGGTCGTAAGTATAAATAGTAAAGACAAGATCCTCTCGAGTCTCGCACGCGTGTGCCAGGCCCAGTCTGTCGTTTTGCTTTGTCAATCCATCTCTTCAGTAGGTTTCTTCGACCTCGAGACCGTCGAACCGAGCCTCCGATCACTTAATTCGTGAATGCGATTTTTTTTGTAGAGGGCGCAATGCTTGCCTGCCAGCGCATTCACGCGTCCTCAGACAAGGCCAATTCTGGCGAGGACCAACATCTCCGCTCGCCGAGGCAGCAGACCATCGCTGCAGTCCTTTACGGACATTTATATCCTTTCAATTCACTACAAGATAACCAGTCAGAAAAAGCACTGCAATGGTTGATAGGGGAAGAAGATCACCGCAAAATTAATATCTTCCAATCGGTCAAACAACGAGAGGTTGTGATAAACGGGGTTAAAGTAGACGGGTATTGTCCAGAGACAAATCAGGTATTCAAATTTTATGGTTGCTATTATCACGGAGCACGAAGCATGTCTAATACATAATCATGATGCTCCTCTACATAACAACCACAATGATACTTTAAACAGGAGTTATGGAGCAACCATAGAAAAAACCAAACGTCTGCACTCATATGGATATGAAGTAATAGAAATGTGGGGGTGCGATTTACGTAGACAAATCGAGAACAATAGAAATATGCAATATTTGAAAGATCATCCATTGATGCTAAATATACCGCTTATTCCCCGCAATATTTTTTATGGCGGCCGGACAGGAAATACCGTTACGCACTATCATTGCAAACTTGAAGAGAAAATTTAATATATTTTTATATGATCTCTGTATTCCAGGGTTTGTAAATATAGTAAATTTCCAATCGGTCATCCAAAGTTATATTACAAGCAGGGACTGTTCCGAAGTGGATCTGAATAATACAGAGGGGTTGATTAAATCCAAAATTTTACCCCTGAGGAATCATGTCACCCCATTCTACCGATAAAACAAAACAATAAGCCAATGTTTTCATAATGCCGTCTCTGTAGTGTCGAGAAAAATCAGGGTGAAAAATGTCATACGGCTGAAGATAGAACATTAATAGGCACATGGTAGTTGATGAAGTTAAGATGATCCTAAGTAGAGGCTATACGTTGATGGAAATATATGAAGTATGGAGAAATAAAATCGAGCTATACGTTAAATTGGCTCAAATTGGTAGATTATTCACGACCATGATGAATAAATTAAAGCGATGGTCGCGCAGCTGCAAATCTGAGGAAGAGAAGAATCGCTATATTGACGACTTTCTGGAGCATAAGGGAATATTGCTAGATTTTAATGAAGTTACATCCGACTCCGTATTAAGGTCTTTAGCTAAGCTAATATTAAAATGACTTTTGGGGAAACTCTGGCCAGCACGAAAGCTAACCGAAGACATCTATAATAAATAACCCCGGCAGAATTTTATGCACTGTTTACTATCCCATCCATTAAAGTTTAATATATCCTCCCGGCAGAGCATATCTACTAAATAGCAGCTGCAATTAGAACAAATTTTCTTTCTTACGGTACTTATAGAGTAGAGAGAATTAGACTAAAAGTGTGTATGTATGGTAAACAAAAACTTGAATTTGCTTGCAATTTTACCAACACAAGGTAAACTTTAATCCATCTTTTACACGTTTATTTGCCTCTCTTTTCATTTTGACAGCTCCTCGATTGCAGGTGCTAGTTAGTATATATGCTCTGCTCCCGGTCAACGAAGATAAGATTATCATAAATGGTATTACAAGGAAGAGGCTACCTACTCTTTATCAAGGTAAACGTTTGTATAGCAGCCTATACCATCATGTAAGCTCGGCTTAAACTGTACGGTTACATAGAAAAACATGAAGATCGCTTTTATAATCATGGTTAAGAAAAGAAAGAAAATTTTAGTGACTTCAGTAAGAGAACGGTTAATTAATTAGATAATAGAAAGAATGTTGTATGATACAATATTTTGCATAACCAAAAAAAAAACGAGCAACATCCAACATTTTACATTTAACAGCATATTTATACGGTGTTATATTATATTTATGAATTTAGATCAGCACTTTTAATATGCAGTACATATATTTTAATTAGTTTATTGCTCGGAATTCTGAATGCATTTAATATAAGTGAAAATACTTTTGAACTCGAAGTTTATAACTCTTTATAATTTCTGTAATCTTTATTCAAAGAATTTTACAGCAAGTGTATTGCTGAAATTTATGTAAACATTAATTTACACTGAGGGAGTTAACTCTCGCCTTTGTTGATCTATTTTGGATGGATACAGTAGGAGGTAAATGTCATGCAGGAGGATCTGTCCCTCCTGGAGCCTTGATGGCGTAAATAGGATAAAGTTCAAGTCAAGCTCCTAGTTTATGCCAATATACATAGGGTGTACTGTTAGTGTTCGTTTTATTGACATTTGATAATTTACGAATCATTCCCTCCAAATTTTGAATTCAGAGTTTCATTTCTTCGTTCTCTCTAGTAACTCTTAACAGTTCTTCGCTTGATAGCGTAATTCTCATCCCATGGTCAAAACTTTGTTTGCTTTTTCTTTTCACTATTTCTTTATTATTTGTATTTTAAATGCCTGATGCCTGGTCCCGGGTCTCCCCGCGGAGGGAAACCATCAGGCACCTCCATGCCCCCCAGAGAAAAACGTTTCTTCCTTTTTTCAAACTTCTCCGCAAGTAAAATTCAGATATTCGACGATGTAATATTTTTTTTTTAAATTAGGGTCAAAGTGACGTTTTAAAAAACTATTTTAATTTTTAAATAATCATTGGCAGGATCCTTGAAAAATACGTCTGTGCGCAACGAACCCTAGCCCTAGAATCGCAAATCTGTACCATATTGAAAGCTTTATCAATATCAATGAGACAAGCTCCAACATATTATCTATCATTTAGTTTCCAACAGATGTCAGGTTACGTTGTTTCCCACATGTATGGTCGATCAACTTATATTACTCGATGTGGGCGTTTAGTGCTTGGTTCAGCGTCCACTTCAAACACCTTACTGATGTTAGACTGCAAGCTGATGGATCGATAGTCTTAGCCTTAGTGACCTGCCATCCGATTCAAGGCGAGACCCAATCGATTTTTAATAACTAAGATAACGCAATTTGGATGAGCAAGTGTCGTCTACGAACAAATTTTATTGAAACAATTATGCCTCAGCTTATTCCAGAGCTAATGCAGCAGCTGAATTTAAAATTACAACCGTATTAATATTTAGTTGGTCCAATAAAACTGGAAATAAATAAGCTTGATTACAATAGCACTGGAATTGGATATTTTTTCTACAGTCCGCTAACGGAGCACCTAAGAATTTTTGTTTTCTTCCGTCTCCTGAGCTTTCGTTGTCGCAGGAGACCTTCCTGCGAAGAAATTTCCTTGCAAATCGATTGCAAAGTTATGATCAACTGGATTTACCAGTGCATGCTCGATAGCAACATCTAAATTATCATGCTTGATGTATGAAGCGGAATCTACCTGAAGGATAAGATATAACATTAAGGATAGAACTGTGATACAATGAAAAAATACTTTTTCTTGTCGGACAAGTGCTTCAGCTCTTGATTTACGCTGCTCATCCCTCAGCTCGCCTTCTTCCAATTTTAGAGCTACATATTCCCTTAGTCGTTGTTCGTTTTGCTTTTGTCGATCACATCGTTTGCTTGCAATATCTTTATTCCACAAATTATTAATTCTAATGCACTCATCTAGCTCAGCTGCCTCCTGCTCCGGTGTGAGAACTATGTGATCAGCTGTCGAAGTTTTACGGTTAATATCGGCTTCCGCATGCAAATAAGATATAACACACCGTAGCTGAGTCCTAAATAGACAAAGCTTAAGCAACGATTATTCCAAGTTTAATAAATCTTACCTGTAAACGTTATGCAATCTTAACAGTTCTGCTTTTTCCTGAGGATCCTGTTGAACTCGTGTGGGTACTCGGAACATTTTACTTTTGGCTGTAGGTATCCATCGTGGTTTCCTTCGCCATCTGACTAGAAGCAGGTTTTCAGTACGGTTAAATATACTACGTTCTAAAATGCAACAAGTGCTCTGCATCATTTTGAATAAGAGAAAGAATAACAAAGTACTGTGTGGACAGCACTCACCGCGAAATCCCTCGCCGACACAATATGACAGTACTTTGATTTGAATCAATGAGCAATAAGATGATAGTGAAAAGGCTAAGCCATAGAGGCAAAACTAACGTAAGAAAGGAAGCCATACGGCAGCAGCGCTTAATACTACTCGCATAACCACTGTGCCAATGCAAATTTGAAGTTTTGTACGGTTTCGAGTGGGATTTCGACAGTGAAATCCAGATGGTCCCCAGAGAGCACAATAGCGCTCCTAGTGAAGTAAAAATTATTGTATTTCATTTCTTTTAGCCGTTTAGTTGTTAATGCCTTGCAAAGTGAACTTATAGGAGTTTGTTTACATCTCAACGCTGAGCTATCAGCGGAAGGTGCAAAACATGTGCTTCATTTTCTCGTCTTGAAAAGTTTAGGAGTACAGTGAACAGTGCAAGGTGAATTTTAAGCATGGGCGAAATGTGTCTCGTACGTTTTCATTCGGAAAATAGTATATACTCGCATTACGCGATATAAGAATTTGCCTATGCCACAGATGGCTGATACATCACGGAAGTTTGTCCAATAGTAGGCCGACTAATACATCTACAAATTACCATCCTATGACTTCCTATCTTACACCAATTTTGCATAGAGGCCTAAGTTATAAGGAGGCTATAGTCTCGTATAGAACTGCACGTGGACGTTCGAACCTTCGAAAAATTTCGTTTTTTCCCTCACCGATCCAGCTACTTTGATTGTGATTTCCAATATGAAAATCCACACCTTTTGATGGTTTCGACTAGTCCATAATACTAACTTTGGCCAGAGCGTATATACATAGTAGATATGCTCTGCTTTAGCTCTAGCCATTGTCTTCTATTCAGGCCCATAAGGAAATCAATTAACGCACCTGACTTGAATTTACGAATCGAAAACAGCTGCTCCGTAGCCATAAATTTCCGAAAACAGTTGTCTAGAAGGCTTGAAAGCAGTATCTAAAGAGGCTGAAGGTAGGCTTCTAGACAACTGTTTTCGGAAATTTAGGGCTACGGAGCAGCTGTTTCCGATTCGTAAATTGAAGTCAGGTACGTTAATTGATAAAAGAACGTTTAAACACTTGAAATGCATTCAGATCGCGAACGTTTTCCATAGTTTTAATATCGGGTAAAATTCGCGACGAAACTTGCAATTCGGCCAATTTGGTGTCCAATTTGGTTCAGTCAACTTGACAGAAAGATCTAATTCAGTGAGCTTCTGGAACAAGAAAGTGAGTGGCAAGAGGCAGATGGACAGGAAATGACAGACAGATCTTTTGGAAGAGAGCAGAAAGCGGTCGCATGCTCTCCTATGCCTTTTATATGAACATAGCCCATCCAGTTTTTATTCATCTGAGCGGGAAATACATAAATTTGCGAGCTAATGTCTTCGACGCCTCAAATCTAAAATAAATCGTTGAGCTTTGAAAAGGGGTTGCCAGGATATCGGAAATCCATATACGTAGTGTATAGTCAGATCATATATACTAACTAGCACCTGCAATCAAGGAACTGTCAAAATGAAAAGAGAGGCAAATAAACGTGTAAAAAGTGGATTAGAGTTCACCATGTGTTGGTTCAATTGCTTACAAATTCAAGTTTTTGTTTACCATACATATGCACTTTTAGTCTAATTCTCTCTACTCTATAAGTACCGTAAGAAATAAAGTTTGTTCTAATTGCAGCTGCTATTTAGTATATATGCTCTGGTATAGTCACTCCATGCACAGACATTCGGCGGCTTTGATGTTCGAAATTTTATTTCGAAGCTAAACTTAAAATTATGTTCCTGGAAATAGTCGAACTCCAGCTGTTCGAACCTCATCAACATATTATGTCAATTGTGAATTTTTGTTTAAATTTATTTGATTCGGACGAGATCGCTAAGCGCTGGTTAATGCCTACTAGGGCACAGCATTCAAATTCCGGAGTATACTTCTGCAGAGGAGAGGAGAGAAGGAAAAAGTATTTACTTTCGATTATTTCTTCTTGATTTCTGTGGCAGAATACAATTTTCAATTTCGTTACATTTCATTTTGCATTTTATTTCAGAGTTCTGTAAAAAGTATTTGGAACTAGTCATACTCCTTTTGGGGTTCCCTATTGATTTCTAACAATTAGGGCATCTTGAAAAGGTGTCTGATTACCTCTTTATTCATCAAAACATCATTAACTTCGGACTTCATAATTCCAGCCCAAGCGGTCCAGTGGTGAAAATTCGGTTAAACAGTGCTATTTTTCGAGTGATTGTGTTGGTAATCGCACGTGTGTACCATTTGAAAGCTTCACGCAACTGTCAACTCTTCCAATCTAGGTATTTAGCAACAGCAATGTAAGTGTAACAAGCCTTCCAATAGACATTTGCATTTGCGGTAGTCAGCCTACTTTTGGCCAATTCGCGTGAGCTGTCAGCCTACTTCGGCAGAGTACAAATGCTTGTACAGCGTAATATATTCGATGTTTCACATGAAAAGGATACAAATCCAATTCCTTGCATCCTAAAAATTCACATTGCACTGTCCATTGTACACCTACACCATTTAGAACAACCAAATGAAACACACATTCAACTCCTTCCACTGACGGCTACTTTAAAGAAGTGAACAAATTCATATTCTTTTAACTTTGAACATAAATAAAACATGAACCGATATATGAACTGAAACAAAATTCACATTAGAAAGAGCGCTACGATGTTCTCCATAAACCATCTGGATTTCACAACTGAAATCCGTCTCGAAACCGTATGAAACCTCGAATTTTCGTCGGCGCTTCCAGATTTCTCCATATACCTCATATAAACTAGCAAGCAAAGTCAGCCTACATTTGGTCGTGTATGGGGTAGTAGGCTTCTTGTACATGGTATACTCGTATATACTAACTAGCACCTGCAATCGATGAGCTATCAAAATGAAAGCAGAGGCAAATAAATGGGTAAAAGATGGATTATAGTTTACCATGGGTTGGTTCAATCGCTTGCAAATTCAAGTTTTTGTTTACCATACATATGCACTTTTAGTGTAATTCTCTCTACTCTATAAGTACTGTAAGAAATAAAATTTGTTCTAGTTGCAGCTGCTATTTAGTAGGTATGCTCTGGCCAGCGCATATATACTAACTAGCACCTGCAATCGAGGCGCTGTCAAAATGAATAGAGAGGCAAATAGACGCGTAATAGATGAACTAAAGTTTACCATGTGTTCGTTCAATTGCTTGCAAATTCAAGTTCTTGTTTGCCATATATACGTACTTTTAGTCCAATTCTCTCAACTCTATAAGTGCCGTAAGAAATAAAATTTGTTCTAATTGCAGATGCTATTTAGTAAATATGCTCTGGTAAGGCTTTGGTATTAAGTAATCTATGCATTTTACATGGACCTAGACAATAAGGACCAACATAAATCTGGAAACGCAATGCTTCCTATAAAATGCCAGGGGAAGCTCTACTCTACCCGTTGATGGTCTTCACGGACGATATGAATAAATAGGATTGTCTGACGACTACGCCTTTGTCTTCTGGCGTCGAAAATAGGTGGAATAGTGTCACGAGGGCTTTCCGGTTTGTTTTATTACTCATTGGTAGTTTCATCGACACGTCAGATGTCAAAGTGAAATATTTGGATCGTTGAGATGGAAGGGCTTACGTTGGTATGTTAATTATTTTCTGTGAATTCTACGCGAATTTGATAACGAAAGATCACTAAATTTGTCAGAAAGTGCATGATTAAATTATTCCTATATAATTCTAGGAACCTACTTTGTTCATCCTGAAAGGGATGTGTATAATGGATAATGATGGCAATCGAATACTAGCAAAATACTATGATAAGAACATATTACCGACAGTTAAGGAACAAAAAATCTTTGAAAAGAACCTTTTCAATAAAACTCACCGATCCAATACCGAAATAATTATGCTGGATGGTCTTACAGTGGTTTATAAGAGTAATGTGGATTTGTTCTTCTACGTGATGGGAAGCGCACATGAGAATGAACTAATTTTGTTGTCAGTGTTGAATTGTTTATATGATTCCGTCAGTCTGATATTGAAGAAAAATGTTGAAAAGAAGAGCGTATTGGAGAATCTAGAAACGATAATGTTGGCATTTGACGAAATTTGCGATGGCGGGTAAGTCGTTCCAATGTAGTTTTGCATTAGTGATAATTTAATCCCGGTCCTTAGTTCTTAGTGTTTTTAGCAATTAAAAGTAATGTAGTTCCTACTTTCAAGGTTATGCTTGTTTCTGTTAAAATCTTTAAAGCTAACAGGTATCGCCTGTGATCGAGACTAAACCGCATATACACTGAAATTAAATTTTTACTTATGGGGAATTATTTATTTGAAGCTGTGAGCAAAGTAGTGTCGAAAAAGGTCGATAGTTAACTAATTCACAATTGTTTGTTCGCCAGTCCTATCTTTTCTCAAGAGTTAGTTGTTCCTCGTTAAAAGTTTCGATTTATTCTGCAGTAATGCCTGTCACTCCAAACCGTATCTATCTGTTTCCAAAGTGGTTCGACTAATTGATTTTTGCTAGTAGGACTTTGTGTCCACTGTAGCTGCGTTTTGAACGGTTGACCGATCTCTCTCTAGCTCATTGGTCCTTTCGTGCCCCTTTACGCCTCTGTGTTCAGTGTACTGTAGGGAGTAGAAATGCTGCCGATTTTTGGCCTCACGCTTCACATTATCTCCCGAAAATCTTCACTTATCAGTATCACGACGCTGTCGGCGTACACTGCCGTACTGCGATTCCTTCTGTTGACATCGTCAACTATATGAATAACCAAAAGTACCCACGCTCAGCGGCGATAATATGTCACCCTGTAGTGTTCTCATATTTGTCTGTATTTTTAAGGTGACACAGCATTCGTTTACTTAATAATCCATTTTGACAAATATGGAACAGTTTCATTATTTGGATCTTGCTACTATTCTTCATGTTGTAGAGTTAATGAAGGTTTCTTCAATGTACCTTTCCACTGAACGCATCAACACTTCCTGCATATTAAAAACCAAGCCGATATAATATCCATGATTATCCAACTAAAGTTAAGATAATTTGGCTTTTTTTTTGATTTGCAGTCCATATCTGCCAACAGCATCAAGGAAGACCCAATAGAATAAATTTACTTAATTTTGCTGTATCTATCTTGGAAAGTCTTCCAGTCGGGTCCCAAATATGATTTTTTATGTTCCCGTGGCCAGCATTAAAGATAACATATAAAATTGAGTTACTGTCATTTCAGCAGTGGCAAATTCAGCTGAAAGTGCGTGTGGTGGAGGGTATTTGAGAAAAGTTTTCTACATCACTATTTGGATTAACCACAACATGTTACATGCGTTAGCAAAATTAAGATCTAAAAAATTACTGTTATGGTTGGATGTCGGAGCAACTTGTAGAAGAAAGTTGAAATTATTGCCATCCAGAAGATTGACTGGAAGAAGATGACTGTCAAGTTCATTAAATTAGGTGTGATTAACTCTCCAGAAATTATAAGTTTATCTTTTGCTTTAGAGTGTCCCGCAAGTAAAGAAATACCCATAAACGTGATTATAAACTGCCTTGCTCAGCAGTGAATACTGTACCGATAGAATTTACTCATTTTGATTCGAAATTTTGCATGTTGGTAAAGTTTGATATACGGGGTCACTCAAAAAGGAATTGTATGCAACGATTATAAGGCCACCACCTCATGCTAGCTCAGTGCTAAGGAAGTTTCCAAAATCTTTTCATTTTGCTAGGACAGGGGGTTCGGTCTCCTGCACCCTGTTCCATTTTGGGATGTTTTTTTTTTGTTTTTCCACCAAAGATTTTTACTCACTTAACTTCACCAAATTCACCTCGTGCTTGATGGCAAGCACTTTAGAAGTACTGATGCTAATTCTAAAACGCGATGTCCTCGGATTAAGCTTCTTCGAGTTCACTCTGTTACGAGTGACCCTCGTTTCCCACCCGACCACCTGGAAGGAAATCTCGCGTATACAATTCACGCAAGACAGTAATGAAGAACTTATTTTGAGCACCGGGATACATTAGCCAACACGAACCCAGGTTTAAAGTTAGGAATTATTGTGATAAAGAAAAATTCAGATGGATGTTCGAATTAAAAAAAAAACACTGTGTAAAGTAATCATGTATGTAAGTAGTGCGTAAGTCTGCCAGATAAATCCACTTCCACACCAGACAAGGAAAAGGAAAAGTTTCCTCTCACGGAACGCCTGAACAACAAGAACAAATGGCCATCGACTGCGATTCTTCCGAATTTGTAGCTTCAATTTATAGCACCCTTGAACATCAGGACACAGAAACTGTCATATGGTCGCTTTGCGGTGCCATCGTAGTGGCAGTTTGTAGGATATCCATCAAGTATCGGGTCCGCCAACAGAACGACAAATCACTTATATGTGCCGTGCGTGCGCAAGGGGTTGGAGTAGTGACAATCGATGAAAAAAATGCATAAGGGACATAAGTCGAGCGAACACCCTGCACACGGACATGCAAAATTGACCAATTTCGGCGTACCAGCACAGATTACGGCGACGATAACTACAGCAACTGCAACTAGCAATGATGCTAGGATCAATACGACTTCAAGAAATAAATACATTCGTTCAACTCACCGATCAAACCCATTTAACACTTATCAATCGAAAATATCCTGATCCAGTACGACAAACTTACGAATATAACCGCGTATGATGGAATATGCCACCAGCTTTTCGTTTTTGCTTAAAAATAAATCTTCTATATTTAAATTATTAAACATCACGAATGTGCTAGCTGAAGGGAAATTTATATTTCAATTGCCCAATATCAAAACAGTTTGAGTTCCGCTGTTCGATTGGGTACAGTTAGCACAAATTTCATTTCCCCCCGAAAAAAACGCAACGGGTTCCCGCTGGAGATGAATTGACGAGGGACCTGTGAACAATGGAATCTCCCTCTTTCGTGGAACGAACTTTGGTGGCGACGGAAGCAGAAGAACGAAGATTGATTGAGTTCACAGTGACAACAACGGCGGTATTAAGGTTGGCAGCGGCAAGCCAGTGTGTGGAATCAGAGCCACAAGAAGTTTTAAATCGGTAGCTGGAAAAGTTGGCAAAATCACCGGTGGTAGCGACGAAGAATCTTTGATTGACGGCGGAAATACCGGGGGCCCCCTACGTATGTAGATTCATTAGTAAGTAATTCAATTTACAGTGTTAAAGCAAAAATACGTTTTCCTTTAAATTGAAGAATGATTTTTGTAGTGAATTCGGTAAAGGTTTCAGGTTTGTGCGAATTACATATTGAACTTCGAGAAAATTTTAGTTTTGGCTGGTGTTGCAAACTTGGCTCGCGGATAACGCTGAAAAGTGCGCAATATCTGTTCCAGGTGGTCCCCTATAAAATTTCGAAATACCGCCTCATAATTTTTCCTGCCTCCCAGCTTAGTGGGAATTGCCTTCGAGGATAGTTTGTGTTGGTGGGATTCCTTTAGCGGTTGATTTCTGGTGCAGATTCAATTCATGCGTTAGAGATTTTCAGTTTAGGTGCGCCGGTGAAATTTCTCTGAGAAACCGTCCGCTCGCTTGGCGGTTAACGTGAGGGCTGAAGCGAGTGGCGCCCACGCCCGTCTCTAACGAGGAAAACCGGGGCCCGCAGAACCCTCAATCGGAGCGCCCTCGAGGGGAGGGTAACAACTCTACTTACTTATATAAAGACAAATGGCGGTAAAAACACCTCAAAGAAATCCACAGTGGTCTATCTAGGGATGTGTCCTCTAGTTTGTTTATGCCGCTGTTCTCGTATATTGACGTGTCATTCAATTTTGGTTTGAGTTTGTTGACAGGTGGGAACAATTCAAAGTGCGAGGCAAGGAGATTTGTCAATTATGAGAAGCCTACGAAATCCACGAATACTTCACCCAGGAATACTTTCAAACGGCGAATAGTAAATTTTCGAAAGTGACAGTCTCGATTGGGATTTTTTTACCAGCTAAACAGGAAGTTGCTGTCATTGCGTCCAATGGATTGAGCCAATCGGACCTCAGGGAAAAGATAATATATCGAAGCTTCATCGATAACAGTCATTCAAAATTCAGGCGTTCAACAGAATAATAAACAGTATTTAAGTGCACTATACAAAACAGCGCAAACAATTTTATGAAATGAAAATAGCTACATTGTATCAATATCGCCAGAAAATTAAGTAGAATCAGGGACTTATTTCTGGGACAACATTTAAGGCTATTTAGAATGTGGAAGCGTCCGTAGAGGTTGAAGATCGCCTTCAATATACCTTAGTACAGTTAGAAATGAGGCTACAAAACTAGCACAATAAGAGGTTATTCAACATTCAAAGCTAAAACTGCCAGGAGTTTTACTAATAACTTGCCATGGCGGTTATATGGAATGGCCTCAATTTCATGACCTATTCATGCAAATGATTCACATGCAGCCTTTAAATAACATGGTTCCTCAAAACGAATCTACGAGGAGAAGCCTAAAGACTAATCAGACATCTTTCAGCTACAGGTGAAAATTATGATTCAGCATGGGCTTTGTTCTATTGCAGGTACAACAACAAACGATTTGCTGTATCAAGGATCCCCGATAGATTGACCAATCAGCTCATTATGTCAATTGGTTCCGCATGGAGGGACAACGTGTTTATGATATAAAAGGAGATTGTTCTATGGTATTACAAAACTGCAAATTAACATAGTCTCCTGGGACCCCATAACACTATACGCATTCTGCTGAAGTAGTTAAGCAAGGAGACGCGCGAGCTATATGAGCAATCATTTCAGTATTCCAGGGACTTGCAATCTTTGGATGACTACCTTAAGTTTTTAGAACGTCGCTCCCAATCACTTGAAGCATCTAATACATACTTAAAGCAACAGTGTAAAGAAGACACGTGTCACAAAAGCAACGACATCTTTAGCAGCTACAAGTCAACAAAGGAGAGTTTGTATAGGGTTTTCCAATAAGAGGTGTTATTTTGATATTAAAAGAAAAATGCCATTTTTTAATATAAATGATCGGATGTTTATTTCATTATAAAGAGGAAGGTATGCCGTTAATAGTGGAAAATAACATCAGGCAAATGACCACCACGACCACGCTTACAGGATAATATTCTTTTCATGAAATTTTCCATAAACAAATCGCAAAGTAGCTGCCCTATGTCCTCGATAGCCTCACAAATTCCATCTTTGAGGTCTTTGAATCGACGGTAGGCTGTTGGCGTAGACCTTCTCTTTCACATGGCCCCAAAGGAAGAAGTCGCAAGGTGTTAAATCACAAGATCTATTCAAAATAACACCTCTTATTGGAAAACCCTATACTCTTTGTAAGGGCAACCGTCCAACTAAATCCAACCGAGGACATCTTGCCAGGTCATGCGTTTCACAGGAGATCTTGAAATATAATAACCAGCATAAAACCCTACGGCACATGGTGACACCCAAAATGCTGTAGATCAAATCAGTACTATCGAAATTAACAAAGGAGCAGCTGACAGTGAGCACACGAGCATTAGTGAGCCAGTTACCAGCTACGCTTGCAGCACTTGACACTCTGAAGGGGGAATCGTACGTTCTCTTGGCCACAGCAGTCGCCAGAGACGCATCTAAAGATGGGAAATAAATTGAATGCAGTACGCTTATTGATTCAGGTTCATAAGTTAATCTGATAACCAAAATATCTGCAAAAAGATTGAGTCTTAAGGTCCATAATTGGGTTTGGAGGAGGAAGGAATATATCCATACAGCGGATAAACCTTTAATTAAATTCCAGGTAGAATGATTTCTCTACGCATGCTGAGGTTTACAGTCTTCTAAAGATGGTGACACAACATGTATAGGCCCATGAAATTGGCAAATTCCATAAACTATTGAGTCTGCCGAACCAAGCTTTATAAGCCAGCAGAGATAGATCTGCCTTTTTTAGATCATCAGCTAATCATATCAGGTAGGATAAAATTGGGGAACAAACTGCCAATTTTATAAGATACAGTGTTTGGATTAATTGTGACGGGAAAGGTCGATGCACTAGAATTATCATCTGAGTGATGTGGCATCTGAAGAAGGCAGCATCTTCAGTTTTATTGAAAGATTTCAGCAACCAGAAGATCTCGAGAATCCAGCAACTGGAATGACATGTGCAGAAAAAGACTATGAAGCTCGCTGCGCGGCATAAAGGCAAAATATACTATAGAGAGGCCCAAAGGTATCCAAAATGCATGCACACTATAGAAAAGTTGCAAAAACAATAACTTTGTTCAATAGCCAATCAATTTTTGGGACTACTGAAAAAACAAATTATAATTTTTGAAAAAATAAGTTTACCGTATCTACCTTGTCATTAGATTAAATTTAAATTAATCAACTAACAATATGCAATGAAGCAAATGGTCTCAGGGTCGCACATTGGGTTTACTGTTTCCCTAATGATGCATATTAAATGCCGAGAAATGCTAATAACTGGAAATACACCTACAGATCTGCTATTAAATCCTACTTACTCTTGATAATGGAATCGAAAGTAATAACTATCCCGCGAAAAAACGAGGTCTAATGCTCGTTGCGTACAAATATGTTTTTAATCGCTCCTGTCGCTAGTTTTCAAAAATTAAATAGTTTTTAAAACGTTAATCGGAAATTAATTTTTATTGGAAATTATCTTATCGTCGAAGCAATTGATTCAAGTAATAAATATAATTTTACATAACGAAATGTGAAGTATCTCATGACCGCTGGTATGAAGGAGTCCGACGACAGTAAGCTGGTGAATATTATCATGAAAAGAAAGCATGATCAAGAAAACTCCGCAGATGGCGGATGAAAATTACAAATAATCGCAAATAATAAAGAAATGAATAAACTCCGTAAATAAAAAGAAGAATTGAAGCTACAGATACAGTCCCTCAAAGAGCTAGTCAAGAAAGGGGTGAAGATTCAAAAGCCAGAGCAGCAAAAACAAGTCCAACAGGTAAATAATGTGAAGCAAACGGACCCACAAGAAAGTGCTGGCGGCACTAATGAAAGTCAAAACTATTTTGCAGTGCTAGAAGGACTGGAAGAAGAAGATGCCGAAGGTAATTCCGATAGAGATACTAACGTGAATTTTTTTCAATATTTAAAAATGAGAACAAGGAAAAGGAACCAACTCATGAGTCTGCTGGTTGCTCTGAAAAAAGCCAGCAATAAGGTAGAAAAAGTTCCGCCAATAAATGTATTCGAACAAAGCGGAAGAGATATGGTTCGGCTATTAGCAGCCCAAAATAAACCAAAGCAATTTTGAAATCAAAAGAGTAAACGCAGAAAAATTAACAATTAAACTGAAATCACTTTTTAACTTCATGTCATCCATGCTCTGAATTCTGGGGAGGTTCCGCCCTTCACCTATAGCCGAAAGAAAACAGACGTTTTTGTTTGAAGGATCCTTACTGCGAAGAGGACACAATCGATCTCCTTTAAGTAATCAAAGAAGCTGCCCCAAAAATCGAATTCATTACAGTCAAAACCTTCGCAACAAGGCGATCGACAATCGAAAAGAAGAATTTACCGCTTTATCTGGTACAAATTTCTAATAAAAGCAGTCCAAGTGCCCTTCAACAAATAAGGTACTTGACTTTCAGAGTGGTGAGATGCGAACGCCTCCAGAAAAGAGAAGTCAGCCAGTGTTATCAGTGTCAATGATTTGGCCATTTGGTGCGTAAAATGCAAAGAAATTCATGCCCCCCCGGTGAGTGCAAATTGGATCAGACGAGCCTAAAGAGAAATTGTACTGAGTCAACTGCGGTGTATTTGGTCATCCAGCATCAATCGAGGATGCCCCCGATATCAAGATGCAAAAACTAAATTTATTCCAAAACAAACGCAAGTACGCCGCAGTGTTATACATTCCAACTTCGTCGAGCCCGGGGTATCATTTGCACTCGCTTCTAGAGGGCCAGCAGACAATCTGTAAATAATGCAATGTAAGTAGCAAGTAGCAACAATGAAGTGGTTCTTAAAATCTACTAACAACTTTATTCGAAAATTCACTTTGTTTTTCAACGTTTAAATCTTTCAAAAGTCTTAAAATAACAGCCACGTTCCTATGGATGAATTTCATCTCATCTCGATCAATGTTAACTCCATTATTGCTCTACATTGACGTGGCTATTTCCTAGAATTCATCGTCTAATAAAAGTATGAAATCATGCTTCTCACTGAAACCCACCTCAATTCATGGAACTCAATGACGTTCATGGATTTTGAATTCATAAGAAACGATACAGCAAACTGTAATCAGGGAGGTGGTACCGGCATATTAGTAAGAACACCCTATCGTTTCCGACATATTGATAAATTCAAATTTAAAAACTTTGAATTTCTTGAAGTGTCCGTCCTCAAAATTTCACTGCCAGGGGGCTGCTTCTTCGTAATCTCTACCTATGCAACGGAAAGAAAAGCTCTCAAATTCAAAGAGGAGCTCGATTCCTTGTTTGAAATACTCGAATTGAACAGGCTGATCTATATAGGTTGGAGCTCTCAACATCTTCTTCGTAGCACTACAGCCCCTCTCGAGCCTTCGCTTCCTGTCTCGGTCCATGGACCGCGTCTTATGATTTTAAAATCCGAGCAGAAATGAACTGTCTTCGTCGATCGAGTCAGACCAGCGTTTCCTCGGTTTCCCCACTGGTCTCCGGCCTGCAGTACTCCCAACGAATACCTTTTTGGGTATTCGTTGTTCGTCCATACGATTCATGTGGTCAGCTCATTGTAGCTTCCCCAGTCTTACAATCGTTGAGACCTCCGGTTCGTCAAAAACTTCATACAGCTCATGGTTGTATCGAATTCGCCATTGGTCCCCGTCTAGCTTCGCTCCAATTATTCGCCTCAGGACCCGCCGCTCAATATATTTGCGGATGCTTGGGTTAGGATCCATGTTTCACACCCATAGCATAACACAGGTCTTATCACAGATTTGTATACTTGGAGTTTTGTTTTCCTGTGTATGCAGCTGATCTTCAAGATCGTCACAACTGAATAAAATACTTTGTTTGCGAGCTGTATTCTTCTGCGTAATTCATTTCTTTCATTACTGGTTCTGATTATTTTGGCGCCTAAATATACAAAGTCGCCTACATTTTCGATATTGTATTCGCCAAGTGATATTTTGGATGTTTGAGGTATTTTTCCTCGACTGCGTCATGAGCTTTGTTTTATTTTCATTGATTTGTAGCCCTACTAGTTTTGCTTCGCTGTCGAGTTTAAGGAAGAGTTCTTTGGCAGTTGTTAATCACTGAGACAAAATGTTGATGTCGTCCGCATGGGTTATTATTTGGCTCGACTTGTGTAGTAATGCACCTCATGTATCGACAGGTAGCGGCCAGCCTATCTCCCTGCTTTAGTCCGATCCCATCTCCCTGCTTCAGTGCGATATTCCTGTCAAAGGCATCGGTGAGTTGATTATTGATGCGGACTTGGGATGTCGTTGATGTCATTGTCATTTTGGTAAGACGGACTAATTTGGATGAGATACCAAAGCAAAGCGTTATTTGGTATGCTTGCTTAAAGTCAACGAGAATTTGGTGTACGTCTATGTTGGACTCCCAGCATTTCTCAAGGACCTGCTTGACAGTGAACATTATAACTTTAGGTCTATCGTCGATCTACCTGTTCCTAAACCACCTTGATACTCCCCAGTAATACTGTTGGCGTATGAACGGATTTTATTTTCTAAGATCTTTGAAAATATTTTGTACGCCGTACAAAGTAGTGATATGCCTCTATAATTTTCGCACTGTAGCTTGTCACCTTTTTGTGGACAGGGAATATAATTGATTGGCTCCACTCTTTCGGCATATGTTCTTGTTGCCTAAGGAAGCCAACGACGCGACGGAAAATAAAGCCCTGAAGGGAAAAAACATAAGTGTCTTCATTCCAAGTGGCTTCATTTGCAGGTATGGTATAATTCGGGATTTCGAATTAGAGTTTGACTTGAAAGCTAGTTGAAATAGCTAGACCTTGCAACAAAACACGAATGCTACTTAATGACATTAAGTTAATCAACGCCACAAGACTTAACTGGAGAGATCCTGAAAGGACTGACAACTTCATTTCGACAAAATCAGTCAAGATAACGGTCTCGGACAATTCCCTTCCAGACTATCTAAAAATCGTTCAATGCTAAAATCGAATATTTTAAATTCGGATCCAGTCAGTATACTCGTAGCAACTACGGCAGGTTGGGACATTCCTCTACCATCTGTAAAGACAAAAAAACGAGATGCTGAAATGCAGTTCAACCGAATGCAATGGAACTTGCAACAGTAGCACGATCGATTATAAATAAAAAAAACAGATACGAAATGCTTGACCTTGAAGACATAGCTCGAATGGATTTTCCTCAATTGAAGAGGGAAAATTTTACGAATAAAAGAAACCTGGTAGGAGATGTCAGGGAAGTTTTAATGAAACACACATATGTTCAAGTGGTGGCCTGTCGGGAGGAAACCAACATCAGAAGCAACCAAACGAAACAAAATGTTTTTACAACTGTGCAAAACTGCGAAACCCCCATCAAGCTTATAACCATCAACCCCCACAAAACATCAGATGTTGAAAAAATAGTCCACGAATTACAAACACACCTCTCGTCACTAGCGATGCAGAATTTTTTAAAAATCTACATGAATTTACTAGAAAACTTGTCCAAATACCTTTTTCAGGCTAAAATCCAAAGACAAAAGGCTACTAAAGAACTACAACCGAGCACTTCTGGTGCATCGAAAAGTTAACTTTCCAAGTAATTTTTACCATACAGCAATTCCAAAAATATCTGAAATTACACCTTTCGCAAATGTAAAGAGGACACTCTTCTACGATATACGATTTATTTCCGAATTTTATTATTTTTAAATTAATGTTAATAAATCTTGAGACACTACTGACATATCACTACGATGGTCGGTAGATTAAAAACTTGAGGCTATAAATATCTCACAATACTTAAAGAGGGTCATGTTTGTTATGTTATCCTCAAAGTATAATACTAGTACTATCACCCCCCACCTAATTAATTCAACTAACCACCCCTTGCGGGATAGTATTCCCTATCAGTCTTGATTGGGAAATAATATACAAATCGGATTTCACTTAGTCAGAAGGAAGACATCGCCATTCCTTTAGTACTTGTTCTTTGATGAGAATACATAGGATATCTTGTTTATTTGTTTTAAATTATTTATAATCAGTTTAAAGTATTTATAATCTGCTGATTGACGTAGACGAATCTCCTTCCTATTTTTAACTTTTTCTTTAGCATACTAATTTCATTGTTACCTTTTAATAGAATTATTTTGGATGCTGATCCATCGTCTGTTGTGAAGCGAGTAGATTTACGAAACGATGACATTCCCATTGGCGAGCAGACTGTTGCACAGGTAAGAATCGATTTTTATTTCATTTGATTCTCTTGAATGATTCACCCTGTCTTACGTTAACAATCTGTATCTCCAAAGTTTTAACTTTGGAAATAACGATTGTAGGTGAAGATCGCATTAATTTGAATATTTATCTAAATATAAAAAATGCGGTTTTGGTAATTGATTTGTAATTGTACGATTATAAACTAGCATAAAATTTTATAAGTACATCAAAATGACGATTTCTAACACGCTCTGCATAGCTACATCGTGAAATCACTTATACCTTTAAATGTTATTCTAGGTGCTTCAATCTGCCCGAGAGCAACTTAAGTGGTCTTTGTTGAAATAAGGAAGCATAAAATATTTGTTTTATATTTGCGAAGTAAGTCACTTAATAATAATAAAATATATACAACATTAAAACATGCATTAGAAGAGTTTTATTTAAATTTGCTGACTTAAACTACTTTTACACCAGCCCAAATGATCTAACTTCGTGAGTGTAATTTTCAAATCATATGGAAGTGTTCATACCAAGTTAAAATAATTTTATTTGTCATTTGTGTCGCATTTTCTAAATTCATATTAGCATTATTGATTCAATCGTTGTAAATATTATAAAAACATAAAGCAAGTTTTAAACATTAAAGTACAGTAATAACTTGCGGCTTGGTATCGGAGAGGGACCTGGCATTCGGTACTATAGCAGCCCCAATTGGAGTTGACAAGTGACTGAGTGACTGTCCGGGATCCGTCGGAGTTGATAAAGCGAGGAATTGGAGTTGATATAGCGAGGACTACCAGTTTCTAATTAAAGCAGTGCCTTTCATTTTTGTTTATTTTATGCTGATCAACAACCAACACTAGGTAAGGTTTTCCGTAATGTCAGTGCTCCGCCACTCTCACAGTGATTTCGTCGCGCCATGTTACTGAATATTCGTAAAATCCGTCTGATTGAATATGCAACTGTCGTAGCGAATAGACGTGTATTGTTTTAAAGTGAAATTTTTTCAATTTTTGAATTTTAATAATTTAACATTTCTATTTAACTATTGCTTGATTTTCTCCAATTTTTTAACGATTATTGAAAACAGAAATTTTAAACGGCAAAGGAGCTTCCAAGAAGGGAGACTTTCCTTTCGAAAAGTGCAATACGAAGATTCAAGAAGAGTGACCTAGAATCACCCTAGAAGAGAGCCCTTCCTATTGGAGCGTGAAATTTGGCGTTGGATTTTAAGGAGTAGAAAAATCCAAGATATACGTAGGAATTTGAAAATTTGAAAAGAAGGTTAGAGGAACGTTCAAGATAAAGTCAAGAGAAACAAGGGAACAGGTATAAATATTTGTCCAATATTCCATCTGGTGCCGGGAAAATTAAAACAAGACAACAAACATATTCAAAAGTTCTGAACAGCTCATTTTTAAAGGAGTTTGTGGATAATAAGTTTAGGTCAGTTGCAGTGGCTTTAGCTAAAAATAATATGAATAGAAAAGTCGAAAATAAAGAAACAACAATGGAAGTTGCCGATGGTTCTGGCGCATCTTCTTCCCTCGACGATGCTATAGATCAGGACTTGAACAATTTTAAATTAGCTTGGAGAAAATTAATTACAAAAAGAAACATTAATTTAAATAACCCAGTAAATTCAAATAATTTAAATTGCAGTAACGTTAATCGATTTCCACCATTAGCCAATAATCACCACCGAGCAAACTAATTCTAACCTAACCAAACAATCGTGGTCACCCACAATTTTTATAAATAATATATCTGAAATAAATTGTCTTTTTTAAAAATATCGGGTGAACTCTTTATCAAACTCTTCATAAAGTTTTAATTAATAATTCTAACGCATATGATGCGCTTATGGACCTCCTGAAAGGCGCAGGTCCGCTTTTATAATCATAGGCCTGAGTGTACTTTTCCCAATAAACGAAATTAGGAATGATATAACTATTCAAGCTCCAGATATTGGAGATTTTGATGTCACAAATCTGTCTACTGCCTCGTTTCGTATTAATGGGGTCACATTGAAAATGCTTCGAGTGGTTTTACGTTCTGAAACCAATATTTCAAAACTTTCAAAAATAAGATTCATTTTGAATCATAGAATTACTTGGGAGAAACCCAAACGAGGAGACTTAACCCAGTGCTACCGATGTCAGTGTTTCGGGCATGTGGCCATGAAATGTGGGTATGAAAGCAGGTGTGTGGCATGTGGTTTGGAACATATTGATGTAATTTGTCCGAGAAAAAATGTAGACAAAAATTTATTAGACCATCTATACCTTCTGTATTTTGCGTACTGTACCCATCAAATGAACATCCTGCAAATTATTCTGGCTGTTCAGAGCGAATAATGCTTAAAGCAAAAATTGCCGAAAAACGTGTTAATAAACCGAGCTCTACCAGATTTCCCCCGTCTATTGGTAATAGTAATTTTGCTGCTCTTATTTCTTCTCTTTTCTGCCTTATCTAGAAACTCTAATGGTTTATCCTATTCTGCAGTCACCAAAACCGCACCCCCTACGTCTGGCAATATAGATAACAATATTCAGGAAAATTTTCTAGCCACATTAAATCGAGAATCCCTTTTTCATTTTGGAGTTTCTCCGGCTGTGCTCATAAAAAACACCAAAGTGTTCTTACTGTTCTTACTTTTGAATTCTAATGACCAACCAGTAGCCCTTTTTAATTTTTTCATTAGTATTGCGAGTTGTAAATAACTTAAAAATCATTTCATTAAATATAGATTCACTTCAATCACATGATAAAAGAATTGCTATGCAGTTAATTGTTGATCGGTATTTTCCAGATCTTGTTTTTTTTGAACAAGACGCCTGCATGAGAGACATAAGCCATTATTTAACAATTACACAATTCTTCACAATGATGGTGATAGAGGTACAGCTATTCTTGCACATTTAAAACATTCAGTTTTCCAAATTCCTTACAATATTTCCTCTTTTTTTTCTCTTTCTTATCCACTTGCTACGTTACATATGCGGACACATGGTGGCCACATTAGGAAATGACTTGTGGGTTCTTTATATTTTCCCTCGGATTTTGGCTCTCTCTTTTGATCCCTAATATTGACTTAATGCTTAAATTTTTTATGGGGTGGAGATTTAAATGCAAGGCATCATAGCTGGGGTGACTGTACTATCAACTCTAAAGGTAGAATCATTCATAATTGGCTTACATCAGATAATAATTCCTCTTTATCTATTATCAATGCAGGCGTCCCCACTTTTCCTAATGGTAACACATTTTTAGATAACTTTTTAGTTTCCCCATCTCTTTTGAGCGTTAGTCATAATACGCATAATTGCTTCTCTTTTCCTGTTCCTTCTGATGATCATACTCTCTTTTAGATCATTATCCGATAACCCCTAGCCACTCTATAACATGTTCCTTCCAAAATGTTGACTGGACACATTTTGATAATCACCTTTCTGATCTATTGGAAGGTAACTTTTCTGATGACAAGATACTAAATAATAAGCAAATTGACGACACTATTCAATTTCTTTCTAGTATTGTTTCTGAATGTTCGGATACTTTCGCTCCTACTAAAAAATTCTTGAATTCACAATATTTCTCAATCAATTCTTCCCCTCATTCGCATTAGAAATTTATGGCAACAAAAATTAAAAAGACTTTTCCTTCAAAATTATAATAGAATCATTCCTGCTTACATTTCCCTTAGATCACAAATTAACTGCCTGAGTAAAATTATAGGACAAAATTCGTATAGAAATGAATTCAACTTACAAAGCATGGCATTCTTCTCTGAAGCCATTTTCGGATTTGTTTCAAGAGATTAACAAATTGACTGGTCTACTTTGGAGCAATTGGAATATTGCATCCCACACTATTAGTCATAATGGCCAAGTTTATGTTTCAACCGAAGAAAACTTAAATGTCTGTTCTAGTTTCTATAGTGACCTTAGTAAATGCTTCACCCAATACTGCGCTTAAAATTCTTGTTGAAAATAAAATCAGTTCTTTTCGATCAGGTTTTGCTGGGTCCTATTTAACGATTTTCTCTACTACAAATCGTTTATAACATCCCCCTTGCTCAACCAATCGTGAATTTGTTACGAGAATCGATGAAGTGAGTGGCATTATATCTGGTTTGAATACAAATAAATCGTTTGGTCCCGATGGAATTTCAAATTTTGTTATCAGAAAGTGTTGTAAGTATCTTTGTCGGCCTCTTGTTGTAATTGCTAATAATTGCATTAATAACGGTTGTTTCCTACAGCTTGGAAAACTGCCACTTTACTTCAACTGCCAAAAAAGGTTCGTGTGGCGATATCAATAAATTTAGGCCTCTCTCCCTACTTTCAAATTTAGGAAAAATCGTTGAAAAAATTATTCTTCGTTATTTTCTCTAAATCACTTATTCCAAAACATCAATTGATGATCAATTTGGATAGAGGTTAAAGGCTGTCAATGTAGAGTACGACCATTATTAATAAATGAAAATGGATAACCGACTGCTATTGAAAATCATGGACATTATAAATTGGTTAGTCCAAAACCGGCAGACAATATCTTTTCCTGCGAAGAAGGAATGCTAAATAGTGAAGCAAAGGATGAAGATGCGATATCCTTCCAAGTTCAGGTTTCTTACGAATGGCAAAGCAGATACGGGGAATAGAATTTTTATCCAAAATTAAAGCCACAAAGGTCAGGCTGTTGCTTAACAACGAATTCCACGTCGATGTAGAGTAACAATGGAGTTGACGTTGACCGAGGTGAGACGAAGCCTATCCATGAGAATGTGACTGTATGACAAACTATTTTGAAGCATCTTGGCCTAAAGTTTGAAATACGAAATTGATTTTTTGGTCTTGATTATTAATTCTTTCCGAAAGAGATTCAAGCTGTTGGTTAATTTTGAGAAGCAGCTCACATTATTTAGTTTATATTGTTGTCTGCTAGTCCTCTAGCAGCAAGTGCAAATGATACCCCGAGCTTGAAGGAGCTAGACAATGTTACACTGCGGTATATTTGGTTTTTTTTAGGGAAAATTTAACTTTTTATCTTATTATCGAGGGCATCCTCGATATGATGCTGGGTGACCAAATATACTGCAATTAACACGGTCTAATTTTTCCTTTGGCTCCATCTGAGCCAATTTGCATTCACCGGGAGAATGAATACCTTTACATTTAACGCATCGATAGTGCATGACACAATTACCAGCTGAATTACCTAATCTTTGGCACTTGTAACACTAGTTAACCTCAATTTTTTAAAGACGCTCCCACTTCACAACTCTAAAATTCAAGTACTATACCTGTTGGAGGGGGCTTGGATTTCTATCGTTTGAAACTTTTACCAAATAAATGATAACGTTTTGTTTTCAATAGTGGATCTCCTTGTTGCAAAATTTTTTGCACTAATGAATTTGACAGCTGGTGCTGCTTCCGGTAACATTTCAACGAGGTCAACCATCTTTTCTCCGCAGCCCAGGCCCGTCAATAGGAAGTGGGGAGCTTGCACACTATTTAGAGCATGTTTGGCAGCCAGTGTTTTTGTCTTTATTGTGAGTTTACTTCGAAATTATCTATCTTATGTTCGGCTGCCAATAGCCGAACCATATCTCATCCGCGCTGCCCAAAGACATTAATCGGTGGAGCTTTTTCAAAAGTCTTATTTTTAACAGAAGAACCGGCTGACACACCGGTTGGGTTCTTCAGCTTCCCTTCTCTAGAATCATTAATATTACCTATATTTTCTTGGCAATGCATTTCGGCATCCATATCGTTATTCATCGCAGCAAGTACCGCATAGTCATTTACGCTATCGTTTGCTCCTCCTGCGCTTAGTATGATATCGGTATCATAAATTGTTATCTTTTTTGCATCTTGTACTGTTGGTTTCTTTCCTTGTTGAGCCCTTTGCGTGGCTACTTTATTTTCACTCGTCTTATGTGTCATGGCTTTTTATTTTCCAGGCTTTTTTTGTGGTTTAATCGTTTTAGTTATATTGACGGTTGATAATTTTCGAATCATTTCCTCGAAAGATTGAATTCGGAGTTTCATTTCTTCGTTGTCTCTCGTAACCCTTTCTAGTTCTTCGTTTGATAGGGTAATACGCTTCGCATGTTCTAAATTTACTTGTTCGATTTTTCTTTTCAATATTTTTTCATTAATTACATTTGGAATACTTGGTCCCAGGTCCTCAATGGTGGGAAGCCTTCGGGTTCCTCCACGTTGTATGGAAACCTAGGTTTGATATAGCTTGATTTGATATGATTTCAAGTGATTTGATTCAAATTACTAGACTTGAGATAGCTTGCGTATTGTCAATTTGCATGGAAAATTATGTACTTTTGTGGTTGATTTGTATGCAAATTACCAAACTCGTTCATAATTACATAATTTTCTATGGTGTAATATTAGTGTGTTAAACCACAGGTTTTCTGAAAATCGAAACCCAATTTTCTTTTCGCTATTGCTTCAGTTGCTTAATTATGTGTTAATTGTAGATTAATCCTTTCTCGCATAATTTTTATGTTTCTATCGATTTATATTGACAGCGAATCCCTTCTTGGGACTTTCATTTGGCAAACGAGGTCGCAGAACGGTGAGGATTGGAGGCAAGGGCTCCAATTGGAGCTATGCCATAAATGATGTTGATCTATTTATATTATTTTAGAAAAATTGGCTTGAACTTTTCATAGACCAACTGTGTAAGAAGTTCTATTCAAAAAAAAAAAAAAAAAATTACAGCAGAATAAAATGCGACACATTTCAAGTTATAGTCAATAATTTTGTTTATTTGATATCCGCAGGCCAATTCGCTTTTTTCTTGAAAAGCCGTCGGGCCTTGCTTTATTGTGTGAGCAGACAAGTTTCAACTTCTTTAAGTCATTTTCAGTATATATATATATATATATATATATATATATATATATATATATATATATATATATATATATATATATATATATATATATATATATATATATATATTGTCGCGTGTTTTCGGTTCGCGGCCAATAATTTTAATGTTCCGGGGAAGTGAAAACGCAATGTCTTTTAAATTAAATTAAAAGAGTTTATTCAATTAATCAAAAAATGCACAATCACTTATTTTAGTATTTCACAATTTTAATTTTCACAGTCTATAAATTTGTCATTCAACTGTCCACTTAAAATCACTTCGCACTCAAACAATCAATCGCCTTTACTTCGCGTTCCACTATATCGCAGTTTTCTATCGCGGTTGTAATGAATGATCGTCCCCCCATTCATTCAGCTCGCCTTTATATAGGGTTTGTAGTCATTAACCCAGTTCTCGTACATTGGCGAATTCGCGGGAACATTCGAGCGACTGCAAATGAATGGAGTAGTGACTCACTTTCAGATGTTGTTCATGCTTGTTGGGTTCTCGTGGTTTCGAGTAAATTCGTGTTCTTCATTATTGTGAAAACAATTGCGACAGTAGCTCGCAGAATTATTTGTACATGTAAAACTGCCCCCACCTCAGTTCTTTTCGCCCCGAAAGGATGTGTCCCCAGTTGTAGTCTATTCTCCCTGGATGTAATATGGGGCAAGACGGTCCAGGTGCACGATTTTCATTTTGGCTCTTGGCTTACGATGTTCCTGTATTCGATATACGACGTCGTTGATTCGCTTTGCAACTCGGTATGGTCCCTCCCAATTATGTTGCAACTTTGGAGACCTACCCTTTCGCCGTTGCGGGTTATATAGCCATACCAAGTCATCTTGCTGGAAGCCAGTAGAGTTTGCCTTGAGATCATACCTGGTCTTCATGCGGTCAGTAGCCGATTCGAGGTGATTTCGCACTGTCCGATGTATCTGGTTCAACCGTTGCCTTAGATCATTTGCGTACTCCGAGATCGTTTGGGGTTGCTCAGGGGGTGTTCTGAACTTTATATCGGCTGGCAGACGAATAGTCTTTCCAAAAATGACTTTGGCTGGGGCTTGGCCCGTCGATGCATGTTCGGCAGCTCTGTACGCCATCAAAAATAGTGGAATGTGTCGGTCCCAGTCCCTTTGGTTCTCGTCAACCATTTTGGCCAGGTGTTTATTGAGCGTGCCGTTGAAACGTTCGACCATTCCATCGGATTGAGGATGCAGTGGTGTCATCCTCGTTTTCCGTATTCCCAGCAGCTCGCCCATCTCGTTAAAAACTAGTGATTCGAAGTTTCGACCTTGATCTGAATGTAGTTCACAAGGTACGCCGTACCTACTGACCCAATTTAACACTAGCTGTTCGGCTACAGTAGTTGCTTCCTGGTTGGGAATGGGGTAGACCTCGGGCCACTTGCTGAAATAATCGGCTACAATCAGCGTGTATCGATTTCCCCATTTAGATTCAGGAAAGGGTCCTGCGATGTCAACAGCAATCCTTTCAAACGGTACCCCCACGTTATAGATTTGCATTTGTCCTCTCAGTCGTCGCTTTGGGCCTTTGACGGAAGCGCAAATTGTGCATCTGCGACACCAGTCCTCTACGTCTTCTCGAGCGTGGAGCCAGTAGAATCTTTCCCGCAATTTCGCTAAGGTCTTGTTAACACCAAGGTGGCCTCCCGAGGATCCTTCATGCATTTCCTTAACCACATCGTGGATTCGGCTTTTGGGTAGTATAGTTTGCATCCTATAGGAGCTGCCATCCGCCGTTTCCCATTTCCGCTTGAGTACGCCACCCTCCACCTGAAGGGAGTTCCATTGTGCCCAATAGCTTTTCAGGGTTGCGCCATGCGTTGAAACGTCCTTCCACTCAGGTCGCCCAGTTGTCTCCTTCCATACGAGCAATGGTCCGATATCTTCATCGGCTAACTGGGCTTTTCGAATCTCTTCCGCTGACCAACCTTCATCGAATTCGGCCGTTATCACTCGCAGATCAACGGACGGCTCCTTTTCCACAATCCGCCGGCAATGCTTGCAGTTAGCTGGACATGGATGACGAAATACGGCGTCAGCATTTCCATTAACTCTGCCCTTGTGAAGTAGTTGGGGCTTCACTTGGTCTGGTCGGATCGTCGATCGGGTTGCGCTAGTGTCGTTTGTTGTGGTGCAATGTTCTTCATCAACTTGACCAGGAAGGCATAAGTCTGCTTCTCAACGATGTTGCCTTGCCACGGTGATGGGGGTGCTGGGGATGTCGATCCTCCTAGCCGACGTCCGTCGCATGAAGTTGGCCCTTTCAGTTTGATGGGGTTCTATTCTAGGCTCCTGACACGGTCTGGCTCTCCACCATTCTGGACAATAGCTCCGTTTTCTTCGCTTCTTGCAGTCTCTTTACAGGTGCCCCTTCTCTCCACAATCCCAGCATCTAGGCGCACCATTCACCTGCGGCTCTCGCTTATTTTCCACGGGCTTACAGCTGCACTCGTCTGCCACTACTTCACGGACCCGGGCAGTGGTACGAGTCGCATTTTTCGCTGCCTCAAACTTCAGACTATAAACCAATGCGTCCTTAACCCTTTGCTTTTGAGCTAACCGCACGGCTTGTTGCAATTCCTTGTCCTTTAAGGCGCTGATGAATGCTTCTGTTGCTACGTCATCTCGATGTTCTGGGTCGTACGCTGGGTAAGCCAAAAGTGCCAGTCGCTCAATGTCTTGGGCTAGCTGCTGTAAGGTTTCGCCAGACTTCCGCATCCGATTCCGTAGCTGTGCCCGATAAATCTGCTTCAGATGGTCGCCTCCATAACGCATGTCGAGCGCATTCAATATAGCAGCCGGGTTTGAGTGTAAATCAACGGGGATCGTCTGCAAAAGCTCGGCAGCTGGGCCTCTTAGAGCAAGAATCTCTGCAGTTGCTCGTTCCTGCTCATTCCAGTGATTTGCCCTTGCGGCAGCTTCAAACTGGGTCTTGTAAATACTCCAGACCGTTTGCCCATCGAATATTGCTGCTTTCACATTTCTGGATGTGCTTTGCGCTGCGGTTATAAGCGGGGCTGGTGAAGTGGTTACTACTGCCTTCGCTGCTTCCAATTCTTTTTTCACTTTTTCCATCTCGTGGTTCATTCTCTCTTCGACCTGGCTGACCTTTCCCTCGACGTGGCTGACCTTTTCGTCGACCTGGTAAACCTTTTCCTCGACCTGGTCAACCTTTTCCTTGACGCCTTTAATTTGTTTGTTCAGATGACCGAGCTCCCGTTTTTATTTCGGTTGACTGTTTCTCCAGCTTCTGTGTGATGTCTGCCTTGATGTCTGCCTTGATTTCGATCGCTTGTTCATTGAGCTTCGCAGTTAAATTCGACGACTGTTCATTGAGCTTCGGAGTTAAATTAGATGACTGATGTCACAGCTCTTGCTGCATCAGCATCAACATTTGCATCAGCGCATTTTCTGGTTCCTTTGGTTTTGATGTTTCTGCTTCACCACCTTCTGCGCCTTTTTCTGCATCTGAGGGCTTACCCGAATCCAGATACGCGCCTTCCGATTTAATTGCGTCACGCAAGCGTGCAATCAGTGTGGCCTTTGTACCTTGTGTGGCCAGATTTCGTTGTTCCAAATCCTCTTTGAGCTCCGATATGCTCAATTGATTAATTTTTAGATGTAAATTTCCTGGCATTTTTATTGTTTCGGCAATTTTTCCACCAGTTTCCACGTTAATTCTCACTATCGTGCACTTCAAAAATGCTTAATCGTTTTCACTTCCAAAATTTTCTATCCCACTTCTGACACCATTGTCGCGTGTTTTCGGTTCGCGGCCAATAATTTAAATGTTCCGGGGAAGTGAAAACGCAATGTCTTTTAAATTAAATTAAAAGAGTTTATTCAATTAATCAAAAAATGCACAATCACTTATTTTAGTATTTTACAATTTTAATTTTCACTTAGTCTATAAATTTGTCATTCAACTGTCCACTTAAAATCACTTCGCACTCAAACAATCAATTGCCTTTACTTCGCGTTCCACTATATCGCAGTTTTCTATCGCGGTTGCAATGAACGATCGCCTTTATATAGGGTCTGTAGTCATTCAACCCAGTTCTCGTACATTGGCGAATTCGCGGGAACATTCGAGCGACTGCAAATGAATGGAGCAGTGACTGACTTTCAGATGTTGTTCATGCTTGTTGGGTTCTCGTGGTTTCGAGTAAATTCGTGTTCTTCATTGTAGCTCGCAGAATTATTTGTACATGTAACAATATATATATATATATATATATATATATATATATATATATATATATATATATGTATATATATATATATATATATATATATATATATATGTATATGTATATATATGTATATATATTTGTATATATATATATATATATATATATATATATATATATGTGTATATATATGTATATATATATATATATATATATGTATATGTATATATATATATATATATATATATATATATATATATATATATATATATATATATATATACATATATATATATATATATATATATATATATATATATATATATATATATATATATGTATATATACACATATATATATATATATATATATATATATATATATATATATATATATATATATATATATATATATATATATATATATATGTGTGTGTGTGTGTATGTGTGTGTGTTTGTATGCACTGACCTGAAAAAGTATTAGCACATTTAGTGTTGTAAGAAATTGGAATCGAAAATTGAAAAATTTTCGATTAGCCTCTATTCGTATTATATTTCTTTACTTGTTATCTCAGTAATAACATAAATTTATAAGTAACTTCATCATTAAGAATAGAAAAAATACAATTAACAAGACTCCATTTTTTGTACGAAAAAAGTATCGCACAACCTTTGTGTTTTATCGGTTATGTTCACTATAATGAACTATTCAACCCTGCAATAGCTAAACAAGCGGATTCCCTATTCGTCATTTTTCATGTGTTATTGAAATAGATTTGGTTAAATTGACTGAAATTTCTTCTTTAGAATTACATACCAACGGAAAAGCTCTTAGCGATATTGGTGAAATAGTAATCAACAGCCGCATTCGCTTTTTTTTAATACCTCCATTCCCTACCACTCTCTCCATCACTCTTTCTTCGTCGCACAACGCTCGTGCGATCTGCATTCACATTACGTCGCTTCGTCTTTTGTGCCACCCAGACAATGTTTAATACATCGGTATAAGGGGGCACACAAAATAATGTGAATAATAATGTGAATGTGATCCTTTTCATGAATATCTAGTCCAAATCATGATCAGCTCTCAGAGATAAAAAAAAATTCAATATAATACGACGCATTCAAAAAAAAACGTATCTCGCCGATAGGGTCAAAAATGCCCTAAGATACTGAGCTCGACAAAGCAGGACTACAGGTCCACGCTTCAATCAGTGCTTGTGAAATGCTCCCTTAGTTTTTTCTTAAATACCAAAAGTGAGTTTGCTTCCATCGTTTTTTAGACGATCCGTTCTGGCAAAAGGTATTACGAATTGATCTGCATTCCTTGCATTATATGGGTTAATCTGTGATACCTTAATTAATGGTGTTCGGTCCGATCCATTAGTTTTTAAATTTTTGTAGATAAACTTAGCCTTCTCCATTATCATGATTTGTGTAAAGGTTAATGATTTTGCTAATTCGTAAACCAAATTAGTTAGAGTAAGCATTAGCAGTTTCAGAATATTTTTATACGCTTTGGTAAGCAGCCTGGATATACTATTTGGATGTTGACTCCAAATAAGTACTCCATAATGTAATTTCGTCAGAACAAATGCATTTAGAACAAGTTTCTTGATGTGCATTGGAAAAACCTCATATCTTCTTAACAAGCCTATTATTGGGGCTAATTGCCTCCTTAAGCTTAAGATATTTCATTTCTAGCACTTTTTACAATTTTGCCGTTAATATTTAGTTCGACATCTACAAGTGTGTCCTTTGTTCTTTTGCTTAAAAACAATATATTTTGTCTTTGTAGTGTTCAATGCTAGTTTGTTTTCGATTAACCACTGATGGAATTTTCCCAGATCCTCGTTGATAGTGTTCTCAATGGCAGTTTTGTCTCGTCCTGAATAAAGTAGAACTGTGTAATCAGCATATAATGTGTGATATTCCGTCAGTCCACATGTATTTAGATTATTTGTGTAGAGCAGGAACAAAGTTGGCCCAAGTATTGAGCCTTAGGGAACTCCTGTTTTCGTACGTGCTCGATCGCTCCGGGCATTGTTGATTAAAGTTCTCTGCGATCTTCCCTCCAAGTAACTCTTAAACAACTTCTTGGACTAACCTGAACACCATACGATTCAAGTTTACGAAGCAAGAGGTCATAATCAACTGTATCAAATGCTTTTTCCAAATCCACAAAAATTGCGATTACATAATCACCTCTGTCAAGTCTTAGATAGATGAAACGTGTGACAGAATGTAGGGCATCCAAATTACTCTAGTTCTTTTGAAAACAAAACTGATGTTGGCTTAAAATAAAGTTTTCAACTAAGAATGATGTCAATCGATTGTTTAGTATAAAATCTTACTAAATCCCGTCAGCAGCACAACCCGGCCGAGATTATCACCACCCTTAAATATATATTAGGAAGTTTTTCTTCTTCCGGAAATTACCAATTCCTAATATGCACGTTTATAAAATTTGCCATAAGCTCGGCTATATCCTTCTGGATTATACTAATCTCATTCATCGTGATGCTATCTATGCCTGGCGCCGTATTCTTTTTGAATCCAATGATTCCATTTAAGACTTCCCTTTTATTTGCTTGATGAATGTCAAGGATGGAATTTATTGAGATATTTGTAGTATTTAAATTGTTTTCTGAACTGGCAACGATTTCATTAGTGATTCCTCCACCAATTGTTGAAAAAGAGTTATTTAATGAGTTCGCCGCGTCACGAGCACACGATGTATTAGAGGGCCCATCAGGATTCAGTTGCAAATTTTGTGATATACCCCGGGGTGAAGAGTTATCCTTTACCTCATTTATTTTTTTCCATATTTCATGGGAGTTGTCAGCCGCTGTTTCCATTCTTCTTGAGAAATATGAGAATTTAGCCTCTTTCACCCGTTGTTTCGATTCTTTTTTCGCTTGCATATAACATATACAAACTTGAAAGTCTGATTTCCATTGTTCTTCCTGTAGTCCATGTTTGCCTTCTTTTTTTTAATAAGGATTTCAATTACTTTTTCGTTATCCAAGGAATTCAATTACTTTTTTCGTTATCCAAGTCCGTTGTCGACATCTGATTTTTTTTCTCAATTGTAGAGCTTTACTTAGCAGCTATGATTATATTTTCGAGCTCAATAATACTATTTGGTTTCCGCTTCTTCACTAATTCTCGTTTGTTTGATTTAAAGAGCTCCTTGTCTAGATATCTGAACGTTTTGTAGGTCGGCTTCTGTTTGTTTAGGGTTTGGTCTTGAATAGCTATTTTTAACACACGGTGATGCAGCTCCGGCCAGTCCTCAAATTTGTATGTCATGTTTTCAGCCACTTTCAGATCATTTGTTATTACATGATCCAGACAGGTAGTTGAAACTGGGCGAGTAATCTTGTTTTTATTCATGATTACTACTCCATTCGTTTCTAGCCTATCCTTATAAATCCTTGATTCTGGTGACTCTGTTAGTACATCAATGTTTGTATCCGCTACTGTGACTAAATTTTTTTCAGTTGAGAAGAATGAGTCTAGTACTGCGCAAAAGTCTTGCGCATTCATACGATTGGGGTTGTAGTATGTTATGTCCCTAATTTTATTTTTTTTACATGCATGGCGTACTTCAATTATTATAACGTTATATTTATCAGGTGTCACTCTCTTGGTAATGAAATTGATTGTATTCTTTACGTATATTCCTGTGCCTCCACCTCTTCCAGGCCTGCAGGAGAATACCGCATTATATCCTTTAATATTGTAAAATCGTGCTTCTTCTGGGTAAATCTAAATTTCATTGAGGATAATCAAATCTATGTCAAGATTTAGCTGCAGGTAAATCTGAATATGATTTAGCTTGTGTCTTAAGCTTCTTATATTAGCATACATGAGTGTTAAATTTGTTCCACTTGATTGATTTGAAAGATTAGCAATCATCGAAGTTGTAGTGCTCCTCCTGGCGATCAATATTCTGCGTTCAAACTCCGGACACTACCGAGTCAGCTCTGTGAGAATGATCAGCATTACGTTACGTTAAAGTCTTCCTTCACAAAATGTGAGCCGTAATCTATATAAACGTATCTATTTGCAAGCCTCATACATGCTCCCATTTACCTGGATCATATGCAACCACCTTCCATTTCTTGTCTGCCTAGCATGTACAAGTTCGATTGTATCTCGCTCTACTATACTGGGATTTAATGATTGGATCTCATTCCTTAATTCCTCAATAGAACATTGATTTTCTAGACCATTGATGACAAGTCTAGGCTTTCGCAATCTGGTCTCGGCAATATAATCAGCCTTCATTGCCTCCATTGCTAAATTAAAAAGCGATGTAGTATTTTCATTGGTCGACGTTTTGATAATCGCCCCACTAATACGAATAGGCGGCATTAGTTGAAGAGGAATTTTACATTTTGATGACCTGATCTTCGACTTAAAATCAATCAGTATTTTTCTGAGGAAGAGTGGTTTCTAGGCTTAATTATAATCCCTGATACTGTATTTGACCGATGCTCCGATGGAGAACTAGAATTTTTAATAATTTCAGCATATGAAGGTTTGCTCGCAGACGTAGATTTATCTATTAAAACGGTTACATTTCAATTCATCTCTTCAATTTGACTTTGCAAATTAACCATTTGTGGGAAGAGTTGGTTTTCTTTAGACTTTTGGTGCTGAGTTCTACATCCGACACACATCTAAATCACATCATCAGATATATCCATTATAGTCCGGTATCTCTCTTCCGACATATTGATGCACCTCAAGTGGAATCACTTGAGGCAGAAGCCATCACATCCCATAGCCGAATGGATATTCTCCGCTGTTTTCTACATTTCCCACACTTATCCTTGGCTGGTTTTAAATTTTTTAATCAACCTGACTCTTATTTTATTCTAACTAGCTTTTTATTACTATTTACTACTTATAAATTTTTAAATTACCAGCGATTTCCCGTATTTTTTATTTCTTATGTTTTTAAGTTAACTTTAGCTATTTTTATTTTCTATAATTAATGAAAATGAGTAGAAACTCGCACTTGCAAAAAAAGTGTGATAAACAGATTCAAAGGTGACAAAACATTAATCGTGCATGGTGCAGGCGTCCGAGAAAACTTTCGAATAAAGAACAAAGAGCTATCAGAATGGCGAAAAAAAATCCGAAAATAATATCTTCGGAAATAGCGGCATGGTTAAAAGCTAATTCTGACATAGATGTAACGTCCAGAACGGTACAAAATGTCTTACATGACGCTGGTTACAAATCAAGAGTTCCAAGAAAAAATTAACAGACACGATAATAGAATTCTGGAATCAAGTAATATTTTCCGATGAAAGTAAGTATATTTTCCGTTATGATGGCCGAATATTAGTGTTCCGAAAACTTAGGTCGTCAAAATGATTTTTTCTTTCAACATGATAACCACCCGAAGCACACCGCCCACTCAGTGCGAGAATGAATTCTATACAACGCCCCTCACACTTTAAATAACCCCCTCAATCCTTCTATTTGAATCCGATTGAGCATGTGTGGGATCAACTCGAAAGTCAAAGTCAAAAGCGCTTTATTTAATACTAATCGTTATAAATTTTAAAAGAATATAAAGCAAATCCCAAACAATAACAATCAAAAAACTTAATGGCCCAAATGGCTCTCTAAATTTGTACGTTATCGTTAACTCATATCATCAAAAAAAAAAAAAAACCATAGCAAATTCAATTAATTACGATTATTACATATTTTTAAAATTTAATTGGAAAAAGGAGAAAAACCCAACCAACACTATCCTAAAATTATTTATAATCAAAACACAACAGTGAAACTTTGATCCTACACCTAATATATTGTAACTTATTTCTAATAAAATACAATCAAAAACTTTATCTTATACTAAAAAAATCAATAACAATGTTCCTAACCTAAGTGTTTAATCTTATCTCTAACGGAATATAGTAAACATTACATATACCTAACCTATACCTAATTTTTAACAAAAATAAACAACAACACTAAATGTAGCAATAATGAGCTGAAACTCAAAAACTAAATAACGAAGAACACCAAAACTGAAAATAAACACGAATAATTTAGACATTGTCATTCAGCCACCAATACCTAGATTGCCCCGTCTCAACTCGATCAGCTTCAACGAATCTAGCAAATGAGTATCTCCATTGAAATCGTTGGTCTCGTGAACTCAAATTAGGAGGATATTTTATCTTCTTATCGGTGGCCCGTCGATATATGTGATATATGACTGGGACGCCGTCAGAATCAAAAACATATCGATTCATGTCCAAATACACGAATGCTTCTGGAGGAATGAAGCCAGTAGCGAGGCAAGTCGCAATATACCCGTCTGTAGGGTGGAACGGCTGTGAAATCCAAGGGTTTTCACTCACAGTCACAGATCTTGCGATATGATTCCGAAGAAGTTTCAATATGAAGATATCGACCCTCGTCACTTCAGCAGTTTGATAAATTCTTCTATTCGATATATAATGTTTCCAATCCGTCTCAGGCTTTCTGTACAAACCAGTACATGCACGAAGACATTTCCTTTCGAAAACTCTTAATTTTTCCATAGTACTAGCGCTCTGGTTGTACCAGATCTGACATCCATATGTCAAAACTGGTCTAACCAGTGTCTTGTAACAGATAATTTTGACCTTTTGATCAATGTATCTGGAATGAAAGAGCTTTCGAAGGGCCATGACTACTTTAAGTGCCTTACTGAGCATGATTTTCACATGTTCAGTATAGTACAGATACTGATCGAGATAAACACCGAGGTATCGAACACAGGATTTATGTGGAACCCGTTCTAGACTACTCGCACCAGCCATGATGTGGAAATCTTTCCAATTACGTTTCAGGTCTTGACTGACCCCCTGCAGCGTTGTCCGAAACAAGATTGTTACACACTTCTGCGTATTGATTTTCATTCGCCAATTGTCAGTGTACAGCTGTACATCATTGAACATTTTTTGGAGATTGCTCTGAACTATTGTAGCTCTTCGGTCTGACGTATAGATGATCAGATCATCAGCAAACGCTACCAATGATCGCGTTGGCGAGACGTAAAATCAAAGCTGTTCAATAGCTTGCGAATGAAGATTGAAAAGAGCAGAGGCGCAGTAACTGTTCCCTGCTGTAGACCATTCAAGACCTTGAACTCGCGCATTGTTGTCAGATTTCCATCAGTTACAACAAACGATTTCCCGTATAACATATTACACATCATGGCGACAAGGTGTCTGGGGAACTTGTCCTGAAGGAGTTTAAAAACTAGTCCATCTAACCATACCGTATCAAAGGCTTTCTCCATATCAATGAGACATGCTCCAACACATTGTCTATCACTTAGTTTCCAACAGATGTCTGAGGTTACTTTCGTTATTGCATGTGTGGTCGAATGCTGGCACGAAAACCAAATTGGCAATTCGGCATCAACTCATTTTCCTCAATGTGGGCGTTTAATGCTCTGTTGAGTATCACTTCAAACACCTTGCTGATGTTAGGCAGCAAGCTGATTGGGCGATAGCTTTTAGGGCATGAAGATTCTTTTCCTTTCTTCAAGATCGGAAATACCTTAGCCTTATACCACTCATTTGGGAAATACGAATTGCTCAACATGTTGTTGAACAATATGCAATAATTCCTAATAGCAACCTCAGGCAAATGTCGGAGAACTACATTTGGAATACCATCAGTACCACATGATTTCTTATTGTTTATATTGCGAAATATGAAACATAAGTCTTCATAGCTGACAAAATAATCAATAAGATTCAAGCTCGGTATGAGGTCAGATGTTAATGTTTCATTGAAATGAAGAATTGATTGGCCGTTCAGGCTTGATTTGAAGTCGGTAACTTTTGCTTCAACGACTTCTGAAAAAATTTCGTTCCCTCTCTCAGGGTTTGGTAGATGAACCAATTCAAAATGTGTTCCAATCAGGGCAAGTTTATCCAATCCTTCACAAATAATCCTGTTTGCATTTCTATCCGGAGTCGTACTATCAATTTCGATACCAGCCCTATCGAGAAGATTTATCTCATCACTAGTGACTTCAAGATTCGATACCTTCACTCGAGACATCTTGCGGAATATGCTATTCACTTTCGCGAACACGCCGTCTGGGTCCTGTGGGCTAATACCCCTCGATTTTCCCGCCCATTGATTGCTGACCTCACTCCTGAAGTATGACCGGATTAAGTTCCGGACATTCTTCAGATGTAATTTCAACAAAGACAACGAGGGATGGTTGTAGTCCATATTGTTGACGCGTGTGAGAAGGAGGCTTTTCAATCTTTTCAACCTTGCGATGGTTGGTGTTTCATATCCTTCCATATTATTTCGATGTTTAATCTTTGGAACTACTTTCTCAATCGTTTCCAACGTCAGCTTCTCTAACTTCGACAAATAGACATCTATTTCATCGTTAGTTAGATTCCTGTCATTAGGAACCATTGAGCAAGAGTTGCCACCATCAAAAGGGGGACATTGTTTCTGTTACTCCCGATTAAACTTCTTTTGAAACTTTCCCCAGTCTGTTTTTTTGAAATTCAACCGATGATTTTCATGTTGAACTGGAATGAGGAAGAAATCATCCCTTTGATGATTGATTTCCATTACGATTGCGTTATGGTCGCTATCATAAGGAAGCACCTGCAGTTTCCGTTGAGGACTATTAAAGCTGAATTCAAGTCTTGCGTCAGCAATGCAAAGGTCCAAATATGAATTTGTCCTAGGGTATGTTGGGAACTCCGACCCATATAGATTGCACCTGTATTCAATTTGGTTCTCTGTTATCCACGATTTCAGGAATACACCTCTTGGATTATTGGTGGCGTTCAGCCATGATGTATGCTTGGCGTTCAGGTCACCAGCAAGAATATAAAAGTTATGCAGCCTGTTCAATTCGAGTATTTCGAACAAGGAATTGAGCTCCTCCTTGAGCTTGAGAACAGTTCCACCAGTTGCATAGGCAGAGATAACGAAGAGGTTATCCCCACCTGGCAGTGAGATTTTGATAACGGACACTTCAAGAGATTCAAAGCTTTTGAGTTCGACTTTTTCAATATTTTGGAAACGATAGGGTCTTCGAACCAATATCCCGGTGCCACCTCCCCCATCACCTGTCACCCTATCATTTCTTACGAACTCAAAATCCTTGAATCTCATGGAGTGCCATGAACTGAGGTGGGTTTCAGTGAGAAGCACGATGTCAGGCTTTTGTCTGGCAATGAATTCAAGGAGATAATCACGCCGATGTAAAGTAACAATGGAGTTGACGTTGAACGAGATGAGACGAATCCTATCCGTGGGAATGTGGCTGGATGACAAATTATTTTGAGGCATTTGAAAGCCCTAAACGCTGAAAAACAATGTTAATTTTCGAATCTTGTTTATCGATTCGCTCTGATAAGGAAGTTAGTTGCTGATAAATTTTAAGGAGCAGCTCATTATTGCCACTTATATTATTCATTTTATTTACATTGTCTGCTGGTCCTCTCGCAGCAAGTGCAAATGACACCCCGGGCTTGACGAAGTTGGTAGGTATCACACTGCGGTGTGCTTGACTTTGTTTCGGAGTGACTTTGATCTTTGCATCTTGATACCGGGGGCATCCTCGATATGATGCTGGATGACCAAAGGCACCGCAGTTCACACAATATAGTTTTTCTTTTGGCTCCGCCTGAGCCAATTTGCACTCGCCGGGAGCATGAATGTCTTTACATTTCACACACCTATATTTCATGGCGCAATTGGCAGCCGAATGCCCGAACCTTTGACACCTGTAGCACTGGTTGACCTCGCTTTTCTGGAGGCGTTCCCACCTCACTACGCGGAAGTTCAAGTACCGTATTTTCTGCGGGGCACTCGAACTACTTTTGCTCGAAATCTGGACTAAGTAGTGAGGCAAGTTTTTGCGCTCCACAATCGATCTCCTCGTTGCAAAGTTTTTGACTGTAATAAATTGTATTTCTGGTGCAGCTTCTTGGAGCACCTGAAGGAGATCGACTGTGTCCTCACCACAGTCCAGACCCTTCAATAAAAAGGTTTGGCTCTTCTCGCTTTTCGGGGTGTACGTGAAATGCGGAACATCTCCAGAATTTAAGGCACTTTTTGTTGCCTGGAAATCAACCAGCGACTTAGTCCTTATTGTCAATTTATCGGCATTGACTCTTTTTATCTGAAAATCTTTTAGTTTATTTTCGGCTGCCAAAAGCCGAACCATATCTTTGCCCGTTTGCCCAAACACATTGATTGGTGGGACTTTTTCTTTTTTTTCATTAATGTTAACGGACGGACCAGCAGACAAACCTTTTGGTTTTTTCTCCCGATTTTTAACTCTAAGATATTCAATGAAATCATTATCTACTTTTGACGTTTTACCTGTATCCTCTTCAACGTTCATTGTTTCTTCCAGACCAGCTAGCGCTGCATAATAATTTCTGCTTTCGTTTGCGCCTCCTGCGCTGAGGACATCCTCTTGATTAGCTTCTTCCTGTGGCTTTTTAATTTTCTTCTCTTCGGTTTTTGGGGTTGCTTGTCGGCTTTTCTTGCTTTCTTTATCCTTGTTGAACGTTAACGTTCCAACAAGTGCTTCTAAAGATTTAACTCGAAGCTTGAGTTCTTCATTTTCCTTTTCAAGTTTTTCAGCTTTCTCTTTTTCTTGGATAAGCTGTTCGATTTCCATAACCGATAGGATTGTCGGGTTTTGTTCTTGATTCTCGTATTTTCTTTTAAGTTTTTTTTCGCCCATCATCATTGGCGATTGGCATGGTCCTTCCGATTGATGGCTGAAGCCATCGGGCTCCTCCATCTCGTTGCTTTCGCAGCGAGACTAGAGGGAATGTTCTCAGACCGGGACTTCCCTTGAACATATTTCCACTTTTGACATTTCTTCAAGAAATGAATTTCAGGTATTCGATAAATGCTCGAATAATTCGACGGTGATGGTTTCCCCAATAAACTCAAAATTTGCTTTTGACTGGCTCGTAAAAAAATATTGCAATTGTTTGAAACAGACTTTTGCGAAAAATTAATTAATTTTTAAAATTAATGACAGGAGCGATTAAAAACACGTCTACACGCAACGAGTGCTAGACGTAGAATGGATCAACTCGAAAAACGGATAAGAAAGCATTCCATTATGATTAAGTGCAACTCAAGGCGGTACCTGCAGATGAATGAAAGAAAACTGAGCCAAAAGTAACACAAAAGTTGTTATCGTCAATGCCGAATAGACTGGGAGACTATCCAGAGGAAAGGAATGCCAACTTTTTTTTTCAAAACCCTTAAAAGTACGAGGGCGGTTCAAATATGATGGAGACAAACGCTGTAGATGGCGCGCATGTATGAGTATGTGCTAGCTGGGTCCCTTACGAATAATGAGGTACAGTTTTCGTTGGTAGTGCATGTTTCACGCGCGTGAAAACGACCATGAGTGAACGTCAAGTGCCGACCGCCGCTGCGCAACGTATTGTCATTCGATTTTTAGTGTGGGAATACGTTAAAAACACGGAAATTTTTCTGCGTTTGTGAAATCAGTTCGGTAGTAAGTGCCTGAGTAGGGCTATTGTGTTTAAATGGGCCAAAGGATTCAAGGATGGACGTGAAACCGTCGGAAATGAGCCGCATGATCGTCGACCGCGAACTCATTTTGGAGGACCTTAGGATGAATATTCGAGACATTGCGGCTAAAATAGGCATCAATATTGGTAGTGTAGAGTCTATCATCCACGAATACCTTCAATATCGAAAAATAACGGTGCGACGGGTTCCTAAGCTGTTGAACTTCGAGCAAAAATTCACGGATAACGCGCGCCCTCATACCGTGCATCTCACACTCGATACATGATCGGAATCGGGGTGGGAAGTACTGGAACACCCCCCCCCCCCCTCTAGTTCAGATTTATCACCCTGCGACTACCACATGTTTGGACCACTGAAAGGAGCCCTCGGAGATCAAAGATTCACCACCGAAGACGAGGTAGATGAGTTCGTGCGCAAATGGTTGTCAGAGTTGCGCAAGGAATTCTTCGATACAGGCATCAAAACGCTTCCGGAAAGGTGGTGGTCAGTAACTTGTAAGGGAGAGTACCTAGAAAAACTGTAAATTTTTCATAAATTTTCTTAAATAATTTGAAAATTATAAAAAAAAGTATATTTGAGACTCTCACAGTAATACCTTTCATTTCATTTTTTTTACTCACACGTGGGTGTTTAGGTCACAAGAATTCATATGTGTACCAAATTTGAGCCTAATCAGTGCTGTAGGTTCAAAGAAAATTAGCTGTGATAGACGGGCACATGAGTGATCCTATAAGGGTTCAGTTTTTACATTTCGATGTACGGAACCCTAAAAATAAATAAATCTTAAGCAACATCACAACAGAGACCTGATTTTTATCTATGTTTCTGGAAGGAATTATTAAAACACTAGATAACTTAAAAATTTTATCCATTTGTTCTACAATTCTAATGTTAAATTATAATTTATCTTGTAGATACAATATAAAATATTTTATCAATTCTAGAAAAGATCACAGATCTCAATTACAAATGCAAACTCCTAATAAGTAAAGAATTGCGCGTAAAATAAGGAAGGATATTAAAGAAGTCCTATACTTGCAAGATTTTCGGTTAAAATCATGTTATGAACGTCATTAAAAACTCTTCGAATGTTATTAGTATCCGTAGCGACGGTAAAGTGATAAAAACATTCTCTAGGCGTACAGTCAGTAATTCTCGATACACGTCGAGGAGGTTCGAGGGTTATATCCTGAAAATAAGATCATTAAATTGTGTAGATATATAGAAGTCATTTTTAAGCTTACCACCAACTTCTGCTTTATGAAATGTTTTGTTCGGTCAGATTCATCGAAAAAATTTCCTTCTCTTGATAGCCTTCTGTATTCTTCGTATTCGGGAAAGTAATGTTCGATACATTTTCCCATTTGAATTTTTCGTTCAAGGACATCTTGCTTATTGAGAAATACAATTATCCCGGCACTTGCAAGAAACCGGTTATGCCATACACCACTAAATAGGCGAACTGCTTCCGTGAGTCTGTTTTGAGTAGGATCTTCACGAAGCGTTTGATCAAAATCACCACAAGATATCACAAACAAAACAGCTTCGATTCCTTCAAAAACTTGTATCCATTTATTCCGTTGATCTCGTTGACCACCGACATCAAACATACGGAATTCTTGTAGGCCACCACCCATATCCTTTGGTATCTAAGTATAAATAATTATTTTGAAACAAAATTATAATAGTTACATAGTATAGAACTAACTTTCACCGTAAATTCGATTTGGTGTATCCCAGTCGTGACTTTTCGACTGTGCAAGATATCTTCTGTTGAGGGAATGTAGTCAGGACGAGCAATGGCCTCAAATTTATCCAAGAAGCTGAAAAAAAATAATAATGGAATTATATCAACCCTCAATTAATAGTATTGCATACCACCTAAACAATTAGATAAATTAAAGCCAATTTCTTTTTTAGGGTATTGAAAAATCTTTTTACAATACCCTACTAAAATCGTGTCCTGTCTGTCCGTCCATCCGTCCGTCCGTGTGTCACACCACTTTTTCTCGCAAACTACATAAGATTTTGTAAATAGTGACGCCCTCCTCAAAGTTTCACCACGAAAAGAAATTTAGAAGGTCTTTAAGGGGGGTCTCCACATATAGGGGAGTTGCCCCCGAAAAAAAAATTTCATCGCATGGGGGCAATATGGGTACCAAATGAGGGAGGGGTGAAGGGGAAGGGGAAATGTACGAAAATTTTGTGACCCCCTCGCGATTGGACACCTTTGACTTTAGGAGTACAAGGACAACAAATACCTTGGAAGTCGAAATTCGATCAACTTTGTTAATAATAGTTCATTTTATGAATTTTACATTTTTGTCTATAAAATCAAGATGGGACCTTTAAATTTCCCAAAACCTACAATTTAAGTTTTTAAAAAGCAATTGTATGTGTTCCGAAAATTTCACAATAGTTGAACAATAAACAGCTAAGTGACAGCCGATAAAATATTTAATAATTACAACAACATTAACACGTGATACTAGGGAGATACACGTTTGAAACGGACCTAGACGCTACAAATATGTAAGAATTTTGATGAAGATTTTAGAAATGGTTTGTAATATTGATGTGTTATCATGATTAATCAAGCAACGGGGTCAAAACGCTTGAAACAAAATGGCGGCGAGTTAAAAATCATCATAACCATAATAATTTTTCGAACTCAATTTATGGAATCTGTATAGTAGTCAAGTTTTGATATACAGAATATATTGTTTGATTTATGATTGTTTTACAATACTCTTCTGGCAGGAGCACTCTCCTGTTACTTCAACTGGTTTTATCTTGGAAATCCGTCTGGCCTAGCTTTTTTTAACGACAAACGCATTTCGATGCTCTTGAGTCATGTTCAGTGTCTAAAGGGTGTGTGGAAGGAAATTATCTTACATAAGTGAAGGTTGGTTTAAGCACGTAGTTCATTGGGCTAGATCAGGTAGAGGGTTATGTAGGGTATTAAGTTTTTACTTTTTCTGTTGTTGATTGCCTGGATCTTCTGGTTCGTTTTACCTCCGTTTTCGTCAGAGGGTGTGATCTATTCTGAGAAAATTGCGTCGAAATTTTCCATAAATTGCTCCTTGATTATGTTACCATCCATCTTTCTTTGCATATACGAGTATATTTTAAGTCTTTCTATGGTGTCAAATATCGGTCCTTTGCTTTGTTTGTGCCTGCAACAATATCATTGAGTTAATCATAGCGTTAAGCTCGTGCCCATGGTTTTGCAGGTGCGATCCGTAGTTGGAGTCTGCCCTGTTGTGTAAGAAAGATCGTAAGTGCTCTTTGTATTTAATCCTTTGTTTCCGTTTTGTCCCGCCTATGTATACTATGTCGCATTCGTTGCATTTCAGTTTGTATAAGCCACTATTTTCGTTTATTAATGCATCATTTAGTTTCGGTTGCAATTTGTTCAGCAAGAAATTAAAATAAGAAGGTTTTTGTTGGGAACTTATATAGCTTATATTTAATCAATTTATTTTCCTTTGATTCCTATTACGTAAGTTAGTTTTCCAAATAGTAGTATTTCACCAACAACTTGTTGGTTTCATCAGTGCGAGTCGATTAAGGAAAGTAATTGCGAATCGTTTTTTACCACTGGGTGTTTGCTTTCTACCCATCGTTATCCGTTTTTTACTACCGGCCACAAATCCTTCATAACTACCCACTTCAACCCTGCCGTCATTATCGCTTGTTTTTGTGCCACAGGTAGAAAAATTACTCATTGAATCATATTTCCGAATGAACTTAAACAAAGGAGAATAAACATTGCCTTGATCCTTATTGAGAAGATGTTTGCTATTCGTTTTTTAAATCTGCACGCTCTCGCTTGGATCTGGTTTCCTTGGATTTTGAATGTGGCTGACAATCTTTGCGTCTTCGATACTGATCAAATATTTATCCAACACGATGTGCTCTGCTACTTTTGATCTGAACTAACTGAAGTTAATCTTCTTCACTCTTTCCGCTTCCTTTCTTTTAAATGTGTCCAAGATTTCTTCTCGTTTTTGCCCCCCCCCCCCCCTTCACAGCCGTTGCTCTGATTTGCTCAGAGAAACTCATCTTCAAGTCGATCAATGGTCTCAGGTACTTCACCGTTGGCTTCGATTAGTATGTCTCCAATACTGATAGCCCTTACTCTAGGGATTCTCTTTTTTGTCATGATGACCACTTCGATTTTATCCAGTACTAGACTGAGCCCACGTGACAGTCATCTAGTCTCTCACAATCCTAGCCTTAGTTGCGATTATTCAACGGTGCATAGCCGGTCAAGTGTAGCTCATCTGGTATTTCCAGTCTCATTAGCCCGTCGTAAAACACGTTCCACAGGTCTGTATCAAGGAAAGGTTCCTTGGCAACACCCGATGTAACTTCCATCCTTCATTAGCCTTGTGTCGTATCATGAAAAAGGCTTTGGTCCTTTAGGTAGTCCCTCACAAGTCGCATTAGATATTCTGGAACTTGAAGAGGGTTTTCTAGCGTATCCAGAATATCCACCTATCTAGCGGAGTTAAAGGTTTAAGTGAATCGAGTGTCACCAACAGAACGATCCATCGCTTGGAGCGGCTATGTGCCTCTACCTTTTGGACCTCGCTCACCACCTTCGCAATCGCATCAATGGTGGGGTGATCTGCTCTAACGCCGTCCTGGCGAGGAGATAGGTCCCCAGTAGCGTTGAGTTTACCACGTCTTGAGCTGGCAGTTCTCTGCAGCGTTTTCATATCAAGTTCATATTCATTAGAATATCCGTTCAACCTAGCGATTTCAGAAATTAGGCCCGTTTTCTTCTCCTTCCCTTCGTTGCTTATAGGAATGGTCAGCATTCAGTGGATCATGTGGACACTGATTCTATGCGCTGGTAGGAATGAATTTGCTGCTATCTGTTGGTTTCCTATATATCTGGAACTTCAATTCGCTTCCTGTTCGTATCAGGAAAACGTCTAGAAATGGTAATTAACCGGCTTTCTCCATTTCTTATGTGAAGCGTAGGTTCTTGCGTAATCTGTTAAGTGACGCTAACGTTGGCCATAAATTCACTTTTTAATAATGGCAAACACGTCACCAACGTACTTCTTCCAAAACCTCGGAATGCGATTCTCCATGAATAACATTGATTCTATTTTAGCCATAAAGATATCGCTGACAAACGGGTATAGGGGTTTTACCATTGGAGCTCCCTTGAGCTGTCTGTAAAATTCACCCCTAAACTTGCAATAATTTTCCTTCATACAAAGTTTGGTGAGTTTGATGTATTGTTTTACTTCACTATTCCATTGTGCTTCCGATTTTTCTTGGTGCAGCCATTCTTCAAGATCTGGATGGTTTCCTTGACTGCGATGCTGGGAAATAGGGTCTTCATATAGAAAGAGACCATGATCTCGTCTTCTTCAATTCGTCCGATTGAATTACACTTGCATGCTTTTGAATTGTTGTATGCCTTTTATTCTGGGGATGCCTCGATTCGTCACTCGTAATCTGTTGTTTTTTATCACATTTCTGCACTCTTTTGTTCTTTCTACCCGTTTATTCAGTTCTATAATGAACTGTTCTAAAGCAGCTTATTTAAGATGGCTTACTTAAGGCTTTTGTTAAGAACTTTCATTTTATTTTCAATGACAATTCACTAAAATGTTATCGACCTTGACCATTACCATTGGAGGCATACGACCTACACACAGGTCTTATCACAGATTTGTATACTTGGAGCTTTGTTTTCCTGTGTATCCAGCTAGTCTTGAAGATCGCCAAGAACTGAATAAAATGTTTTATTTGCAAGCTGTATTCTTCGGCGCATTTCGTCTCTTACATTGCCGGTTCTCGTTATTTTAGCGCCTAAACATACGAATTTGCCCAGGTTTTTGATATTTTATTCGCCAAGTGTGGTATTTTGTGTATTTGAGGTATTTTTCCTCGACCACATCATGAACTTTGTTTCAGTCTCATTGATTTGTAGCCCTACTAGTTTTGCTTGGCTGTCGAATTTCAGGAAAAGTTCTTTGGCGGTTATGAACGACCGTGACAAAATTTTGATCTTGTCCGCATAGGCTACCACTTGGCTCGACTTGTACAATAACTTGTTATATATTTCCAAAATTTTTCGTTTTGTCATTTCTATTATATTATCGCGCGTTACGGTTCGCGGCCGATAAGTTTAATGTTCCAGGAACATGTAAACACCCTGTTTTTTAAATTAAGTTAAAAGAGTTTATTTACTAAAAATGCACAATAATTATTTTCGCTATTTTACAAATCGCACTTTAATTCACTTTTCACTTGTGCTATCAAGTTATATTTCAACTGTCTTCAAATATATCACGAAAAACTTTTACTTCACTATCAATCAATATCGCCTTCAACTGCCGCTATATTCCTATCGCAGTTTTACTATATCCCCCATTCATTCAGCTCGGCCTTATATAGGGTCTCTAGTCATTCAATCCATTTCTCGTAGATTGGCAAATGTTCTGACGAGAACTACCTGGGATATTCAAAAAACTCTGAATACACGCAGTGACGTCACTTGTTTACTTTTAGATATTGATCATGGATCTACTTGGTCCATTCTTGTGCTTTCGAGTACACGCTTTTGGCGTCTTCGTTTCCTTTTCTTGGTTGCTTGTTTTCAATCAATGTTGCGACAACAATTGTAACAGTAGTTCCTAGAATTGTGTGGACATGTAACAATATATTGTATAATAGATTATTTATTGACGTATAAAAGAAAAGAATTAAATATAAATTACTAAACAATCCTACCCTTTCTCTTCAGTAGAGTAGCTATTTCAGGAGGAATCCATGCAATAGGTGAGTATTACCAGGCAATGTTCTCCTAGGGGAATTCGCTAATTAATTTTTCGGTTGCTCGGGTCAGATTCGCAGTTCCATAGTTTGAATTTTGCATATTTTCTTAGAGTAGCGTGATTCGACTTTGTATTAACGTAGCGTATTTTTGACACCGCAACGGTATGTGAATCGGCAACGCGATTAAATCGTTATGTTTTTGTTTTGTCAATTTCCATTTGGTTGAGAAGGTACGAAGAGAATAACTTAAAATGAATGTAATGTATGAAATCAGGCAATTATTACGGTGACTGAAGGATTTATTTGAGCGACAGATCTACTATCGGTCCGACCCACGTCCGAACTCCTCTCCGAACTAGCTGGCCGACCAGCAGCCGCCAACGGAGTAATCTGTCGAGTATCCAGATCGTTGACCTTAACGGTACGATTTGTTTACATGTCTTTAGACTTAACGTCTTCAAATCGATGTGAGGTCAATTTGGATTCTCTTGGGTAATTACGGGCAAAACGAACGAGTTGTAAAAACCATTACAGAGACCAGATAAATGAGCAATGATGTATCAGCATGCCATCCAAAGTTCCATCTTGTCCCTGACGTGAGAAATCTTTAAGGTATGAGTTTCGATTTAGCTACGGTCTCACATCCGGGATGAGATGCGCAGTCCACCTTCCCTTCGGGTCGCATCCTAGTTTCGGCACAGGTAAATAGCGCGGCGCTCTCTAGCAAGGAGGGCGACAGGTATCACGCCTGCAATCACTCTCACCGCCGAGTCAGAGTTTGTCGGATACGAAGATGCAATTCTCAGTGCTCCTCTTCTCTGTACCTGTGTCAAACGTTTTCGGTATACCTCCTTGCTGAGATCGTCGCCCCATACCTCTGCTCCGTACAGTAACACTGACCCTATAGCGCTCATCAAGAGGCGTCTTTTTGACGGGCTGGGTCCTCCTACGTTGGCCATAAGTCGACTCAGAGCCGATATTCCCGAAGCAGCCTTCTCAGCCGTTGCCCTGATTTCCTCAGAGAAACTCATCTTCGAGTCGATCAGTAGCCCCAGGTACTTCACCGATGGCTTCGATTCGATTCGTGTATCTCCAATACTGATCATCCTTACTCTAGGGATTCTCTTTTTTGTCAAGATGACCACTTCGGTTTTCTCCAGTGCTAAACTGAGCCCGCGAGCAGTCGTCCAGGCCCTCACTCGGCGCATTAGCATACCTAGTATAAGTTGCGCCTGTTCAAGGGTGCGTCCAGCGACCAGAGACGCAGTATCATCCGCATAACCGACCAAGCGCAACTCATCTGGTATCTCAAGTCTCAGTAGCTCGTCGTAGGACACGTTCCACAGGTCCGGACCAAGGATAGATCCCTCGGCAACACCCGATGTAACAGCCATCCTTCGTTGGCCCTGTGTCCTTTAGGTAGTTCCTCAAAAGCCGCATTAGATATCCTGGAACTTGAAAAGAGTTTTCCAGCGTATCCAGAATATCCACCCATATAGCGGAGTTGAAGGCGTTCCTGACGTCGAGTGTCACCAACAGGACGATCCATCGCTTGGTGCGACTATATGCCTCTGCCTTTTGGACTGCGTTCACCACCTCTGCAATCGCATCAATGGTAGAACGTCCTGCGTCCTGCCGTACTGCCGAGGAGATAGGTCTCCAATAGCACGAATCGCGTCAATGAGTCTTCCCTTGATGAGTTTCTCTAGCACTTTCTCAGCCGTGTCTAGCATGCATAACGGGCAGACGGCAAGGTATGAGTTGGTCCGAAGTTTGTTGCAACCGAAGTGCCATTGAATTTTACTTAAAATTTCAAAGCTATCTGCCTTGATTCTATAGTTTCTTCGAAATACCCATGAACATTTCATAAACAAACAATTTGTTTCACGAGAATTTATAAATACCTGTTAAACGAATTAAATCAGACGGGCGACAGGAAAATGGAGGCCAATTTAAGTGAAAACCTGTGCAAGTATTTAGTGTTAATGGTATGAAAAGTTATTTTATCAGTCATAATTACTTTGCTACAAATTCGGAATAAGAACGTTCTCGCGCCAACTCAACCAGATTAAATAAATTAATATCGATTGTTTTCAAATGGAATTAACATACAAGTAATACATAATTAAAAGATAAAATTTCAAAATTCACCAGCGACTCAAGGGGTGTACTTTTAGTTTATAATACTCGTATATTTTAAATGAATGTTCTTATTTGAAGTAATATCGTACTTACTATTTGGCGCAATCCAAAAGCTGAAACTCATTGGATCGGGAGTAGCATGCTCGAATACCAGAATCATTCCACAAGGCTAGTACATGATCCCTATATTCCTTAATTGTAATAATTATTAATCATGATAATCAATTCTAAACCATGTAACACTTAAAGCATACCTCAGTTAAATTTTCCAATGTTAGTTGTTTCATTGAAGCTACAAACCCTCCACTGCGCCTGTTGGTAGAAGTATCATATTCTAACCCTAAAATGTCCATTTGTCTAACCAGTTCAGTTATAGACTCGTGTATGTTGCCAAGTATTTCTGGTATTTTGGCCTGTTTTTCCCTGCAAGTGATGGAAAAAGACTTAAAATAAAGAAATCACGTAAAATATATCTCCTGGTGTGATATGTACAGATTAAACGAGTAAAAAATACCGCATTTTGTGATGCCTTAACAGCGATGTCATTTTAAAGAGCCATTTTGTTTTCAGTGAGTGGACTCCATTGTTTGAGTAGTCACGATAACATATCAATGTTACAAACTACTTCTAAAATTTTATCAAAATTCCTACACATCTGTAGTGTCTAGGTCCTTTGCAGAAGTATCTCCACAGAATCATGTATTGTGGTTATAATTATTAAATTTTCAATCGGCTACAACATAGTTGTTTCTGGCTCGATTGTTGTGAAATTTAATTTTGGAATTTTAGCTTCTGAGGTATTTCTTGACCTTGTATTCACAAAGGCCTACTCCCCGTGAGGGGATGAGACACAAATTTTTCGTGTATTTCTCTTCCCTCTGCACTCCTCAATGCAAATAGTGCTGGTTGAAGACCTGCTCTGAAAATTTCAAATCAAGATCTTTCATTTGATACCCACATTGGCGATCTTCCGTAAAAAAATTGTTAAAGGGTCGCCCCCTATATGGGGAAACTCCTAAAATCGTATACAATTTTTTCTGCTAAAACTTTAAAGTGGCCATCATTTTACGCCCACCTAGAAAATTTCATATTTGTAGCTTATCTGGTTTACGAGAAAACTTGCTGTGACACACACGCTATTAGTGATCGAGTGAAATATATCAACTGGCAATATGAGAACAGAATTTAGGCGCAACCCCTAGTAAAACTGCAAATTTTGGTAAACTTTACAGCCTTCCATCTCAGAAACTTTACAAATATTTGAAAAAACGTACAGTCATATGTAGTGTCAAAAATCTTTGGAAAACCTGTTGGATTTGAAAAGCACTAGATGGCGCTGATGAGGCTACTCGAAGAAGTGAGTTCGCGACGTGACGTAGTGTTTCCGTTTTCGGGCGTGAGTAAGAAGGCAGCGTTATATGCCAAAGGATTGCAGGAAACCTTTAAGTCAGTATGTTTATTATTTTAAAAATATTTCGTTTTTTTTTCATTAGAATCTTTGGCAGTAAAGATATTACTTGCTCATGGAAACATCTGTAGCCTTGAAATCGACGGAAAACGATTGAGCATCAAAAGTGTGTATGTGAGTTCAGAAGAATCTTTTGTTAATCATTCAAGACTCTTCTTTTTGCTTCCATATGTAAGAATTCTGTTATTTTGGTGCACATTTGACAATTTAAAAAATTGTTTTCTTTGCATAATCTTTGACACTTGATTGCGGGACAGCACTATAGTTATGTGAATAAGATCGAATTTAGATTAACTGATTTGTGTCCCGAAAAAGAGTTTAAAGCAAAAGAGTCAAGCTAAGATAATATGCATTTCAAGTTTTTGCCTTTATGTTGGTTAAAACATAATTTGCAGAGTTAAGATAGCTGATGACATAACATGTACTTACAGTTCTGTAAATCCGTTTATATGTAGAATCCTCATTTGTTTAATGATTGTGGTTTTTCCAGATTCAGCTGTGCCCAATAGCAAAATTTTAATTGCACTCGAAAATTGTTCATGAATGTGTTGCATTTGCTTGTCATATTGCTTGGATCGCAGGGACTCTTCTGATCTATGCCCAAGACAGCCTAGCATCTGGAGTGAAACCGTTCGATTTTCATTAGTTAGATTCACCTTAGATGCATATACATGAATTTAAATTCTTATGTACAAGTAAGAAAGCAAATTAAGAGATTTAAGAATATAAATTATAAAAGTTTGGACAATCGAGTGCCTGGAACCATTGTGAATCGAGGTTACATCCCCCAAAGAAATTGCCCTGACATTCAGCTATAAAGCAGCACAAGAAACCCTAAAAATTAGCGTATTAAACTGAAAATCGTGATGCAGCCGAAGTCGAATGGGAAGGGCGAAAAATCACTGGTCCAACTCTATCGGCGAATATAGTATTGCTGCCTAGATTCACAGTCGCGGAGCGTGATTGATAAATAAAGACAATTGAGAGTAACGCTCGAAGGTAGCCAAACCCAAAAGCGACTGCAGTTAGAATGATGACGCCAACGAGGACTCATAGTAGAGACAGGACATAAGAGCTAAACAACTCTGTTTCCTGCGAAATCTCGTAGCGTTTCACTGTTAACGAAGCACTCTTATTTCCAAATTTATATTTGGCTAAAAATCAATAAAATTAACGTTTTTTCACAACAATTTAATGTTTCACATTCCCGTAATTTATTTTATATTGAACTTTCTTTCTTCCATCCCTCTTTTCTTCCCAACCTATTTGCCAACTAGACAAAATAAATATAACTCTTAATAAAGTACAAGTAAGTGAGGTTAATTCTCAGGTTGACAAGGGAGGTGTTTAGTGGGTAGTCCAGTCGCCTTTTTGCGAACATGGGAGTCCCACACTCTGTGCGTAAATGGACATTTAAGTAAGATTAATTACTTGACAAAAATAAATTATGACAATTCATACAGTCTATTATATTTGATCTTGGCATTTCAGCCCGTGTCATGTCTAAATGTTCGCGATAAAAGATCTCCACGATAAATTATCCTACGTCATAATATCCCTATAAAAATAAAAATCCCTAATTTTGAATAAGCCGCGCCTATTAATGGAATCATAGAGAAAATTACAAATACATTTTTATTCTATATTATTAATGTAGGACGCCGTCAGAACCAAAAACATCGATTCATGTCCAAATACACGAATGCTTGTGGAGAAACGAAGCCAGTAGCAAGGCAAGTCGCAATATACCCGTCTGTAGGGTGGAACGGCTGTGAAATCCAAGGGTTTTCACTCACAGTTACAAAACTTGCGATGTGATTCCGAAGAAGTTTCAATATGAAGATATCGACTCTCGTCACTACTTCTATTCGATATATAATGCTTCCAATCCGTCTCAGGCTTTCTGTACAAACCAGTACATGCACGAAGACATTTCCTTTCAAAAACTCTTAATTTTTCCATAGTACTAGCACTCTGAATGTACCAGATCTGACATCCATATGTCAAAACTGGTCTAACCAGGGTCTTGTAGTAGATCATTTTGACATTTTGGTAAATGTATCTGAAATGAAAGAGTCTTTGTAGGGCCATGACTACTTTTTGTGCCTTACGGAGCATGTTTTTGACGTGTTCAGTATAGTACAGATACTGATCGAGATGAACACCGAGGTATCAAACACAGGATTTATGTGGAACCCGCTCTGAACTACCCTCGCCAGCCATTATTTGGAAATCATTCCAATTACGTTTTAGTTCTTGACTTATCCCCTGCAGCGTTGTCGTTGTCCATTCGCCAATTGTCAGTGTACAGCTGCACATGATTGAAAATTTTTTTGAGATTGCTCTGAGTTATTGTAGCTTTTCGGTCTGCCGTATAGATGATCAGATCATCAACAAATGCTACCAATGGTCACGTTGGCGAGACGTTAAAATCAAAGCTGTTCAATAGCTTGCCAATGAATATTGAGAAAAGCAGGGGTGCAGTAACTTTTCCCTGTTGTAGACCACTCAAGACCTTGATGTCGCGCATTGTTGTCAGATTTCCATCAGTTACAACAAATGATTTCCCGTGTAACGTATTGCACATCATGGCGACAAGGTGTCTGGAGAACTTGTCCTGAAGGAGTTTAAAAATTAGTCCATCTAACCACATCACATTCTCTGTTGTTTAGTTTCCAACAGATGTCTGTGGTTACTTTCATTATCGCATGTATGATCGAGTGCCTGGCACGAAAACCAAATTGGCAATTCGGCATCAACTCGTATTTCTCAACGTGGGCATTTAATGCTTTGTTGAGTATTACTTCAAACACCTTGCTGATATTAGGCAACAAGCAGATTGGGCTAGCTTTTAGGCCTCGAAGATTCTTTTCCTTTCTTCAAGATCGCAAATACCTTAGTCTTTTTCCACTCATTTGGGAAATATGAATTGCTCAACATGTTGTTGACCAATATGCGATCACTTGTAATAGCAACCTCAGGCAAATGTTGGAGAACTACATTTGGAATACCATGAGTACCAAATGATTTCTTATTGTTTATCCTGCGAAATATGAAATGCAAGTCTTCATAGCTAACAAAATAATCTATAATATTCAAGTTGGGTATGAGGTCAGATGTTAATGTTTCATTGAAATGAAGAATTGATTGGCCGTTCAGGCTTGATTTGAAGTCGGAAACTTGTGCTTCAACGACTTCTGAAAATATTTCATTCCCTCTCTCAAGGTTTGGTAGATTCAAAATGTGTTCCAATCAGGGCAAGTTTATCCAATCCTTCACAAATAATCCTGTTTGCATTTCTATCCGGAGTCGTACTATCAATTTCGATACCAGCCCTATCGAGAAGATTTATCTCATCACTAGTGACTCCAAGATTCGATAACTTCACGCGAGACTTCTTATGGAATATGCTATTCACCATCTGGGTCCTGTGGGCTAATATCCCTCAGTTTTTCCGCCCATTGATTGCTGGCCTCACTCCTGAAGTGTGAACGGATTAAGTTCCGGACATTCTCCAGGTGTAACTTCAACAAAGCCAACGAGGGATGGTTGTAGTCCAAAAATCGTCGATAAATATTGTTGACGCGTGTGAGAAGGATTTTCAACCTTGCAATGGTTGGTGTTTTATATCCTTCGATATTATTTCGATATTTAATCTTGGAAATTACTTTCTCAATCGTTTTCAACGTCAGCTTCTCTGACTTCGACAAATAGAGATCTATTTCATCGTTAGTTAGATGCCTGTCATTAGGAACCATTGAGCAAGCGTTGCCATTGTCAAAAGGAGGCCATTGCTTCTGATATTCTCGATTAAACTTCTTTTGAAACTTTCCCCAGTATGTTTTTTTTAAATTCAAACGATAATTTTCATGTTGAACTGGAATGAGGAAGAGATCATCCCTTTGATGATTGATTTCCATTACGATTGCATTATGGTCGCTATCATAAGGAAGCACCTGCAGTTTCCGTCGAGGCCTATTAAAGCTGAATTCAAGCTTTGCGCCTGCAATGCAGAGGTCCAAATATGAATTTGTCCTAGGGTATGTTGGGGACTCCGACCTATATAGATTGCACCTGTATTCAATTTGGTTCTCTGTTATCCACGATTTCAGGAATACACCTCTTGGATTACTGTTGGCGGTCAGCAATGATGTATGCTTGGCATTCAGGTCACCGGCAAAAATCTAATAACTATGCAGCCTGTTCAATTCGAGTATTTCAAACAGGGAATTGAGCTCCTTCTTGAACTTGAGAACGTTTCGACCAGTTGCATAGGCAGAGATAACGAAGAGGTTATCCCCACCTGGCAGTGAGATTTTGATAACGGACACTTCAAGAGATTCAAAGCTTTTGAATATTTGAATATTTTTCTCACCAATTCTCACCAATATCCCGGTGCCACCTCCCCCATCACCTATTACCCTATCGTTTCTTACAAATTCAAAATCCTTGAATGTCATGGAGAATCATGAATTGAGGTAGGTTTCAGTGAGGAGCATGATGTTGGACTTTAGCTCAACAATGAATTCAAGGAGATAGCCAGGTCAATGTATAGTAGCAATGGAGTTGACATTGATCGAGATGAGACGAATCCTATCCATGGGAATATGACTGGATGACAATTTATTTTGAGGCATTCGAAAGCCCTAAACGTTGAAAAACAAAATTAATTTTCGTATCTTATTTATCGATTCTCTCCGATAAAGAATTTAGTTGCTGGTAAATTTTCAGAACCAACTCATTATTGCAAATAATGTATTACATTATTTACAACATTTTCTGCTGGTCCTCTAGCGGCGAGTGCAAATGATACTCCGGGCTTGACGAAGTTCGGAGCTAAGACACTGCGGTGTAGTTGTGTTTGCTTTGGGACAAATTTCACTTTCGCATCTTAATATCGGGAGCATCCTCGATATGATGCCGTGTGACCAAAAACAGCGCAGTCAACACAGTATAATTTCTCTTTTGGCTCCGTCTGAGCCAATATGCACTCACCGGGGGCATGAACGTCCTTGCATTTGACGCATCGATAATGCATGGTGCAATTGTCCGAATCGTCGACACCGATAACACTGATTCACTTCTCTTTTCTGGAGGCGTTCCCAACTCACCACTCGGAAGTTCAAGCATCTTATTTGTTGAAGACCACTTGGACTGCTCTTAATTGAAATCTGCACCAAATAAAGTGGTAATGCTTTTTTCTATCGTCAATCTTCTTGTCACGAAGGTTTTAACGGAAACAAATTCAATTTCAGGTGCAGCTTCCATGAGCGCCTGAAGAAGATCGACGGTATCTTTTCCGCAGTCCAAGCCCTTCAACAAAAAGTTCTGGTTCTTCTCACTTTTTGGGGTATAGGTGAAGTGTGGAATTTTTCGGCATAAGCTCTTTTAATCTCGAAATTGGTGGTGGTATTATTTTCGGCTGCCAATAGCCGAACCATATCCTTTTCGCTTTGACCGAACACGTTAATTGGCGGAACTCTCTCTGTATTTTTGGAAACTTTTTGAGAAGGACTAGCAGAACTGCAAGCTGCTTTCTTCACCTTATTTTTAGTTTTTTAAGTACTGAATAAAATTATCATTGTTATCTTGATTAGAGTTACCCTCAAACATTCTTCAACATCCATTTCTTGTTGGAGTCCGTCCAGCGCTGCATAATAGTTTTGGCTATCGTTACTACCTCCTGCACTTAGTATTTCTTCTGGGATAGCTTGTTTGACAGCTTTCTTCACCTTAGTTTCCGCATTGATTTGCTTTCTCTTGTACATATCTTCGAGAGTTTTAAGTCGTAGTCTCAATTATTGATTTTTAACTCGAAATCGAATACTTCTTGTTTGTTTTCGACTATTTGCGTTTTACCCCCGCCACCTGCGGAGTCTTCTTGGTTACTTGTATGTCTCTTTTTATTGACGATTGCCGCCATTTTTATATTGCTACTCTCCCGGGTTGCCCCAATGGAGGGAAGCGGTCGGGCTCCTCCATACCAGCAGTCTCGAGTTACGTCTTTGGATTATTTGCTTTTGTTGATTTATTAAAGCAAAATAATATAGATATAATCCCGTGGGTCGATTCCTTCGACGATAAACATTTTTTCCAATAAAAATGAAATTTAGCTTTGGATTGATTTTTTAAAAAAATTAATTTAATTTTTGAAAACTTGACAGGAGTGAATTATAAACACGTCCATTGTCTATGCTAGACGTAGAATCCGCGTTAGCTCTGTCGAAACATAGCATAGTCGGCAGCCGATTGACTAACCCTTTGACATCGGTATTATTGGCTGATTTGATTTTTGTGGAACTTGGACCACAATTTTGGAAATTTTCACCAAAAATATTAGTAGTATTTTTTCCGAGCAGATGATATCCTTGAAGAGAATCTACTGATTTTTAGAAAATAAATCTCATTGGAACTCCCTTAATTTTTGAAGACATCATATAGATTCTCTTCACAGTCAAGACTCTTCAAAGTAAAGGACTGATTTTTCCTGATTTTGGCGTGTGAGAGAAATGGAGTGCAATTCTTTTTTAGGGCGATGATTTATTTTGTTACTGTTTTGTGTTTAATCATTCTTTTGATGCTAAAGTCATTAAGTCTATGCTTGGATGACAACAATCTTGACATCACAGCAACGCTTTGGCCAAATATGTTGATTGGTGGTAATTATTCGATATGCTTAAGATTAATTTTTATAATAGTTGCCCAAGGAGAAGCAACAGGATTGGTTGGTTCGTCTCTAAATTTTTAGTCTTTGATTTTTTTATGTGTTCGATTTGCATGCGCACGTCTACATTCTTTTCTTCAAGAAATGCTTCCGATAAAGCTTCTAATAGCTTGACTGTGACGTTTATTCTCTCATACTTTATTTTCACTACCCTTTAAACTTCCTGTTCTTCTTTTTTGGATTCTTCTTTGAATATTCTTTTTTTGGACTCTGCATTTTCTCAACACTTTCTTTTAACTTTTTCACAATTAAAGTTAACGAAGGAATATCCGCTTTCAACTTTATAATTTTTATTTCCAGATTGCCTTCATAACTTAATACCGTTTACTCGTTGGCATATCTGTTAATGACCCAAAATAATGGAAATGTTCGACCGTACTCGCGATTGAACAGTGTGCAGTTGAAACTCCTGGAGAGGGAACTTGTCATTTACTGTTTTAACCAGCAGCTGCCAATTTTACGTTTGCCTGAGAAATTGACCCCTTACAACTCCTTTAAAGTTCTTCATTGGATAGGTAAAATGACAAAGCCCCGGCAACCAGTAATTTTCATTAAAACTAAACTACAACCATGCAAGATATTCCAAACTAAAATTTTAGACAATCGTGAAAAAAAGCAATACATAGAATATTTAAGGTAACATTAAAACTGCATAAAAACTTCAGTATTCTTCAGACTTTCATGAAAACTTCATGTTGAAATGCCAAATCAATCAGCGAAATTATTGAAGACAAAACAAAATGGCGGCTATTTTATATGAACTGTGGGTTCCCCCCGACTGATCACATTTCTGAGTCTTGTTGTACTTTTTGTACACATTGAGATTTACAACCTCTAGGTTGGTAAAAAAAGCCTTCTTGTTAGAGGTGCCCTTCTGCTAAGTCAACTTCTCTATCGTGTAAGTGTAAGTGCTAACACAGGTACCTACAATTAAATTCCTTGTTGAATTCGTGTTGCAATTTATATGTATTGTGTTGCTTTGACATTTCAAAGAATAAATTAGGAAAGTTTATGTTATCACCTTGAAAACACTTTTCAACATCCTGATTAAGGTAATAAAGAATGCATGAAAATCTTTAAGGAACTTTACCAATTTCCTTCTGAAGCCCATCGCCGGATATCCTTCAAATGATTGGCCGCAGGAAGAAATGTGATATTATAATCAACGACAACTTAAACCACTTTCACTTTTCTTCATTTACATTAGCACAGTCTTTCATCCTTTGATATAATTTTTTTACTTATAATACACACGTTCGTAACATAAATTATGTTGTTGCATACTCGACTGAATGGATGTTTCGACTTCACACACACTTATCTTTATTATCATATCTAACTACTGCACCATCAATTCGGAAATGAATAAAGCTTGAATTTCGTTTCTAATTGAGATATCAGACATTACAAGAACAAACAAACGTTTTTTCGACTTTTTTTTCTCGAAAATTTTCTTTTCGATACTCTGTGAGAGGAAGTATTAACATTCTCGTACTAGGAGCTTGGTTGGCAAATCTCAATTTTGTTCTCGAATGGTTTTAAGGACATATTTAGCTTTATTTGTGTACATACATTTTAAGATTATGAAAATTTGCGATAATTTAAGGAGTACTTCGCGCCTAAACACATCACATGCCCAACAAAAGCCAATTTACTGTTTAATATATTATCTATCTATTCTATTTAATAGAAGATACATAGTCAATATATTCAGAGACTTTGGTTTTATACAGCAAGTGATAACTTGCTCGTGTGATAACGAGAGCCTCTATTGCAATCTAGCTATTGAGCGAGATAAGATAACGTTTCCATGTTCGATTTCTGTAGGTTTCGCCTTACTTTCCTATGAATTGACTTCACCCGCATTCAATGACAAAGTTTATCAAATCGACATTTCAGTTAAATAATTATGCGAAAATTTAATTAGGTAGAGCTTTGCATAAGGAACGAATATGAGTGTAGTCCCTGCAAATGAAAGTAAACAATTAATTAAGCTTAGCTAAAGAATTTCCTTAACAAATCAAACGTTTTTTAAACAATACACTTTTATAAGTTTTTACTGCTTCATTTAATGCTGGAGTCTGAGGTTCATAGAATATGCTGAGTGCTTCCTGATAGTTTCCAGATAAGGATCCGTGTGTTATAGCCTAGGATACTATACTATATCAGAATCCTTATAATCTTATGTTCCCATCGATCCATAACATCCTCTTTCTATTGCAGTTTGTATAACTAGTTACCCAAGATTAAATTTTGGTACGGCCAAGTATCAAGCGATTGATCATTTTATTCTATAATCTCACTTATGAAGAAGCTTATGCAAAGTTTGTAGTGTTTTCGAAGATGTTCAAGATGTCCGTAAAGGACTCGAGCGATGATCTGCTGCCTCTGCGAGCGAAGATATTGGCGCTCGCCGGAATTGGCCTTGTCTGAAGACCCGTGAGTGCGCTTCGAGGCTAGCGTTGCGGTGTCCTGGGGTGGGTTCTTTTCCTCAGTACAAGGGTCCACTACAAAAATTTCGCATTTACGAAATTTTTGGACATAATTTCGACGGTGTCAAGGCCGAGGTAACCTACCGAAGGACTGATTAAACTCGATTAACGCGTGCAGGACGCATGACGATTTCGTCCTTATTCTGAGCACTTACGACGCTCACTAAGAGTGGGGCATCCAGGTGGAAGCAGTGCCCTTCACACCCCAAGATCAAGATTTATTGTAGACGTGGCCATTTATTTTTAATTTAAAATGAAAAATTCATACAAAAGTAATTCATATGAACTTTTCCGTTAAATGAAAATTAAATTCTTTCCGTTAAATGAAAATTAAATTCTTGATATAAATCAAAGTTTTATATGATGGAATCAAATAAGACTTTAACATGATTAGGAAACCCATGTGGAAGGCCACCCTACCCAGCAAGTGCCCCTATAACGTCTGAGACAAAAGGAGCAACAGCTCAATGGCTAGCTCAGGATAGGAAGGCCCAGCCAACGTGGTGGGTCCCATACGTGTTAAAAATTCTTGAAATGAAAAGACCGACGTTTATCTTTTAGCTATTCATATTATTTTTTTTATTTATTCTCAGTTGATTTCTCTAAAAAAAAGATGTTGAGCTAATTCATTTCAAACATATTGCACAAGCGCCATCAACTTTACCTCTACAAACTATTACACTTACTTAGTTTGACACAACTGTTTAATGTTTCATAAAATAAGCCGTAGTATGTATATTGCAATATGAATTTTAAAGGTATCCGAAATCAGGACTAAGTTTCAACGAGATTAGAGTATACTTATGACATAAATAGCAGACCTATAATTTCCAACGATCTGGTTTTTCGATTTTCAAAAAAATGTGTGTCAATTAATAACATGAGCTCTATTGTCACCTTTGCTTCAATTCGTACAATTTCTAAGAATTTGTTTATTTTTTAAATCTAAGGCGATGTTCTTTGTTCAGCCCTGACAATTTACACTATTTAAGGCAAATAGAAGGACAAGGAATAAACATAATAAATACGGGCTGAGGAGTGGTTGCTTTGATGGACGTGTTTCATTTCATACTTAACCCTCGAGTAGGCCAATTTTTTTGCCAGGAAAATCGAAAGAAGTATTATTTTTGGTCTAAGGTAAATTTTCACCTGTCAGGAGTAGTTTGATTGAAACTCGCCTGGAGGTGGTCTTACCGATTTACGGCAAAAAAAAGATAGTATGAAAGAAATATAAAATAAGAAAAGTGTTAAGAGATTAGAGCATTTATAAAAGACCAATGAATTTCAGAAAAGAATACTTTATTTATTTACATTATGGAATTAATAAAAACAGTTATTTTTAGCAGATTGACACAAATTTAAATTGCGCTTTAGACAAATTACTTGAATTTCTTATTTACAACCAGGAAACTTGCAAATTTTTTTAGCACTTCGATCGAGAGTTGTGGGCCAATGGCTTATTTGATCGAAGCGAATGTCATCATGCCCACGTTTTCTTATGGGTGTCTCAGATGTGGGAAGTATGTGGAGCTTACTGTAAAGTCTCTACTAGTAGCTGTGCCCTTGAGTTGTTCCGCTATGTGCCTTTTATCGGCTGATTTTTGCATTGAAGTCACCCAGAACAATTTTAATGTTGTTTGATGGCAATGCATCGACAATGCGTTCTAGGATGCTGCCAATAAAATTCGTCCTTGATTGCCCCCTTCTTGTCTTCTGTGGGTACGTGACAGTTGATTAGCTAAATATTAGATAATTTAGTCTTGATAAAAATTTCACAGATCTTTTCGTTACGGACTTGAGTTGGTGAATTATTTCTTTGAATGTGATGTCAACAACGAAAGTCACTCCTTTTCGGGCCTTCGCTTAGAGATAGTTAGAGTATCTCATTTTCTTGATCATATGTATCGGCACTCGGGAAAGTGATATAGTCAGTACCATGCTTTGGCCGTGTGTCCATCTCGTTGTCATCAATGAGACTCAAATCAGGGGCCTTCGGCGTACACAACAAGTGCTATAACCACTACACTACGCGGATTGCCAACATAAATTCACACGCCAATTATTTTAAAAATATTGTGTATCCCTTAGACTCACACCGTCTTTCTGTACTTCAAATCCCTTCTTTCGAAGAAAAACGAAGACTGATTTTTTATAAATGTCTCCTTTTTGAATGTTATAATAACCTTCTTGAATGTCTTACTGCATGCCAGCTAAGTTTTTGTCAAAATAAATCCAGCACGATACTATATCTTTGGTATTCCTTTGGCTTGCATTGTAACTTTTCTCTACTTAGCGCTTTTTTTTCTCTACTCAATGGTTTTTATTGCTTTTTTAAACGTAAATTGCGTAATCGAACTTTAAATTACTATTTTCTATTTTTGCTTGTGTGATTTCCCTCCAAATTGTTATAATTAATGAATTTTAATTTTTCTCCTCAATTTTTAGTAATTTAGTTCAGATTTTGTTTATGATTTACTACTGCACTTCTCTGGTGTCTTAGGTACGGATTAAACACTAGAGTTCTGTAGTAGAGATTCTCCCCATAATATTAAAGATTTTTCCTCAAGATGGGTAATTTTCCTTGTCTTCCAAAGATACTCGTTTTTTTTTTGTTTTAGAAATTCAGCCCCTTTTAGGTTTTCACTTGGAGATAGAGTATTTCATTATTTTTTTGTGGTTGGGAAGTGAATGCCATTTACGCACTGAGTGTGGGGCTCCCATACTCAACAGTGACTGGACTACACACTAAACACTTTTCCTGTCAACTTGAGAACCAAGCCTGGAACTGTTGGACCCATTACTTCGGGCCAGGTCTCGTTTGATACGCCGTGACGCACTTTCATGCAGGAGGGATCGAATGTTTCGGCATTCGAGAAGGTGATATGGTCAATATGCACTGAACATAAGCAGTCGGTTAGCTCCGTGGTGATCAGAAGCGGCTGCTCCTGAAGAAAGAAGCTGGTCACCCCGTCAAAACTGCTTAGTCTGTTGTTTTGCTAGGTTAAAGTTGACTACACCCATCAAGTTCATATCCTTTAGGCAGAGATGAGTGGTTCACTTCAGCCACTTTAGCATCTTTAGGGTTGACATTCCCTTTTTAGTGCAACGACCTTCTTCAGGGAAAGTAACGGTTGCCTTGTGTACAATGTTTACATTTTTCTCAAGCTTCCATGTCTACTAACTTTGACGAGACATAATAATTTTAATTACTGTAGAGTAGCTTAATTAACACATAATAGAACATTTCTAAAGATAATGAAAATTGATCGGAATGTCTTGTAGAGTACGTGTGATGAATTTTTTGTGACATAGCTTCATGATGCGATAAGAACCCACCTAATATGGTCCTACAAATAGCTAGTCGATGAGCAAGCGTACGCGGTCGTCAAGCGAAGCTGGTCAGCTGAGCTCGGTCTTGTTTATGGCTCGCTGATACTTGTGCCAGACCATCGGTACCCGTGGCCTGCACAAACTTAAGCACTAAAATCATTACACGTACTGCGCTTTAGCTGTTGATCCATCCACACAGCTGCGATGCATGATAGAGACACTTGTTAGGTTAGGAAAAAACAAATTAGAAATGAAACATTGATTGTTTCCGTTCTAAGGTTGAATTAATTTTTCTGAAATCAGAACTGTTTCGGGCTTATTGAATTCAACCTTAGAATACAAAACAATTAATTTTTATTTCTTATTTTCATTTTTATAACTTGTAAATATCCTAAACATATGATAAGAAAAGAAGTATAAACTTGGAAGCCACTTATACAAGGGCGGTGCGATAAGTGCTTAGCCTACAAAAGAAAAATGAAAATTTTGGAAAAGTGGCAATTCATTTCTGAATATAATCTCCTCATAGCTCGATACACTTAACCCAGCGATGGTTCAACTTGTTTAACCTGTCCGAAAAATACGTTTTCTAGAGGTCTGCGAATAGGCCTCCTCATTCGACTCAACCTGGCGAGTGACTTTTTCAAGTTTGGAAACAAAAAAAGTCGTACAGGGCCAAATCTGGAGAATACGGTGAGTGGGGTAGCAGTTCGTAGTCCAATTCGATCAATTTGGCGATGGTGATGTGGAGGTGTGAGCCGGTGCGTTGTCATGGTGGAAGAGCACTTTTTTCTACGTCAAATGGGACATTTTTTCTGCAATTCAGCGTTAAATTGGCCCAATAATTCGGCATAATAGAGCCCTTCTCTAGGTAGTCGATGCAGATCACACCTTGTGAGTCCCAGAAAATTGTGGCCATCACATTCCCGGCCAATATGACAGTCTTCGCCTTCTTTGGAGCACGTTCACCGGGTGAAGTCCACTTCAACTGCTCTTTGGTCTCTGGTCTGTATCAGTGGAGCCATGTTTCGTCGGCGGGTACAAAACGATGCAGAAACTCCTTGTGGAGCGCCCTTGAACAGCGTCATGCACTGCTCTAAAGTGGTCTCACGGTTGCGTTTATTATCCGGAGTGAGCAAACGTGGTATCCATCAAGCCAACAGCTTTCTCATGTCCTAAATGTTATGCAGGATATAACTACGCAGTCTTTTGAGATGCCTACTGTCTCAGTTATCTCACGCACTTTCAATCGGTGGTCTGTCAATAAGAATTCGTGGCTTTTTGTCACGTTATCCTCCGTGGTAGTCGTTTTTGGGGCATCTGGGCGAGGCTCATCAAAAACCGCCACGCGAGCACGTTGAAACTCGTTAAACCAATTTTTCAATTGTCGTTATTGCAGGAGCAAAGTCACCGTACACAGCATCCAAGCGCACTTTGATATCGCCACACGATTTCCTTCCAAAAACAAGAATTGAATCATCGACCAACATTTCTCTTCCTCCATTTTTTTAAATTCAACGGACACGCCCACTTCCACATGTGGTCAAAACAACACTAGGAGTCTGATTCGGCAGAAATTTTGACAGTAGCCATCTACAACAATATACTACATTATTGTGAATCTTTCTTGCGATAGTGGCGCCATCGGATGGTGAGGCTAAGTACTCATCGGACCGCCCTCGTATTGTAGCAGCCGAGCACCAGATATATATTTATATGCCTTCTTTGTCCGTATGCCTTCCAATCTAGTAATTTTCAGTAGTTTATGTTTCCGTAGTGCAGATATAAAGAAAACTTAAAAAAGAATTTGCAGCAACAACCAGGAATTGTACCGTGAACTTCGTTGTGAAAGATGTGATCGTTAATTACGGGGCTACGAGGGCTTTCAACTGGTACAAATGATAAGGAACTTTAGGGATAAATTTAACGTAAAATACTGAGTAGGGCATTTAACGGATAAAATGATGAAAGTTTCATCAATTTTTATCCAAATCGTTCAAACCCGCTTTGCGACCTTATTAATTAACATGTATTTATTAAAAATGGTATCTTGATTACTATTTGAAAGAGCATACCTTTTTATAAAATTCGTGATTCAACAATTCGAAACAATTTAAACGCATTGCTGTCATTCTTCCTTAAAATGATGGAAATAGTGATAAACAATCTATCAACTTCACTTATCGATATAAATTCTATACATATATTATTAAACCAGCTCGCTGTCAACACATACACAACATATGTAATAGTTACTTTGACTAGATACATAAATTTTGAATTAGGCAAGGGGAACCATGTTACTATGTTTGCAGATGATGATGATTGGTGATTAATTTGCTTTATGCACAATATCCATTCCAATTTACATAAAAAACAAGTGAATTTAAAAAACATAGAAACAACAAAACTTAATGATTTTGAGGATATTCTGAATTTGAACGCAAAGCACAAGATTGCCAAAAGCAAATTGTAGCATGTAGTTGTGTGTCGTTGAAGGGAAATCGTTAATTAACATTATTAACATAAATCTACAAAATTAAATATTGTAAATTTATGTTAACTTAAAAAATAATTTCTAATTTCTCATTGCTACTTTATATCAAATCGTAAAATAGAAAATCTTAAAATAACATCGTTATTTTCCTGAAAACAACACGGAAGCGTTAAACCCACAAGCTCTTCTTTCACAGACAACATTGTCAAGCAGGTATACGAGTTTTTGTTCGTGCCGAAAATAACAAAATAAATACAATATTTGTTAGACATTCATTTAAATCACATTTCACAATACAATATTTCATAGTTATGATTCTTTCAGGTATTGAGGGCGTAAACAATAAATAATTATCAATAAAAAACGATTTGATAGAAGAAATACACTTGCCGGAAAAAGTATCCGTACATGCATAAACTCAAAGTTAATATGTGTATTAAAAGGGAGGAGGTATTCATGTGATTTGACCGAAACTGACGTTACATAGGAAGCCATATGGTAGAATTTTGGATATGTATTAGTCGGTCTACTATGGACAAGCTTCCATGAGCTGTCGGCCAACTGCGGCATAAGCAAATGCTTATATCGCGTAATATGTACTATTTTCCGAATGTAAAGCAAAAGAAACGCATTCTGTGCATCCTTAAAATTCACCTTGCACTGTCCACTGTACTCCGAAACTTATCTAGACGAGCAAATGAAGCACATGTTTTGCACCTTCCACTGATAGCTCAGCGCTGAGAAGTAAACAAACTCCTATTCTTTCACTTTGGAAGGCGACAAAAATTAAACGGGTTTAAGAACTGAAATAATTTTCACTTCACTAGGAGCGCTATTGTGTTCTTCGCGGGTTGTCTGGATTTCACTGTAGAAATCCATCTCGAAACCATACAAAACCTCGAATTTTTGTTGGCACCTCCATAATACTTCATATACCGCCATGTAAGTTAGCCAGCGAAGTCGGCCTACTAATGGTCATGTGTGTGGTAGTAAGCGTTGCTGCCATATGGCTTCCTATCTAACGTCAGTTTTGGATTTGACCGTGTCTTTCAGCACCATACCAAGTTATCAGTTGCATACGCCACCCCGATCCCCACATCTCAATCCCATCGAGCATTTGTGGGATTGGCTAGGGCGCAGGATTCTCCAGCACAGCATAACTTCCAAGGATTATTTTGGATGAATGGGGGAAAAAAACTGGGCAGGATATATCCAAATTGGTCCACCCTAAGCCAAATCGATGGAAGGAAGTTCTACAGCCAAAAGGCTGCTCAACAAGTTACTAAACACCTAAATTTAACTAAAAAGCTTGATAATTATAAATATTTTTTTTATGTACAGATAATTTTTCTGTTTCATTTAAGTGAAGGTTTTCGTTTTTGGTATATAAAATAAACTATTTTAAGATATACGACAGAAATGATGTCTGGCTAATATTGTTAAGGTATTAAATAAAAATTTGTAATAACAAATTTTAACACAGAAGTTTTCTGTACAATAACTTGTTTGAAATGTCCATTTCTTTTCGTTGTGTATGGATACTTTTTCTGGCAAAAGTATATCCATTTGTGTTTTCCATATTAATATTCGGCTTAAATAATTCTCAAATAAAGGAATCAGGATGAGAACCCCAATTGGATAAACGTTTGAAACTCAATTCAATCATGTAAAATAAGATGGGTTTAATTCTGGTCTCTTCGTAAAGAGAATTGTTACAATAATATTTTTTATTTGGTCATCTATGCTCAGAGAGGCATAATCTAAGAATTTTGAGCTCGAAAACTTGCAGTTCTTCTGCAATGGTGGATGAAACAAAGAACCAAATTTTTGGTAATAATTGGTCGAATTAAAGTTTTATGCATCAAAATTTTTATACTACAATTAACAAATTTACTTGAGAGAAGAGGGGGCCATTGCTGCAGATGCTCTAACGGATTTTTTCAACATTACACGAGCATATTCATTGTATTTTAAATCATGGTGCAAATGAATACCTCAATATTCAATCGAAGTTTTAAGAGATACATGGTGACCATCAATTGAAAAAGTGAGTGACGCTTTCAGCAAGTGCGTTTCTATAACCTTTGCCATACGCATGACAAAAACATATAATTTCGCATCTCTCTGGGCTAATATTCAAACCCCAATCATCCAAATACTTCCGCAAAATTTGAAAGAATATTCAAATTATGTCGAAAGCAGATAGCGGACTTTTATTTCTTCCTAGGATGATAATGTCATCCGCATACAGGAACATTTTAAGATTGTTATCAGAAACATTAGAATAGTTGAAAGGAATATCGAATAAATAATAATTGTATAATGACGGACCTAGATTTGTTCCCTGTGAAACTCTAGATTGAACATGATTTAAAGAAGAATAAGAACTTCCAATTTTAATGGATATTACTCTGTTTATAAGAAAACAAATAATAATGCGACTTATTGGGATAGGGCAATTATTATGTAAAAGTTTGAAAATTAGACCATTCATCTAAATCGTGTCAAATGCATAGGCAAAGTCAATAGTACTGTAGCTTCCTTGTTTCTAAGACCAGAGTAAATTATGTTGTGAACAGATAGTATGGTAGTTCGGTGGGGAGTTGTTCTTTAAATCTAAATTGATTTTTTGATATAAATGGTCTAGAGAAAATATGAAATGAACGAAGAATAATTTTTTCAAGAGTTTTTCAAAAATTTGAAAGTAGGGAGATTGACCTAAATATGTTGATATCGCCACCCGAACCTTTTTCGGTAGTGGGAGTAAAGTGGCAGTTTTCCAAGCTATAGGAAAATAACCGTTATTAATACAATTATTAGCAATTACAACAAGAGCGTAGTGAAATTAGTGTAGATAAAATGTTCGTAAAAGACTGCAGCGATGGTCTGCTGCCTCGGTGAGAGAGAATGGTGGTTTTTGCCGAGATTGACCTTGTGTAAGAACCACTACAAAAAATATTTTGCATCCACGAATTTAAAGGTATGAAAACATATCGACCAGAGTCGAGCCTGAGGTAACCTACTAAGGCAACGCAAATGACAAACTGGGCCGGGAGAAAACGACGGGACTTGAGAGGACTGGCCCCAAATAAAAGTGGGGCATCCAGGTGGAACAAAGCTATTGCAAAAAAAAAATATATTTGAAACAAGTACAAAGAACTATTTCAAGTCCTAAATAACTCCTCAATGTATTCAATCATATATATTCATGGCAATTCGTCTAACTACTACCTCTTTTTCACGAAATTTTTGTGTTTAAATGTTTATACATCCACTTTGTTTCTTTTTTTTAAATTACTATTGAAATTAGGGTAGAACAAAAATTACTTCTTATTGTATTCTCTTTTTAAATTTAGAAAAAAAACTAGGCATTATTGAAATCATTCATGCACTTTAATAAATAATTCTCATTGTATTCTCTTATAAATGCAAAAAACTAAGCATTATTGAAATCATTCATGTACTTTAATAAATAATTTAAAAACATTTTAATAAATAAAGTAGAAATAACAGTGGGTGCTCACCAACATCCCCGACGGGCGCCCGTAGATGGTGTGGGTGATGCCTGAAAAATTTGTTGTTAGCCTGCTGAAGTACGTTACGATTGCTTGAACAAAATCATTACGTTTGAATTTCAAGAAAAACTCAACGCTATTAGAAAGATCAGTTCCAAAACGTTTTACAAGTAAAGCTATTTTCCTCTCCTTAGACTAATTTAACATCGCTACACTCGGCTACTTGGTTTCCACAAAACCCATCATGAAAGTGATCAGCAAAAAGTTAAAAATCTAAATACTGGCAATTGCATGAGGCATATGAATGCAAATTTTCCACTCGAAGTTCGAATCACATCGCAGGATTTTTGTATTTGTTCGTCATCCACGTAAGATCCATTTAGCCCTAATTCATTCCCAATGACTTATTACCGAAGTTTGATCACATTCGTGATCATCGTTAATTTTCAGCTTTTTATAATTATCGTTTAATAGCTTTTCTTACTACCCCGGTTCCGTACACGAATTTTTAATTTCCGCAGTATTGCTTGTCTCTCATGGTTCAATATTTTAAAACTTAAATGGCTTCAGGCAGAAAATGCGTGTTAATAATTATCTGATGCTGTTCGATGAATTCACGATTAGAAATGGAAGCGTCAATTCGCACGAGCAATAGTGAGAAAGATTGCCCTCCGGTCTGGCTTACTCGATAACTTTTCAATTGGGGTTTCAGTTTGGGTAATAAACGCAGATAATTTTATCGATTCAACATTTTCACAAGTTTGGGATATCAATGAATATGAATTAGGATGAAAGGAATAATAATAAAGCTCATCGCAAGATAAAGTTCAGGGTCGTAACGTAACTTCGCAGACTAATTTCATACTGCAAAGGTCCAGACAATGCGTCTATTTCATTGCAACTGCGGGAAATCTTTAAGATTTATCTTTTCGCCACTTAATTATGTGAGAATATATACGTATATAGTCAGTTTTTTTCTAATGTTATCAAAATTATAATAAAACTAATTTTTCATTATACATTAGATCTTTTATTTATTTTGTATAACAGCTGTTTTAGACTACTATTTGCAGACTTCTTCAGTACAATTATTGGGTTTCAAGATTTTTACTTAAGTACATATAACTTTAAAAAAAAAGGCAATTATATCTTTGATGTAATCAGGCTAAATAACACTGAATGGCAATTACCTTCATCCGTATTCATTCTTTGTTGCTCAGGTACTTGGATTATCTTTATTGCTTCCATCGCGTCTAATTCTCTAGGACAATTACTGCTCTTAATTACACTTACATCGGCAATATCCATCATGTGTTGTTCTTCGATGATGTGTTTAGCTACGGTGGACCTAATGTGCGATCCCGGGTTTTTGGCTGCGATTCGTGCTTCGCTAATATGTTCGTTGAACCTGACCGGGATCAATCTTTTCGTTTGTCCGATATAAATCATAGGATAAATACTGATGTTTGAACACTTGCTTCATGTCTTTTGAATACCTGGAATATGTCACTGATATGCGCTTTGAAGTTTCTTTTGTCGGTTTCAATGTTGATAAATTGTCCCTATTTTGTTTTCGGATCTTCTTCTTGATTATTGCTTCGATGCATTTTCCGTCGTATCCATTTATGCTGGCTGTATTTATGATATATTCTTTTTCTTTCTTGAATCGCTCTACTCTTAATGGCACTGTCAGTAATCGGTGAATCATTGAATGGTATGCTGACACTTTTTGGGGGAAGCTATGGCTAGAGTCGCTAGTAATTGTACGTTGGGTACTCGAGGGCTTCCGGTAGATGTCGATTTCAATCCTGCCTTGGTTTCTAATAAGTTTCAAATCAAGGAACAGGATTTCACCATTTACTTCTATCTCCATGCTGAACTTTATCTTCGAGTGGATATTGTTGATTTTCAGAAAGGTATTTTCCAATTATTCCTTTGCAATGATGATAAAAATATCGTCCACATATCGTACCCACAATTTTGGCATCAACCCTTCTTCTTCAATGATATTTTCAACATGGGCCATAAAAATTTCGCTGATAAGAGGAGATAAAGGGTTGCCCATTGCTGTACCGGACGTTGTTTTGAAAAATCGTTGCCTGAACATGAAATAATTTTCATTCATGCATAGTCGAGTCAATTTTAGGTAACATTTTGTCTTCTCTTTCCATTCACTAGAGTTTTCTATGCTGAATAACCACTTTTCCAGTAAATACAATGATTCTTTAACTGGGACATTCGGAAAAAGAGCTTTTACGTCAAAAGACACCATAATATCTTCGTTGTTCCAATCATCTATTTTTCCAATTTTTTGATGAGCATTTCTGAGTTTTTAATTGACCGACTGCTTATTGGTATATTTATTTCGTTAATTTGGTTGGTTAACCATTTGGCTACGTTATACAAAGAATGAATACGGATGAAGGTAATTGCCATTCAATGTTATTTAGCCTGATTACATCAAAGATATAATTGCCTTTTTTTTAAAGTTATATGTACTTAAGTAAAAATCTTGAAACCCAATAATTGTACTGAAGAAGACTGCAAATAGTAGTCGAAAACAGCTGTTATACAAAATAAATAAAAGACCTAATGTATAATGAAAAATTAGTTTTATTTTAATTATGTGAGAATAGTTATCACAGCGGTATTCACTATCGCGTCATTGCACATTGTTTGATTTAGAGCGAATGGGAGAAGAAACATTCATTTTCACAATTCAATAAAACAAAAACCCAATGAAATCTCACGAAAGTAATAAATATGTTACAATAGAATTGGACGGTCTACACTTATTGGGTAGTTTAAAGTAAATTTTTTTAAACTTACAACAAATAATGGATAAAGATCACTATATTTCACGAAGGATCAACTTATCCTTCCGACGTGCTCGTGGTGATGATCAAAAGCAGACCCCCCGTGTTTTGTTGCCAATCGTCCACTTGCGGTATATGTCGCACCGGGAGTTCACGAGCAACCGCTCATTCGTCTGCATAGATTGCCTTCGGCAATGCAATACGTGGATGTCCTGCGTGAAAAGGTGTAACCATGTTCGAATTTTAATTGTAGATTTGAATAATTGAATTTTTCGAATCTGCAATTAAAATTCAGATCAGTTTTATACCGGTTTTCGAGCAGTTTGCTTAGGCGACTGCTCGATTACTACAAGAGGCCGACAAAGAGAGTTAAAACACTTCCTGATAACAAAATTTGGGATTCCATCGGGATCAAATGATTTTTTTCTAACCAAACCAGATATAATGCCACTCACTTCATCGATACTAGTAAAAAATTCACGATTCGTTGAGCAAGGGGGATGTTATAAACGATTTGTAGTAGAGAAAATCGTTAAATAAGACTCAGCAAAACCTGATTGAAAAGAATCGATTTTATTTTCAACAAGAATTTTAAGAGCAGTATTGGGTGAAGCATTGACTTTATAAAGGTCACTATAGAAACTAGAACAGACATTTAATTTTTCTTCGCTTGAAACATAAACTAGGCCATTATGACTAATAGTATGACATGCAATATTCCAATTGCTCGAAAGTTGACCAACCAATTTGTTAATCTCTTTAAACACATCCGAAGATAGCTTCAGAGAAGAAAGCCATGCTTTGTAAGTCGAATTCAGTTCTATACGAATTTTGTCCTATAATTTTACTCAGGCAGTTAATTTGTGATCTAATGGAAATGTACGCAGGATTGACTCTATTATGATTTTGATGAAATAGTCTTTTTAATTTTTGTTGCCATAAATTTCGAATGGGATTGAGGTGAAGAGTTGATTGGGGAATTTCTCGATATTTAGAGTTCAAGAATTTTTTAGCAGGAGCGAAAGTATCCAAACATTCAGAAACACTACTAGAAAGAAATTAAATAAAATCATCAATTTGCTTATTATTTAGTATCTGGTCATAAGAAAAATTACCTTCCAATAGATCAGAAAGGTGATTATCAAAATGTGTCCAGCCAACATTTTTGAAAGAAAGTGATGGAGAGTGGCTAGGGGTTATTGAGTAATGATCTAAAAGAGGCAAAGATAAAAAGAAAGCATGCTGATCAAAAGGAGCTGAAAAAGAGAAGCAATAACGCCTATCATGCCTACCGCTCAAAAGAGATGATGTAATTAAAAAGATATCGAAATATGAGTTGCCATTAGGAAAAAGCCTGCATTAATAATAGATAAAGAGGAAGTATTACCTGATGTACGCCAATTCTGAATGGTTCTACCCTTAGAGTTAATACTGCAGTCACCCCAGCTATGATGCCTTACATTTAAACCTCCACTCCATATAAAACCATCAAATTCATCGGAGGTATTCAGCAATAAGTCAAGATGAGGGGTCAAGAGAGACCCTAAATCAGAGGGAAATTATAAAAACCCCACAAGTAATTTCCTAATGTGACCACCATGTGTCCGCCGCATATGTAATGTAGAAATTATATAAGAAAAGGAGGAAATATTGCAAGGAATTTGGAAAACCGAATGTTTTGAATGTGCAAGAATAGCTGTACCTCTACCAGCATCATTGCGAAGAATTCTGCAATTGTTAAATAATGGCTTATATCTTTCATACAAGCGAGTCTCTTAAAAAAACAAGATTTGGAAGATATTGATCAAGAATTAACTGCATAGCAATTCTTTTGTCATGTGATTGAAGTGAATCTATATTTAACCCAATGATTTTTAAGTTACTCGCAATACTAATGAAAAATTAAAAAGGGCTTCTAGTTGGTCATCAGGATTGAAAAAGTTATAAGATAGTAAGAACTCTTTGCTTTTTTTATGAACACAGCTGGAAAGACTCCGAAACGAAGAAAAGATTCTCGATTTAATGTGGCTAGACAATTTTCCAGAAAATTGTTATCTATGGGTAGGATAAGCCATTAGAGCTTTTGGACAAGGTAGAAAATGATAAATTGTTTTTCTTAGAAATAAGACCAGGAAAATTACTATTACCAATAGACGCACCAAATACGGTAAATATCGGTTTATTTGCATGTTTTTCGATAATTTCCACTTTAAGCTTTATTCGCTCTGGACAGCGAGAATAATTTGCAGAATGTTCGTTGGAGCACGCAAAATACTAACAAATTTTTATCCATATTTTTTCCTTGGACGAATTACATCAATATGTTCCAAACTATTTATATGCCACACATCTGCGTTCATATCCACAGTTGATGGCCAGATGCCCGCAATGCAGAGATCGGTAGGACTGGTTCAAGTCTCCTCGTTTGGGGTTCTCCCAAGTAATTTTATGATTCAAAATGTATCTTATTTTTAAAATGTTTGAAATACTGGTTTCAAAACGCAAAATAACTCGAAATATGTTCAATGTAACCCCATTACTACCAAACCAGGCAGTAGACAAATTTGAGATACCAAAATCTCCAATATCAGAAGTTTGCATAATTATATCATTCCACATTTTTTCTATTGGGAATAGCGCACTCAGACCTTTAATTATTAAAGTGGGCCTACGCCTTTCAGGAGGGGTAAAAGAATGACCTCCAAGTTTTTTCTCTTTCATAGCCGCATCATATGTGTTAGAATTATTAATTAATACTTTACGAAGAGTTTGAAAATGAATTCACCCGATATTTAATTTTAAATTTATCGCAGATATATTATTAATAAAAGTTAGAGGTAACCACGATGATTTTTTAGCATAGAACTAGTTAGCATAGGGTGATTATTAGCTAATGGTGAAAATATATTATATTACTTAATTTTCTGGGTTTTTTAAATTAATGTTTCTTTTTGTAAATAATTTTCCCCTAGCTTATTTAAAATTGATCAAGTCCTGATCTAAAGCATCGTTGAGGGAAAAAGATGCGCCAGTACCATTGGCAACTTCCATTGTTGCTTCTTTATTTTCGTCAGTTCTATTCAAATTATTTTTAGCTAAAGCCCCTTTAACTGACCTAAGTTCATTATCCACAAACTCCTTAAAAAAGGAGCTGTTCAGAACTTTTGAATTTGTTTGTGGTCTTGCTTTAATTTTCCCGACACCAGATGGAATATAAAATATTTATACCTCTTCCCTTGTTTCTCTTGGTTTCGGAGTTCCTTATTTTATCTTGAACGTTCTTTCTCCATTCTTTTCGAATTTCATGTTCCTACTCGTATCTTGAATTTTTCTTCTCCCTAAAATACAACGCCAAACTCCACGTTCCAATAGAAAGGACGGCCTTCCAGGGTGATTCTAGGCCATCCTTCTCGATTCTCCGTATTACACTTTGCTAAGGGAAAGTCTCCCTTCTTGGAAGCTATTTTGTGGTTTGAAATTTATGTTTTCAATAATCGTTGAAAAATTGAAACAAAAACCAAGCTATAAACAGAAATGTTGAATTATCAAAATTCAAAAATTGAAAAAAATTTCTTTAAAACAATACGCGTCTATTCACTATGACAGTTGCAAAGCCCACTTAATTCTACATATTGCGCAAATTAACACACGGTTTTAGGTTGTTTTAATGTCAAGTTTTTGTAAAACATCGTTTCTGGAAAGTGATAGTAAATTCTTCTGATCTGAATTTCAGACCCTCTTGGACATTTATCTATAAATATCAGATTACGGGCCCAGGCAGCGCGAAAACCGTATCTTAATTAGGTGAATATAAAAACAATTCCAGGAGTGTAATTTTAACTTGAAACTAAAATTTAGTTCCGAAAGTATGTTACTAATGTCAGCTTCTATCATGTCTTCCTATCGAGTCTTCAGTCTTCTCGCTGAACATCTACACTGTGCTCTACTCTTTAATGTTCTTTTGCATAGACGGTTTTCTTTGATTCATTTTACATGGTCCACCCGTTGTAATATGCCTAACTTAACCCAAGCAGATACAATTAACTTGTTTAAACACCCATACAAATCATCTTTGTAACATAGTCTACACTCTGTTCATTGTTTCACTGGAGCGTAGAGTTTTCGGAGCACTTTGGGTTCAAATATGTCCACTGCCTCTTTGGATTTGCTCGTCAGGATTCATGTTTCACTTCCATATAACAGCAGCAGTTTAAATAATGATTCGTAAGTACGGAGCATATTTTGCCTGTGCACAACTCTAGACCTTCAGCATGCCAAAATATTGACATCATCAGCACAACAAAATGTGTACAGTTGAAAATTAGTCTACCAGAGATTTCATCTCATATCTTCCTGATGACGCATTCCAGCGAAATATTAAAGAGTATTGAAGCTTGATTCCATTTTGGAGGTGTCCATTAGTACACCGCTGACCTTGACTTGGGACTCTATATATAGCGTTATAACTTTAACCATGCGGTCTAGTTTTGTTGAGACGCCAAATTGAAGCATTATTTTTTCATGGCATTTCTATCGGCACTGTCATATGCTTGCTTGAAGTTTACAACAAGTTGGTAAACATCAATTCCCAGCACTTTTCGAGCACCTGTTCAAGTAAAAGAAAGCATATTTTGTGGTGAAATTGAGAGTAATCTTTGATTCACTGTTTGAAAACACCCTTCAACTACTGGGAAGAAACCACCTTCCGAAACAACTGAACGGCGCCGACAGAAAACATGGAAATATTATTAAACTGAATTTCAATGGCCACTGGTAACCGACACACAAGAACGTAATTTCCCCTGGATACCGTGATAGAAACTGCTAAATCGAAAAAGATGTAATCTGAACAGATTGAACAAATGAGCTCATTGCTGGAGAGCATAAGGTCAATATGGTGCTACTATTGTATAATTAATTGCTATATAATGTATAATTTCGGTTTGGAATACGAACCAGAAATGAGTAATCTTCTAGCGCATATTTCAGCTGTAGCTCAGAATGAGGTCAACACGTTCTGATATTTCATTGTATCCCTGGAACTGATATACTTTAGTTTTAGCATGGATTATGATCAAGTCTTGCAATCGGAAATTATTTACCTTTCAAGCAGCGACTCAGAGAATACGTTCTTCTGCTTGCGATTCGACTGCACACAATTTTCTCAGTAGTAAACCATACTCTTACTCGGAGACGAAAACGGAAACGAGATGAAACAGACGAACATCCAACGAGCAAAAGAAAACAAAAACATAATATCCCTCTACCTGGCCTTATTTAATACTAATAACCTAATTGTCTACCTGACCTAATTTAACCGATCCTACGACTAAATAAAGTCATTCCCTTCAAAACATCCTTTAGACACTGAAGATGACTCAAAGTAGTCAAAACGCGTCTGCTCACCCAACAAAGCACGGCCCGACGGCTTTTAAAGAAAAGGAAAAAGTTTGCTTCCATTTCTGGAAGATTGTTATTTATACGCAGAGTATCATTCGTGGCATTGTTCTTTAAATGATCCATTCTAGCAAAAGGTATTAAGGATTGACTTGCATTCCTCGCATTATATGGGTTGTTTTGCGATACTTTAATTAATGGTGTTTGATTCGACCCATTCGTTTTTAAATATTTGAAGATAAATTTAGCTTCCTCTATTATAAACATTTAACTAAAGGTTAATAATTTTGTTGATTGACAAACCAATGTGGTTTGAGTGAGCATTGGAAGATCTAGCATATTTTTATATGCGTTTGTAGGCAGCCTGGATATAATGCATTTAGAACAAGTTTCTTGATCTGCAATCGAAAATCCTCATATCTTCTTAACAGAGCTAATTATCTCCTTAAGCTATTTATGTGTGGCAACTAGGTTAAACGAGATCGATCAAAAGACCAAGATATATCACGTCTTACACTCTTTGCAATTTTTCGCATTTAATATTTAAGTCGACATCTATGTATTCTTTGTTCTTTTGCTTAAAAACAGTATATTTTGTCTTTGTAGTGTTCAATACTAGTTTGTTTTCGGTTAACCACAGGTGGAATTTTCCTAGATTCTCGTTGATAGTAATCTCAATTGCAGTTTCGTCTCATCTCGAATAACGTAGAACTGTGTCGTCAGCATATAATGCATGATATCTCGTTAGTCCACAGGTATTTAAATTATTTGCGTATAGCAGGATCAAAGTTGGGCCAAGTATTGAGCCTTGGGGAACTCCGGTTGTCGTAGATCGCTCAAGACATTGTTGATTAAAGTTATCTGCAATCTGCCGTCTAAGTAATTTTAAACAACTGCTTAGGACTACCTTGAGTACCATACGATTCAAGTTTACGAAGTAATAGGTCATGATCAACTGTATCAAATGATTTTTTCAAATCCTCAAAAAATTGCTATATCAAAATCACATATGTCAAGTCCTACATTGATGAAACGTGTGACAGAGAGTAGCGCTTTTAAAGAACGCTTGTGTTTAATTAAGAATGATGTTAGACGAATGTTTAATTTTTTTCAAATATTTTACTTAATCCCGTCAAAAGTGCACCCGCACGATAGTTATTCGACCCAAGATGATCACCACCCTGAAATATTGGAACTATTTTTGCAATTTTTCCTCTTCCGGAAATGTGAACAAAATCACACCTTATTTTCAATTGCAATGGTGAATTTCTAATTTTTATGTGCTTGTCTATTTAATTTTTTTGATTGCCTCAATATCTAGCATAAAAGTTTTCTATCATGTTAGTGAATTTTATTTCATTTCACTACTATGAAGTCATTTAGCACTGATGTTCTCTAAACATTTTATTATTTAATAATATTGTATTGATTGCGAACAAATTGTATCTACATATGTTTAGTCACGATGCGATAAGTGTCGCCGTTGGTATATTTCATTGCGTTCTTTTATGTACATCAAAGACATATAAAGTGACATCCATGATGTACATGCATGAATTAAGGCTCAGTAAATTTAGATTTTTGTGAATTTCCTTATGTGACAGATTATCGTGTAAATATCGTTTGTTATTTGTGCGAACCCTTATTCGGGCCGGTGAGTTGGCTGTCAAAATTTAAAAATTTACCCCTATTGTTATAATCCCCCTATTAAAAACCACTGGCGAATGTCAACTGTCAAAAGTGGAGCTGGCATGTCTGTCAATTGGTCACGAGAGGTTCGGAAATTGGTCGGGTCGAACACGCGATCTTAGCGACTGCTCCGTACATAGCAATTAGTACAATATAAGACTTGATAACCGTCATTCGCGGCGTGGGCCCCCGTCGTGCTAGCCAGTTGACACTTCTGTTTTCACTCGCGCCCTAAAATCTGAACTTTGATTTTGTCGATATCAATCTTCCTATCGGGTCCAGGATACGGCGTTTGAATCATCATTTTGGTCGCAATCAGAATCATCACTGCGGTTCGAACATTGCAGATCACCGGCAACATATTTTTGATCCCTAATCAGTGCTTATATGCCGCTTCATTTTAATTCACCGTTTAGCGAAAGTATTTATTGTGTCAGTATAAATTCGGCTAGTTTCACCGCGACGGTAGCCACGTAAAGTCGCACGTGTGTAGAGATTATCAGATAATCTGAACCCTTTGAAAACTTGAGAGCACGGCAAAAAGATCTTTCTCATAAGACATCGACATTATCCCGGATATTCAAATAGTATGAGTGCGGAAATAGCCCTAAACTACTCTTATGTTTTCGACTTCGAGAACGACTTTGTGCATCAGGAGACCCGACGATGGATGGTCAAGAACTGGACATGGGTCTTCTACTATTGCGGTATCTACATGATGGTTATATTTGGTGGCCAGCATCTGATGCAAAACCGCCCCAGGTAAATGACATTCAAATGGAAATTTCCTTCAAAAACTAGAATTGTTACGTGTTGTGCTCGGTTTGATTAAGAGAAAGTTATAGGTTATGTTGGCTTTGAAGGAGGTTGTATTGGATTGGAGCCATTTTCTCTTATATTTACTAGCTCTCACCAAGAATTGTATCCTTTTTTGTGCCTGAAGTGTCAAAGCTGTACACTAGTACTTTGTGACTCATGTAAAATCATACGCAAGATATTCAGGTTCCCCTTTCCACAAGCTATGTGTCAATCATAGCCTACATATCTCTAAATTACAGTTAAAATATCTTTGTCGTGATACATAAAAATGATGATTCCATATGATTGGGTTTGAATTGGATTTCGAGCACAGTGCAGCATGAGACTGTCTCGATAGTAGCAAATACGATATTGGTGCTTTTCCTAAAAAGCTTGAAATTTTTTGAAAAGGTTTATTCTCAAAGAAAACGAAGGAGTGCGCTTATAATTACATCAGTTATATACCTAAATTCCACCATTCCAAACCGAGTGTCTGTATTATGTCATCATATTTTTAAACTTGAATCCAAATATAATCGAGAGCATCAACACCTTCACTTTCAATAAAATTATTTGTTTTTCCCTTCATTAGGATTTCCATAGAGTTGACCTTGTTAAAATTTTTTGATAAGAAGATCCACACAACATGTGCTCTTGGGGCAGCTAGCTCTAGCTGTCATAATTAATAAATATGCGGAAGTGCCCATTCAACAAATTTCAGCGATTTGCGACACTATCCTATGTGTCAGTTTGCTTAAATTTTTGCTTGTAGTCTAGATTCAAGTCAAGTTTTTGCTAGTGATCTTGTAATTTAAATGTCGACACGCTTATTTGGTCCAAGCCAATATTGTAAATAAAGTTATTATTCCAAAAAAGAGAATAAGTTAGACGTTGACATCGCTATTTTTTTCACATTAAGCGGAACAAATTCGGTATCATTTTATTGTAAGTAGTGGCAATGAAAATGAAATTCATTTGTATTGTAGATCAAATGTATAATGGTTTAACCGTGCGCATATTATGTCTATTCGTATTCTATCTACTTCATTGTGATTAGGTTTATGATAACCTAAGATAAGATCTAACCCGTTCAAGTAGGAAACAATTTGATTCAGTCGTATGGATCCATGGAAGAATACTCGTAAAGACCTTATCTGATTAAAACGAAAAAAAATCCATGATTATTTCTCATTTTAAATTTGGTTATACGAACTCGGTGCTCAGGTTTAGGGGCTATGGGAGTGATAACGAAGATTTCTTTTAGTATTATGATATTCAGATTGTTAGTAGGAATCCCGTTCTTACATCCCTGATTCATTGCTAGCGCGACTCAATAGTGAATAATTATTTGAAGTTTTAATATTCAAGCTTACTTTATTTATTAAACAGAGCATTCAGAACTGATTTCTCTAAGATCAATCGAAAATTAGCTGTCATTCAACAAAAGAAAAATACGTTTTGGTTCTCTGTGGATTATGGTTTTGAGGATAGAATTTTGGTCGTAGAGGATGACTTTTAAGAAATAACCGTTCGGGTCTCGCTGAACACGCTGTACATTTTTGACAGTTCTTTTATGCTTGGATTTTACTGACAATTCTTCATATTACGATGCCTTGTAATCATTAAATCAGGCGTCGGGTAAATTTGCAACATCCTATTCAACACGCTCCGGATAGATTTTTGAAGTTTTCGTTAAAATTTTTATTTTTTTCTACTTTTTTCCCTAAGATTGCTATCCCTTTCAGCTTCGACTTTTGAAAAGGTGGCCTCTAGACAGTATGCTTATGAGCGGCTGGACTAACCACTAGAAACCTCCCCTGAGAATCTAGCTTGGAACCGTTTGACATATTACTTCGGGCCAGGTCTTGTCTTGCTACGCCGTGGGGGCCTTCAAGCTGGAGCATCCCTCCTCTAGAGGGAGGAACGAGAATTGCGAGGAGTGATCCCCCAAACCCAACGTCCCCGCCTGCTGTGAGTCCTTTTTATTTTTTAGGACTGCCCGAACATAATATGACACATGGTTCCACATGGCAACCGGTATTTATTTTTTTTTGTGGTAGGGAGGTGAATGCTATTTATGCACAGTGTGGGACTCCCATGCGCGACTGGACTACCCACTAAACACCTCCGCTGTCAACCTGAGAACCCAGCCTGAACCCGTTTGGCACATTACTTCGGGCCAGGTCTCGTTTTGTTACGCCGTAGGGCGCCCTCAAGCTGGGGAGTCCCTTTCCTAGCGGAAGGGCAGAGGGGAAGAGGAAATGCCAGAAGAGCGATCACCCAGCCCCAGTGCCCCCGGCTGCTGTGAGTCCCTTTTATATTTTAGAACTGCCTGAGCATAATGTGCCACCTGGTTCCATTTGTCAACCGATTCGAGCATCACCGCAACTATATTATCGAGGGTGAGCTCTCCCGTCTCCCTGTAAAGTTCCCATCGCAGCCTGACCCATTTTGTACACGGAAAAAATGTGTGACAGGCATTGTCCTCCTCTCCTGGGTAAAACCGACAATCGGGGGACCGTGACTTACTGATCTTGTGCAGGTAAGACTGAAAACACCCATGCCCGCTCAAAAGCTGGGTCAGAAAGAAGTCAGTCTCACCATGCCTTCGGTCTCACATCCGGGATGAGGCGCGCAGTCCACCTTCCCTTCGTGCAATTGACCCAAGACTGCTGCCAATCGTTGAGCGAGCGCTGTCTCTCCTCGCGGACAACCATCTCCCTCGCATCCTCGTTTCGGTGCAGGTAAATAGCGCGGCGCTCTCTAGCACGGAGGGCGACAGATATCACGCCTGAAATAACTCTCACCGCCGAGTCAGAGACTGTTGGATACGAAGATGCAATTCTCAGTGCTCGTCTTCTCTGTACCTGTGCCAAACGTTTTCGGTATACCTCGTTGTTGAGAGTGTCGCCCCATACCTCTGCTCCGTACAGTAGCACTGACCCTACATTACTCATCAAGAGGCGTCTTCTTGGTGGACTGGGTCCCCCTACGTTGGCCATAAGTCGACTCAGAGCCGATACTCCTGAGCAGCCTTCTCAGATGTTGCCCTGATTTGCTCATAGAAACTCATCTTCGAGGTACTTTTCCGATGGCTTCGATTCGATTCGCAAGTCTCCAATACCGATCATCCTTACTCTAGGGATTCTCCTTTTTGTCAAGATGACCACTTCGGTTTTCTCCAGTACTAGACTGAGCCCGCAAGCAGTCACCCAGTCTCTCACTCGGCGCATTAGCATACCTAGCCAAAGTTGCGCTTGTTCAATGGTGTGTCCAGCGACCAGAGCCGCAACATCATCCGCATACCCGATCAAGCGCGATTCATCTGGCATCTCAAGTCTCAGTAGCCCGTCGTAAGACACGTTCCACAGGTCTGGACGAAGGATAGATCCCTGGGCAACACCCGATGTAACAGCCATCCTTCGTTGGTCCTGTGTCGTGTCGTAAAGCAGGCTTCGGTCTTTTAGGTAGTCCCTCAAAAGCCACATTAGATATTCTGGAACTTGAAAAGGGTTTTCCAGCGTATCCAGAATATCCACCCGTCTAGCGGAGTTGAAGGCGTTCCTAACGTCGAGTATTTCCAACAGGGCGATCCGTCGCTTGGTGTGACTATGTGCCTCTGCCTTATGGACCGCGCTTACCACAGTAGAACGTCCTGCTCTAAAGCCGTACTGCCGAGGAGATAGGTCCCCAGCAGTACGAATCGCGTCAGTGAGTCTTCCCTTGATGAGTTTCTCTAGCACTTTTCCAGCCGTGTCTAGCATGCATAACGGGCGGTATGCAGACGGCGATTCGGGATTTCCCTTCCCCTTACAGATCAGCACCAGCCTCACCCCCCTCCATTGTACCGGGAAAACCCCGTACCGTAGGCAAACGTTGAATGTGCAGAGCAGCAAGTCAGGACAATGGTAAAAGACAAGCCACAACACCTCAGCCGGAACACCATCTGGACCTGGAGCCTTCCTCGCTTTCAATTAAAGGACTGTCTCCTCCAGTTCCGGTTGTGTGAAGAGTGGACACTCGACTACTGTTTCACCATGGACAGCGACAACACGGACGGGATGGGCGGGGAAGAGTTCCCGCACTATCTCATCCGCATTTTCCGCATCATGTAACAAGGCTTCCGTAGGGCGCTAAGCTTCCGCATAACTAGCTTGTAGCCAAGGCCCACGGATCCTTGTTCACATTGCCCACTAGATCTTGCCAGCAGCTAGCCTTGCTATTGTTAATCAATTTGCGAAGGCATTTCCTGGCCGACTTATATGCTGCCACCCGGTTGCATCCCTCGTCACCGTTTCGCGCCCGTTGAGCCTCACGTCGAAGCTTGTGACACTCCCTTCGCATTTCTGCGATTTCAGTTGACCACCAGTACACTGCGGGTTTGCAGTGCCGGGGTCTTCGACGGGGCATAGAAGCGCAGCAAGCAGTCGTAATGATGCTCATAGTAGAGTTCACCACGTCTTGAGCTGCCAGTTCTTCCGTCCCCTCCGAAGCTCCCTGCAGCGGCTCACCTGCTGTGAGCACCTCCACGAACCTCTCGACGTCCATCCTTCCGATGTTCCATCCAGTTGTAGAAGGCCAAGAGCACGGACGTCGGGAGACAGCATCACTTATCTCAAGCAGAATGCACTGATGATCGATCACTGCCTGAGTAGTCCTCGAATACTTTCCAATTGATCACTGGCTGAGTAGTCCTCTAAGACTTTCCAATTGGACTCCGAGGCGAATGCCACGTCCGGTATGGTTCCCTCACAGCCAGTACGGCGGAAAGTCAGCGCATTCCCGGTGTTTAGTACGACGAGTGCTATCCTGGCCGTCATTTCCAAGATTCGTTTTCCCCGCCGATCTGTTTGGGGCATGCCCCATTCGACTGTTTTCGCGTTGAAGTCTTTCCCAACGAGCACGTTGCCCTCTGCGTTCGAGACAGCGCCCTCCAGAGCATTAAGCTTGGAAAGATGATATCGGTTCGATCGGCGTTAGGTACACACTAAAGAAAGTGGTCCCAGAGCACCGAATCCAAACGAAACCATCCCCCGTCCACAACTCTCGGCTTGAAAACCACTGTTCCGAACCCAGATGGTGGCAGTACCAATTTCGTCAGGATACCATAATGCAGGACTTTTATCATGGTGTTGCTCACTCAGCAGCATAGCGTCGGCTTTCATGTCCCTCTCAAATTGCTCAAGCAGATTTTGGGCGGTTGGACGCGGTGTAGGTTTAGCTGCAGGATGCGGGTCATCGAAGTTCTAATTTTGCCTTGGCTAGGGCTTCCTGGAAAACTCGGCATTTTCCTGATCCCAAGACGTGTCCAAAATCAGTTCTTGGATCAGCATCCTTGCAAAGAATACAGTGTGCCTCCTTCGTACACTCTTTTGTTTTATGTCCCATCGCACCACATTTTTAGCATAGGGAACTCCTATCGAGTCCTTTTCATACTTGTGTGGTGTGACCATAGCCAAGACATTTGAAACATTGAGGAGGCATTGCTTTTCGCCGTATCCTACAGACAACCCACCCTATTTGTACTTTGCCCTTGTTCAGAAATTGTTCGGCGTCCTTTTCGGCCAAGTCAACTATGGCTATGCGTTGTCCCATATTGTTTTCTGATGTCAGCCTCGCTTTGATCCTTCCCACGCTAGGGAACTTCCTTTTGATGGCCTCTTTCACCTCGGCCAGATCCGTGACGCAGTTAATGTCTCTTACTTCGGTCGTTGCCATCGGCGCGAGCGAGGATATAGTTGCGATTTTGCCGAGGACTTTCTTCACTGCGTCGCAGAATGCTTCCTTATTGTTGGCCTCTGCTCCGAATTCGACCAGTATGTGGCCCGACCGCGTTGATTGTAGTGTTGGTGTCTTCGGGCCTTACGTTTCCCCTGATGTCCCGCAGCACCTCCGCGTAGGATCGGCCATCTTGGGGTTTTACGAGTAGTGCTTCCTGCCGGGGTCTTCTTCGGGGCTTCTGTCTCTCCTGTTTTGCATCAGGTCCTTTTTCTTGTTGGGTGTCCGTGCGAACTTTACTTTCTGGCACATTTTGAAGGAGTTTCTTTGCGGCTTTCTTCGAACCTTTCGTAAACACTGTCTGGAACCCGTGATCTGGTGCTCCACGCCCATCAATTGCCTCTTCCTTCCTTCTTTTATTCGGATCACCTTCGATTGGGCTGAACGCCATTTTTTTATTGATTTTTAATTGTGGAGCGATCTGCATGTGGCCTTTAGATTTCGCCCCCAGCGCTTCTTTAGCCTTCTGCTCGTGTCCGGGCTTTAACCAGCTCCTCCGATAATGCCCTATGCGGTCTAGGAGCTCCTCTAGTTCAAGGAGCCCAATCTTTACTGCTTTGTTAATTTTTGGGGAGTCGCATGCAGATTGTATTCTTTTCAGAACATCTCCCCATTTCGGAATAGCCTTTGTTAATTATACTTTGCGACCATCCTTGGGAGAGGTTATCGCTTTCTGTTTCCGAATGCAGTACTTCCGCCACATTTTCGACGTTGGCAATGCAATCACACAACGTCGCTTTATTTGTCTGGTCACTCGTTTCTTTTCCTGCCGTAATCTCCTCGTTGGTTTCAGGATGATTCTTTATTATGTCGGGATTTACGACCCTTGCATCGGTCGCTTCGGTAACGATCACAGCAGTGACCATGGAATCCCCGATGTTCTTTATATTTTCTTCCACCGCTCGAACACCTGAAGCGTCCTGCAGAGTTTCCCGCTTTTCCTTAATAGGACGCTCTGGCGTTCGCATCATTTTTTTTTTGCTGCGCCTGAACGCTGCTGAATCTCAGTCTGTACCAGACGTCCGTCCTCACTGTCATTGTATTATTCGTCGTTTTTATCATCGTTAGTACCGCTCTCGATGTACTGTTAACATCGTGGCTGCAACCGCTGGTTGCGTCGTCGTTATTATTTTTTATTTCTATTTTTGGGTTTTATCGGTCTTTTTTTATATGTTTTTGGTTGCTCCAGTTTTATTGGGTCCCCCCTCGGAGCCGCTATCTCCGTTCTTGTGTGTAGTCGCCTTTTTGGTCCCATTGTTATCTTTGCAGAGCAGGGAGGCCATGCGAGGGTTGGCACAAGCCCTTATGGGGACAAGTGCTCAGAGCCAGACCAGCGGTAACCGGGAGTCCGTCTCAACCGAACCTACACCACCAACCCAATGGTGCCTCGGCAGTACGGCTTTAGAGCAGGACGTTCTACCATCGATGCGATTGCAGAGGTGGTGAACGCGGTCCAAAAGGCAGAGGCATATAGTCGCACCAAGCGATGGATCGTCCTGTTGGTGACACTCGACGTCAGGAATGCCTTCAACTCCGCTAGATGGGTGGATATTCTGGATACGCTGGAAAACTCTTTTCAAGTTCCAGAATATCTAATGCGGCTTTTGAGGAACTACCTAAAGGACCGAAGCCTGCTCTACGACACGACACAGGGCCAACGAAGGATGGAAATTACATCGGGTGTTGCCCAGGGATCTATCCTTGGTCCGGACCTGTGGAACGTGTCTTACGACGGGCTACTGAGACTTGAGATGCCAGATGAGTCGCGCTTGGTCGGCTATGCGGATGATGTTGCGGCCCTGGTCGCCGGACGCACCGTTGAACAAGCGCAACTTAGGCTAGGTATGCTAATGCGCCGAGTGAGGGACTGGATGACTGCTCGCGGGCTCAGTTTAGCACTGGAGAAAACCGAAGTGGTCATCTTGACAAAAAAGAGAATCCCTAGAGTAAGGATGATCAGTATTGGAGATATACAGATCGAATCGAAGCCAGCGGTGAAGTACCTGGGGCTACTGATCGACTCGAAGATGAGTTTCTCTGAGCAAATCAGGGCAACGGCTGAGAAGGCTGCTTCGGGAATATCGGCCCTGAGTCGACTTATGGCCAACGTAGGGGACCCAGCCCATCAAGAAGACGCCTCTTGATGAGTGCTGTAGGGTCAGTGCTACTGTACGGAGCAGAGGTATGGGGCGACGCTCTCAGTAAGGAGGTATACCGAAAACGATTGGCACAGGTACAGAGAAGAGGAGCACTGAGAATTGCATCTTCGTATCCAACAGTCTCCGACTCGGCGGTGAGAGTGATTGCAGGCGTGATACCTGTCGCCCTCCTTGCTAGAGAGCGCCGCGCTATTTACCTGCGCCGAAACGAGGATGCGAGGGAGATCGTTGTCCGCGAGGAGAGACAACGCTCGCTCAACGATTGGCAGCAGTCTTGGAGGAATTGCACGAAGGGAAGGTGGACTGCGCGCCTCATCCCGGATGTGAGACCGTGGCTAAATCGAAGGCATGGTGAGACTGACTTCTATCTGACCCAGCTTTTGAGCGGGCACGGGTGTTTTCAGTCTTACCTGCACAAGATCGGCAAGTCACGGTCTCCCGACTGTCGGTTTTGCCCAGGAGAGGAGGACAATGCCTGTCACACATTTTTTGCGTGTACCAAATGGGCCAGGCTGCGAAGGGAACTCTACAGGGAGACGGGAGAGCTCACCCCGGATAATATAGTTGCGGTGATGCTCGAATCGGTTGACAAATGGAACCAGGTGGCACATTATGCTCGGGCAGTCCTAAAATATAAAAGGGACTCACAGCAGCCGGAGGCACTGGGGCTGGGGGATCGCTCTTCTGGCAATTCCTCTTCCCCCCTCCCCTCCCGCTAGGAAAGGGACTCCCCAGCTTGAAGGCGCCCTACGGCGTAACAAAACGAGACCTGGCCCGAAGTAATGTGTCAAACGGTTCCAGGCTAGGTTCTCAGATTGACAGGGGAGGTGTTTAGTGGGTAGTCCAAAGGTATCCTCCATGGGAGTCCCACACTGCCAGACTCGGCGGGCATAAATGCCTTCACCTCCCTACCACAAAAAAAAAAAACCAATGGGGCGAACTTCGAACGTACTCCGAGGCCTGCCAAGGTTTCACCGGGACGGGGAGACGGTATGGTAGTTGAATTAGAGCCGTTCACACACGAGTGTCACCTCGGCGCTACTGTGCAAAGCAACTAGGTCCAAACCATAGTATACTCATATAGTATCCACACTCAATCAACCCTTCAGAAAAATCCGAACACAAGCCGAACAGCACACCATAAATCTTCGGTAGCAGGAAGGTAGGGACGCGAGGATTGGCGCGAATATAAAAGTACGCTTCGATGAGAGATTTCAGGATTACCATATCTCAAAATTCAATAACTTTGCAGAAAAACAAATTCGTTGCATGGAATCTGTTAGTTTTTTATTATAATCTGGCAGCACTTGCATTTTCTGAAATGCGTAAAAGAACACGTGCGTCGGAAATTTTATTTGCTTTTTGCTTTGTTTCTTGAACGCGCCAGGCCTGGGCTCAGCTGACGTGCCCCGGATCAGCTGACCGGCCCCTGGGAAAATTCTGAAAGTGTGCAACACAGGGTAAATGGAAGGTGTGGGTACTAGGTGAATGTACTATGGTCCAAACCATTGTATCTGCCAGCCCAAAGCATCAATTCCAGTTCGTTGTCCAAAGTAAGTTTAAAGAGCAAACATTTGTCAAGGTATTGTCGCCTCATCTCCAAGGAAGGGATGTCAAGGTACATAAGGCGTTCACCATATTGACGATAGGATAGTTTATATTTATTGAAAAGCGAGCGAGTAAATTTTCTCTGTACGGATTCCACGACATTCGAAAGGTATGTGTGACGGGGAGACCATATTCCACATGCGTATTCTAGAATAAAGCGAAAGAGTGAGATAAATAGACGGACACATGTTTGAGTGTTAAACGAAATGCGGGAACAGCTCAGAACAAAGCCCGCGATTCGAGCTGCTCTAGACTCATATGGCCGATGTGGCGGTCGAATTTGAGATGTTGGTCAAACGTCACACATAGATCCTTACAATGGTCAACTGATAAAAGTACTGAGCCACTAATCGTATAGTCAAAGCTTAAGGTAATTCGTTTATGGGGAAAACACATATGAAAACATTTAGGAACGTTGAGAGCAAGAAGATTGATACGACGCCATTCGTCCAATACATTAATGTCATTTTGGAGTATCAAGCAGTCGTTCATCGATCGAATGATCCTGAAGATTTTAAGATCGTCGACATAGAGAAGACAGTTGGAAGTAAAAAAAACACTAGGAAGGTCACTGATGAAAATGTTAAATAGGAGAGGGCTTAGGATAGATCTCTGTGGCACGCCAGAAGTCTGGGAAAAGGGGGCAGAAGAGTACCCGTTCCAAATTACTGAGCAAGAACTGATCCAGGTAAGGAGCGGACCAGATATTCCGTATTGACCAAGTTTGTTTATTATATTTTGGTGGTCAATGCTGTCGAACGCTTTGTCGAAATCGGTATAAATCACGCCAACTTGGCAACTGGAATCTAGAGCAAGAGCTATCAAATTCGAAAACTTTAGTAGATTAGTAATGGTTGAACGACCTTTTATGAACCCATGTTGCTTAACGGAGAGATTTGTATGGAAAGCATGGTAAATTCTGGGTTGAAAAAACCTTTCTAAAATTTTGCCAAAGAATGAGAGGAGAGATATTGACCGATAATTCGAAACGGAATTGCGGTTGCCGGATTTATGGATGAGGAAAATATTAGTGCGTTTTCATGCGTATGGGAAAACACCAGTCGAAAGACTCAAATTAAAAATCAAGGATAGAGAAAACTCAGCGATTTGATGAAAAAGTTAGGAAGGCTGGTTAAGAAAGGAACCTCACTTTTGGTATTTAAGAAAAGACTAAGGGAGCATTTAATGACCACTGATTGGAGCGTGGACCTGTAATTCTGCTTTTATGAGTTCAGTATCTTAGGGCATTTTTGACCCTATCGGCGAGATACTGAAGAGACAGTTATTCAGAGTTTTTTTATATTGAATTTTTTTTATCTCTGAGAACTGATCATGACATTGGACTAGATGTTAATGAAAAGGATTAGTTCACATTATTTTATGTGCCCCCTTATACCGATTTATGAAACATTGTCTGGGTGGCACAAAGGACGAAGCGACGTGATGTGAATGCAGATCGCACGAGCGTTGTGCGACGAAGAAAGAGTGATGAAGAGAGCGGTAGGGAATGGAGGTATCTTCGCATCTAATCCAATCATGCCTTTTTAACTGTTAAGAAAACGATTTCCAATAATACCGGTTGACATATGGAACCATGTGTTATATTATGTTCGGGCAGTCCTAAAAGATAAAAAGGACTCACAGCAGGCGGGGACCTCCGGTCTGGGGGATCATTTATCTAGCAATTCTCGTTCCTCCCTCTAGAGGAGGGATTCTCCAGTTTGAAGGCACCCTACGGCGTAGCAAGACAAGACCTGGTTCGAAGTAATATGTCAATGAATCCATAGATCCGCTTGCATGTGTCGAGGCGATGATATCTTCGACTTCTAAAGAATTGGTAGAGATAAAGCCGAAATCGGAGAGCGATGGACTACAGGAATTTATGGAACAAGGCGAGAAGGATTTGAAATTGGATGAAAAAAGTCGGCGAAGAGATCGCATATGTCTTGATCATTGGAGGCTATTGTATTAAGAGACGATACTGAATTAGGAAAATGTTGGAAGATTTAAGTGAATGAACATATGACCATAAGGATTTAGGGTTATTTGAGCAGAAGGAGGCTTCAATGGACGGGTCATAGACAAGTAAAGCTTAAGACATAGCTTTTTTGGCCTCAGCTCGAAGAAACTTGTATCTTAAAAGATCTACATATATCGGATCCCGATCGAAGGTAGATTTTACGGGCTTTGTCTTTTACACGCAGTACTTGTGCAACCTCAGCATGGAACCAAGCTGGATGCTTATGACTTGGTGTACGAGTAAATGGCGTGAACTGAGCAATAATGTTGACAAGCGTAGAGTAGAAAGATTGTGCAGCAAGGTCGGGATTAATTGGATCTAAAAGAGAAGCCCAATCAATGTTCGCAAGCGTTGATGCTATTCCTTCGTAGTTTGCTTTAAAAAAGTTAAAATGACGAGGGTTTGTTTGTTTGTTTTTGGTGCCAACGTATTGAATGCACCGTTAATTGTGTTTCTAGTGAAGGATGATGCATATCCGGTATAACCTACGGCGACACCGCCAGAAAAATTGGACAGACAGAAGATGGATTATTTGATAAAATGAGGTCGAGGATTTTTTTGTTAGCATTTAATACAGGATTGAGTTGAGTGAGGGAGCAAAAGAACAAGAAAGATGAAAAAGTAATGGAAATTTCATTAACTAAAGTTATAGAAGAAGCGATCCAGCTTACCGATAGCATGTTGAAATCACCACAGATAAGGATTTGCATTATTTATAAATAAGGCAAGTTCACTAAAAAGCCGATCATAGCAGCGAAGTGGCATATTACAGGGAGCGTACCCACCTATGACAAACAAACTCAAAGGTTGATAGAAAAGTTTATTTGGACAGCGATACTTTCTACAGGCGAAAAAATGTTCAAATCAGAGCAACGTGAAGTCTGAAAGCTATTGTTGACCGCTATTAGCACACCCCCACCGTCTGATTTCCCAGATAATATGCGAACCCTTATCTTGTCTAAAAGCTACAAGAAGAGGAAGAATTTCTTCTTGCATAAAGTCATTTGTAAGCCAAGTCTCAGAAAAACAGATTATATCATCGTTGACAATGTAAGATGCAAGATTTATTGCGTTCAGCTTGGTCCTCAAACCGCGAACATTTTGATAAAAGAAATTGAGAGAGAATAACGAATTAAGGCGATTTAATCTTTCCGTTGAGACTTGCCTGATGGACGAAAATTTTTTCGCGGAGTCTCCTCAAAGTGTTTTACCAAAATTCCGGGAGGCCAAAAGTCTAGATTAAGTAATAATGTTAGTTTGCCCGAACTGTTAATTAAAAAAAGAGCCAACAATACGATTTGGTCGGGCATCACGCGTTAATTTAATACAGTCCAAAAGCTGCGGAGCATGATCTAATCTAGCAGTGATGTATACTTTAATTCTTCGACAGACCAAGCTACACGGGAGACCAAGAGCGATAATGGTGGAGAGATGATCCTAATTGGGGGTAAAATATCAGATGCACCGCCGTTATTTTCGTTGATACAGCTCCTAAGAGATATGCTTCCTGTAGAGTGTTGAGTATGGCTGTGATTTCGAATCTGCAGAAGATTATCTTTCACAAGGTTGTTGGCGCTAGGAGTATTTACCATCGTTTTGTTGCAGCTGGTATGAATTATACGATTAACGTCCGATGTAAATTGAAACTTTCCCTGTTTAACAGGTTGATTCGAATTGCTTCTCATCGTACGCATCGTTGCAAAAGAGCTAACACATGCAGCAATTGGCAAGTTTAAATTGCTGTTAGATTCAACAGGATTCATATTAACATATGAGACAGATAACGGTGAAGGATTCGATAGGCTACGGTTGAGAGGCACCGTAAACGGTAATAGCGGCTGTTTTTCAATGTCCTCAGTTGAAAGAAGTTGCGCTATTTCCTCCTCCGCATTACTAACCATCTCCTTTAATTTGAGCACAGATTTAGTTATATTTTTGGCAATACCAGTAGGTACCGGTATCCTGTTTCATGATTGCGTCAGCAGCAATTCTACGGCGACAGGTGACTAAAATTGTTTTTATCGATACATGTTCGGGCTGTGTAATTCAACATGATGCAAATGTTAAGGCTATTGGTGAATAAAAGGAGACTATCAGAAAAAAAGTCGTATATATTGGATAGTCTAAAAAGTATTGAGCCTTTTTGTCACTAGATGGTGTTCGTTGTCATGTATCGGGCAATAGTCAACTGGCATGCGTTGGAAAGGTGACATTCCAGTCTACAATTTTCATATGGACAGTTTTGTATTTCGCCATTCGTGTCAAAAGTTGTATTCATTTAAAAATGAGTGAAATTTCTGAGAAAAATATCGTTATATTTTACAATATCACTACGATCAAGGTGAGAATGCATCGCAGGCTCTTGAAAAAATGTGTGGTGTCTACGGTCAAGATACTTTATCAAAAGCCAAGAGATGATTCGCTCGCTTTCGTTCTGGAAATTTTGATGTCAATGATGCACTCCGCTCAGGTCGACCAATCACTGAAAAAGTCGATGAAATCTTACAAAAAATTGAAGAAGATAGACACATAAGTAGCCATGACATTGCTAAGGAACTGAATATCCATCAGCAGACAGTTTTGGACCATTTGCGTAAGGCTGGATACACAAGGAAGCTCGACGTTTGGGTGCCGCTTGATCGACCGACTTTACATTTGCGAAATGCTAATAAAACGCAACGAAATCGAGCCATTTTTGAAGAAAATCATTACGGGCGATGAAAAATGGGTAAGATACGAGAATGTCGTTCGAAAAAGTTATGGCCAAAAAAAGTGAATCATCACAAACGACTTTAAAGCCGGGATCTGACACCAAATAACGTTATGCTGTGTGTATGGTGGAATTGGAGGTGCTAGAACCTGGCCAAACACTCAATTCGGCTCTGTACTGTCAGCAATTAACCAGATTGCAACAAGTAATTCAAAAAACCCGGCCAAAATTGATCAATAGAAAGGGCGTTGTCTTCCATCATGATAATGGCAAACCACACTCATCTTTGATGACCAGGCAAAAATTGACAGAGCTTGGTTAGGAAGTATAGTCCAGACCTTGTATAGTCCAGACCTTGCACCATCAGACTACCATTTGTTTCGGTCTCTGCAAAACTTCCTTAATGAAAAGAAACTCACTTCAAAAAGGGACTGAGAGAATCACATGGAAAAGTTTTCGCCGATAAACCACAGAAGTTCTACACAGATGGAATAATGGCTCTACCCAAAAAAATGGCAAAAGGTCATAGATAATAATGGACAATGTGAACTTAAATAAAATCCATTTTAAATAAAAGAAATATCCAATCGAAGAATGACAAAAAAAGGCTCAATACTTTTTAGACTTACCAATATTTAAATGCTTCAGTTAGAAGCCACAATCACCACACTGCATAGTATATAAATGCACTGAAGCTTTATTTGTTTTAAGTAGAAAAAGTATAAAGCCCAGTTTGAGTCGATGCTTGCATGTTAGTTGGAAAACAATCGCGGTTGGACATCAGAAAAATCAAGATTAATGCACAACAAAATTGACTTGGCGAAGTGTTCTCACTTGATGTTGCATCATCACCTTTTTATCGAATTCAATGAGTTTTGCAGTGATAGTCTAGCCGCCTAAATGAGTAACAACTAAGCTAGAAATAAAGTAAACACAATCATTGTCCCGAATTCATCAGAGGAAACACGACATTGATTTCAGAAGTCAACAACAAATGGTCGTACAGATAAAATATTTGAAGGTACATTATTGAAATAAGCTGTTTCTGTACTTGTACGTACTTTGCGAAATAGTAATATTTTGGCCGTAGGGTAAGCTGTAAATCCACCCGGTTTAATATTTATAGAATCCATTTCGTATCCATGAGAAGAAACGGCCATGACCAACCGAATTAATTCCTTACATAAGTAGATATTTTTGTTGTTTTTTTCTTTTAAGAAACAATGTCTAAATTTACTTTAAAATTATTTAAAATGTTTAAAATAAATGACGATTGATTTTTGTTAAAATAAAGTAAACACACATATGGTTCGATATGTATCAATAAGGTTTCGAATCCATTAGAGGAAACGGCTACGACCAAAAGACATGTTTTTTTTTAAATTTGATGTTGACCTTAGATTCTATGCACAAGGTAGGCGAAGTTGACATTTGAGTAAAGTAGACATACAAAGTTGACATTTGAGTGAAGTAGACATACACAACTGCACAACACACGAAAAAAAAGGATTTTACAGATGATGATTTATTACTGGAAGACGAGACTAAAATGTTTTTATAGTCATTCCTACGATCCTTGGGCTCATATTCTTTGCCTACAAATGCAATTTCAGCCTTAATTTTCGTAAATTTGTTGATTTAACCATTCGAATATATAAATTTCAAGGTCATCACCACGCTCGAGTCGTTATTCATAGATTTATCCTATTCAATTGAAAGAAATCTCACTGAGAGAAAGAATTACGAGATTGATACCTGAATGACGTTTTCATCGCATAGTTCCTGACCTATGCAATGAAAACGTCATTCAGGTATCAATCTCGTAATTCTTTGTTTGGTTCTTTTTATGTAAAAAGACGCAGGATCGAATTCTAAAATGGTTGTGTAGTCCCAATTATACGACGAATTACCTTTTTCAATTTTATTTTAGATTATCGCTTCGTACATAATTTTAATTAAAATTTTTGAGCTTAATCTAGAATAATTGTTCTTCTTGAAATATCTATAAAAAATGAAGGAACGCATTGTAGTGAATTTTAACAATGTAAACTGTTTTTATGACAAAGACTGTTTTCCATCATAAAAGCAAACTTTATCAATGTTTTATGTGGCGTTCGAATTTGAATTAAATTCTTCACCTAAGGCAAAAATTTTTATAACTATATTTTATTTATTACGTAGTCCGTGCGGTGTAGTGGTTAGTGTGGTCACCGTTAGGGCAGCAGTTCCCAAGTTTAAAGTTTGTTTGCGGCAACGAGTTTGTGCTTGTGGTACTTCTATCGGATTTTAAGCCTACCCAGCTGGGATGAGTGGGTACTGATTGACAAATCAGGTAACAATCACATTCTTGAGCGCGATACTGATCAATCTCAACGCCAAGGTTCGAATTAAACTAGTGCGCGATTATTATTATTACTAGTATTATAATTATATTTATTAAACATCTGTTTAATTAATATTTTCTCTACGGGAGCAGATTCCATATAGTATTGACGAACGTTACGGGATACTTTTACTAAATCTTGACTTCTTAATGGATATCTTAACAATTTTTATAGACATAACTAAACATACTTGGTACAGAATGTAGTATAATTGTTAATCCTCTTTTATCAATTTCTTTAGTAGTCAATTATTTTGTCTATTTTATACCCGCAGGCCAATTCTCTTTTATTTTCTCTTGAAAAGCCGTCGGGCCTTGCCTTTTTAAGTGAGCAGACGCGTTTCGACTTCTTTGAGTCATCTTCAGTGTCTGACACTGAAGATGACGCGTCTGTGCACTAAAAAAGGCAAGGCCCAACGGCTTTTCAAGAAGAAAAAAAATTTCATTCGTGTTTGTTGGCAATGGCCGAAAGTAATGTACAATTCAATCTTTGCAAGAAAATTTTTCGCTCACAAATTCATCGCATTTGCTTACTTTCAATATCAATACAAAAGATGTTTAAATCAACAAATGGTTTTTATAGTAAACTCAGTTAATTTTGGAGGATTATCATCGACGATTCATATGCATGGTAATAATATTGTAGTTTTTGGCACATTCCTAAGATCGAGTACATGATAAGGCATTAATTCACATTTTATAAAAGTCTCGGTGTTTGTGTTCCGAAAACTTACAATCATATTCTTTTCCAATCACCGACATGTCGTTTGTTTTAAGCAAGATTTTTCAATATACCCATGAATTATAGCAGCACTTAATGTCAAGCAAAGGCCAACCCGCTAATATGGTAAAGATGTAAATAACATAAGGTTCATTGTTCCATGAAAAACTAACTTAAAAACATCGAGAAAAAAATCACAGTACAATTTATCCAAATAATTAAATTTAAACCTTTTTAGCTGGTAAGCTGTAATTCAAATTACTCATTTTAAAACTATGATGGATCCCAAAAATTTATCAGGTAGTAAAAATTTAATCCATAATAATTTACTGTGTATGCTAAGACGGAAAATAATTGGCTAAACATTTGTAACAAGAGGATCTAGTTTCATAACCAACTAGAAACGAAGTACGGGCAGCAGTACATGATCTCAGAAAAGATAAGGCTCCTGGAATAGAATACCAGCACTAAAACTTTCCACTAAAAACCTCCCTTGTCAACGTAAATACCCAGCCTGGAATCTTTTGAGACATTACTTCGGGCTAGTTCTTGTTTAAGAGAGAGAGAGACTGAGAAAAATGGCCCTACAACCTCCACGCCCCGGCTCCTCAAATATGCACTTTTTATCCGTCAAGACTGTTCGAACGTCGTGTGCCACACGGTTCCATTTGTCTACCAATGTAAGCAGCTCCTATTACGTTATAGAGGTCATCGTGCTGCCTGTCCTATCTTTTGCACGCTAAAAATATGTGGCAGGCATTGTCTTCCTCTTCTGTGCAAAAGACTGAAAACGTCCCTGCCCGCTAGAGCTGAGTTAGATAGAACTCAGCTTCCCTTTATGTCGTTCACCTAGAATAGCTCCCAATCTTTGATTGAGCGTTGCCTCTCCTTGTAAGCCTCTATATCGCTTTCGGCACAGACGAGTTTTCTGTGCTCTCTAGCAAGAAGGGCAACGGATATCGTCCATGCAATAACCAGCACCGCTGGTTTAGAAAGTGTCTGTTGTGCTGATGTAACTCTCAGTGCTCTTCGTCTTTTTACCTGCGCCAAGCATTTTCGGTACAGCTCCTTGCTGGGAAGCATCGATAGCCCAGTCATATTAGGGCTTTCACCTCGGAATGAAAGATAATAAGCTGCAAATTGGTATGAACCTTTGTTTTGTCATTCTAAATGTTGTCTCAAAAGTCGCAATCGTTATCGTGTTCGCGTCTCAAGATATTCAAGGTCAAAGGTCACAAAAATCGGTTTTTCGCGAATATCTGGCTTCCTATCGGTTAAATGAGATTTGCATTTATTATAAAAGTTGTAGGCTATAAAATTCCCTACAACTTTTGTTTAAACTTTTTTTTCATACGACCAACCGTTTTGAAGGTAGAGCGCGAAGAGTGCACATCGTACAGTCATATACGGCCTAATGCAAGGTCAAGCGTGAGTTATGGTTATCAGTACGTTATAAAGTCAATTATTTACTTGGAAATTATAATTATTAAACAATGCCTATTATTTATGTACTAACTATTAATTATTTATATTTAATTAAAGTAAGTAACTTGATTTGCAACGGTACAATTTCAAACTAACGAATAATCTTGACTCATACAAAGTGGAGAGAGTGGCCTTGAATACTATAGAACATCTGTCCCGGCAATGAATAGAAAAGGGCATAGGGTAGGGACAAGTATTTCCAGGTATATAAGTATTGAGAAATTTACGCGTTTTAAAGAAAAGATATATAATGTCGTGTTAACTTAAAATAAAACTAAAATATATAATCCAGAATTAATAATATTTTATACTTAAATAGTTAAATATGAATAATTATATATATTATTTATGTACTAACTATTAATTATTTATATTTAATTAAAGTAAGTAACTTGATTATTTATGTATAATTATTCATATTTAACTATTTAAGTATAAAATATTATTAATTCTGGATTATATATTTTAGTTTTATTTTAAGTTAACACGACATTATATATCTTTTCTTTAAAACGCGTAAATTTCTCAATACTTATATACCTGGAAATACTTGTCCCTACCCTATGCCCTTTTCTATTCATTGCCGGGACAGATGTTCTATAGTATTCAAGGCCACTCTCTCCACTTTGTATGAGTCAAGATTATTCGTTAGTTTGAAATTGTACCGTTGCAAATCAAGTTACTTACTTTAATTAAATATAAATAATTAATAGTTAGTACATAAATAATAGGCATTGTTTAATAATTATAATTTCCAAGTAAATAATTGACTTTATAACGTACTGATAACCATAACTCACGCTTGACCTTGCATTAGGCCGTATATGACTGTACGATGTGCACTCTTCGCGCTCTACCTTCAAAACGGTTGGTCGTATGAAAAAAAAGTTTAAACAAAAGTTGTAGGGAATTTTATAGCCTACAACTTTTATAATAAATGCAAATCTCATTTAACCGATAGGAAGCCAGATATTCGCGAAAAACCGATTTTTGTGACCTTTGACCTTGAATATCTTGAGACGCGAACACGATAACGATTGTGACTTTTGAGACAACATTTAGAATGACAAAACAAAGGTTCATACCAATTTGCAGCTTATTATCTTTCATTCCGAGGTTGACCCCTTTTTTTACCTAATATGACTGGGCTACGACTCTTTTTCTGTTCCATACAACATTATAGACTGTATTGAACTCATCACAAGTTGTCTTCTTAATCTGCCGTCCCCTAAGTTTGCCATCACTCAACTCGGAGCCGATACGCACAAAGCAGCTCTTTCAGCCATTCTCTGATTTATTCAGAGAACCCCATCTTCAAGTTTATCAGCAACCCCAAGTACTTTACCGCTGGTGACTAATCGTCCTCACTATGAGGACTCCCTTCTTTGGTGAGAGCTTTCTCCAGTGCTAAGCTGAACTTTCATGCAGTCCAGTCCCTTACTCGGCACATTTATATACCTAGCCTAAGTTACGCATGTTCGACTGTGCGTTCAGCGACAAAGTAGTGAAATGTGAGTTAGATAAAGATGTCCGTGAATGACTGCAGCGATGATCCATTCCCTCGGCGAGGGAGGATGGTGGTGTTCGCCGAGATTGGCCCTGTCTGAGGACGCGTGAATGCGCTGGCAGGCTGGCGTTGCGGTGTCGTGGGGCGGGTTCTTTTCCCAAGCACAAGAACCCACTACAAAAAATTTTGCATTCACTAATTTACAGATACAAAAAACGTATCGACCGGAGTCGAGGCCGAGGTAACCTACTACCCGTAAGAGTTAAAATTGCTAAAGCAAATGCCAAACTGGGCCTGGCGGAAACAGACGGGGCTTGAGAGAATTTCGTCTTCACCGACGATACTTATGGCCTCCAAATAAGAATTGTGAATCCAGGTGGAAGCAGTGCCCCCTACCATACCCCCCACCCCATCCGGATCAAAATCCAACGTAGATATGGCCGTATATTTTCTTTTTAACTGAAAAACTCATCCAAGCATAATTCGCATGAATTTTTCCCTTAAATGGAAAATATGAACGTTTCAAATTTGTGTTAAAGTCTTATATGATGGAATCACATAACACTTTAACATAAATGGGAAATCCAAGCGGAAGGCCACTCTACCCTGTGAGAGCACCTGTAAACACCTCGTTCGATCTGCGAAAGTTGCTAGCTCAGATGATATACAGCAGAAAATTTGTTGGGCTCGCGCTCAATGTACGAGTACACTCGACGTCAGATGGGAAAACGAAAAACAGCACGGCCGAATATTTATCTTCGTACACCGAAAACAAATATTTACATAAAATCTTCAATGTCCCTGTTTTCACTTCACTGGCTCTGCCAATCGGAAGTGTTAGCTGCCCGGTCGCAAGATCTCTAGCTCTAGATCACCCACGTCGAATTTCAGCGTTTTGCTTCGATTATGCAACGAAAAAGCGACGAATTAGTTATGCACAATCATCACCAATGGCCATTATCAGGCGCAACCCTAGCATTACAACCCTCTCCACTAGTGTCGAACTTTTCTTGCTAGCACAGCACTCGGAACGACATGAACTTTCAACGACGAAAATGTTTGGGGCAACTTAGAATTGGAAATTTTGTAGTGAAATGGGTACATATAAATGTCCGTAAAGGACTGCAGCGATGGTCTGCTGCCTCAGCGGAAGAAGATGGTGAGATCCGCCGAGATTGGCCTCGCCTAGGGACGTGTGAATGCGCTGGCAGGCTAGCGTTGCGGTGTCGTGCGGCGGGTTCTTTCCCCCTAACACAAGGACCCACTACAAAGAAATTTCGCATTCACGAATTTAACATGTCAAAATGCCGATCGACTGGTGTCGAGGCCGAGTTAACCTACTAAGGGTTGAAATGCTTGTTCCAGGAACAAATTGGACCGGGCAAAAAACGGACGGACTTGCGGAAACTTTGTCGTTACCGACGATACTTATGGCCCACAAATAAGAGTAATGAATCTCCTTTTTTTAAGCATAAATTTATGTAAAAAAAATTTTAAGATAAATTCCCATCAATATTTCAATTTTAATATTCGCACCCCCACTGAAAGATTGTCAACTCAAAATGCTTGATTTTACAGGAAACGACTAATAAAATTTAATTGAACGCAAAAATGTTACAATTCTGGCGATATCTCGAAAAGGAGTGAACAAAATGAAAAATTCATTTTGACATAAATTGTTTTTTATCGTATAACCAATCATATCCACTTAATACATTTTTAAAATTTTTGCAAAAATGATGTTTTTTGAAGTGACAGTTTTGTATAAGAAACACCATGAAATAATTTTAATTATGCCTTTATTGAAGTTGAGTAAGTATAACAATAAAACGTTATTATTGGATGATGGACTATATTGAATATAAGGAACATGGTCATTTATACAGAATTTAACAAAAAATTAAGTTGTGTATGAAAAAGTAACTGCCATCGCTGAAGGTACCAACTCATCAAACTAATTAACTATTTGGAATCCAATCTCTTGGTCTTAATTGACTACGGAAAAGTTATTAAAATACATTTGCAGCTAAGCAGTTAAGCAGTCTAAGAAAAAAAATTTAGAACTAGCGAAAAGTGAGAGAGATAATCTTAAATACCCTGTAAATTCAATTAAAATAACACGTTTTCAAATAAAAATTCATAAATTATTATAGAAATCAGCAGAACAATACGGGAAGTGATGACTTTTTATCAAAGAAAGAAAATCCTTCTTTTTATTTTTTTTTATTCTAAGTTTGTTGGGATAGCTGGTTTACATTCTGGAATTTCAGGTCGCTTTGATCGGATTAGGTTGATTTCGGAGTAGTTTTTGTCTGCATAATTTAGTTTGCATTTCATTACAGTGGGGTTTTCCTTAGTAAATTAAATCACTTTAATTTCTGTAATTTCAACAGATCTCAAGGTTTTTAAACCAATATCACTAGCCAAATCCTTAAGAGATATAAAATCTTGGTGCGAGAGCTCATGAACCTTGAATGGCTGCCCAGTTTTTTTAGCATCCCTGATGATCTGCGCACATAGATTGGACCAGATTTTAATGACCGTTTGATTTGTTTTTCTATGACGAAATGCCCAGCATCTCCTTCGTTTTGAGTAGGTCCAGTTATCAAAAACTTGTGAGTAATGGAATTCACACTGGGAAACTTCATTAGCACTTACATGTATAAATAAACAATAAATTTGTTCTTATTGTGACCACAACAGTTGTCAGAATAAAACACAAAGTCTATTGGAATTACATGGTCATGTCCCTGAATTTTTTTTCGATGAATCTTAATATGCAACTACCAATTTCATCCGATCCTCTATAACCTTCGCCTTTATGCCAAAAAAGCAGTCAGTTGTGCCACCATTATTTTTATTACTGCTGGTACCTGTAGTTTTGCGCCTCTTGGATTCGTTGCTGGGGTTCTTTAGTTTCGTGACAGTTAAATTGTAATTGTTTAGTTTTGGCTTGTAGTAAAAAACTGATATATTCCCGCGTGGTATTTGGAAAACAGCTTGCAGATCATAAACAGCGACTATACAGTGATCAGCAATTTTTGTTTTGTCGAGATCTTTCTGCTCTCTCGATAGTTTTTTTTTCAATTAGATGCAGCTAATATTTTTTTTTAAGTCTTCTTTGTCATCATCTTCAGCATCCTCATATGCGACGCAAAGCTCACGCCTTTCTTTTTTTGGCACAAAGAATCCAATATTGAATTCACAGTTAAATATTCGAGAATACATTACCAAATTAGCGTAAGGGAGATTTCTGTCTTTACATTGCTGCATGTAGTCTATATGCAAGTCGGTCAAAGTTTTTCCACCATCAATGAATTCACGACTCGTTTGCTGTCTCAAATAATGACTTTCGATTCTAGGAATGGACTTAATATGATTTCGAACGCCGTTTTTAATGAAAGGATCTATAGTTTTATGACTTTTGTGTTTACATCTCATATGATATGAGTCATATCCGCTTCTAAAAATCCTCCTTTTTTAGGGTTTTGTAAAATAATTTTACAAAACCCTACTAAAATCGCGTCCTGTCTGTCCGTCTGTCTGTCCGTCCGTCCGTGTGTCACAGCAGATTTTCTCGGAAACTACTTAAGCTACAAACATCAAATTTTGTATGTAGGTTTAAAATTGGGCTCTCTTCAAAGTTCAACTACAAAAAAAATGTATAAGGCATTTAAGAGGGGTCTCCCCATATAGGGGAGTTAACCTCGAAAAAAAAATTTCATTGAAGGTAGCCGATATGGGTATCAAATGAAAGGTCTTAATGAGAACTTTTCAAAACATGTCTTAGTTTGGCAAAGTTTGCTTCGAGGGGCGCAAAGGGAGGGGAAATACACGAAAAATTTGTGTCCCCCCTCGCGATTGGACACCTGTTATCCGAAAAATCTGAAAAAAAAATCAAGAATGTAGGCCTTGATGAGTACAACAACAAATACGTGAGAAGTCGCAATCCAGTCAACTTTGTTAGTAATAGTATGATTTATCGATTTTATGTTTTCTTGAACAAGTCAGGGAGGTGGGAGAGAGCTCCTAGCAAAAGGGCTTTGTAACAACTCTAGGATTCGAAAAAATTGGCCATTAATCGATGATAACAGTACAGGAGAGTGGCCCCTGAAAAAAAAATTCATCAAACGTAGCCGATATGAGTATGAAATGAAAGTTTTCATGGGAGCTTTTCAAAACAGTTCTTAAACTGTCAGTTTTTGCTTCAGTGGGGGCACAGGGGGGAAATACATGAAAAATGTGTTTCCTCCCTCGCGAATGGACATCTGAAGTAATTATCAAAGGAGATATTTATGAGTATAACAATAACAAAAACCTCAGAAGTCTAAATTTGTTCAACTTTGTTAATAATAGTATGATCTTCGAATTTCATATTTTCTCCAATAAAATCGTCATTGACACGCTACTTGATTTTTATTCAATCTGGTGACTGCATTTTGTAAATTGAATATAAAAACCTTCTGACAAGAGCGTAGGTCTGTTTACCCAACTTGTTAATTTTAATAATAACGGTTCTGATGGTCCGATCATTAATATCAAGAGTAGAATTAAACATGAATATTAATATCACCAAGATCCCAGTACTTTTCATGTATCTCTATTCTTATTTGGTCTGGCAAAAAAGAAGAGCATTTAAGTCGGCATTTGTCGTTACAAGGTGGTCGTAGTTCTCTGGCACGAACATTTTTGTTGGTTTTTGTTATGTAGCCTTTTCCAGAGTTTCGAAGACGTTTTACTTTATTATCTTGCCACTCATTGCTATTACATAATCTTTTGCGGTTTTTCAGCTGTAAGGATTGAGCCATTATCATCATTAGAGTAAGGTAAAATATCAACAGCTTCACAATTTAAATGAAAGAAATACACATTTCCTGAACATACCTTAATCACATGAAATGACGCAATCCCACAAATGACACTATTTTTTTTTGGCACACACTGTTTTTAGACGCAGCTACATCGACACAACTAAAAGACACTGTTGGTGATTCTATTAAGTAAATCTTTCATAATTGGAATAGTGTCACTAATGCCATATAACGGAAATTATTGCAACTTAGCTTGTGACAATTATTGAGGCAACACAACATACCATTTTAAGATTATCCCAATAAAAAACTGGATTTAGATGATTTTCGAGTTATGACAGTCTTTGAGCGGCGGTGCGATTATTTAAATTCACTATCCATTATAATATAATCATTTCGTATAATTTATCCATTCATTTTCATTTAAAAATTTGAAAATTATCATGCAAAAAAATGAGGTACTCACCGGCATCCTCACGAGCGCTCGTTGACGATGTTGGTGGTGCTAGTAAGTGTGAATTCGTTATTTTTACTAGAAATTTATAAATGGACAAACTGGTTAGATTAAACCGGTTTACCTCAACTCGTTCTAGCTGTCTAACTTAAAATGCGGGCTGTCTAAGTCTACCTCAATAGGGTCCTCATCATTCACTGTCAGTTCGGCTCCCTCGGGTAAAAACATTTGCAAGCGAGTATCGGGTACGATGTTCTGGGTCCCTTTTCCGGCTCCCAATCCATGTTGACTTGCGTCACAATGAATGGAGAAGGGCTTTTTAAAGTCGGGGCTGTGCAAGACCTGAGCTGATGTTAAGGCTTGTTTTAGCTCTTCAAATGCTTTTCGACTGCGCTCGGTCCAAATGAACTTCCCTTTCCGAAGCATGTCAATCAGGGGCGCTGAAACTGTTGCGTAATTCCGAACGAACGTTCGGTACCAACCACACGCCAAGGAAACGTTGTAGCTGCTTAACAGTTTTTGGTAAGGGGAACTCATCAACCGCCCGAGTTTTGTCCGGATCCGTTTTGATGGTGCGATGTCCGATGACATGTCCTAGGTATCGGACTTCGTTCATGACAAACTTACTTTTTTGGATGTTGATGGTGACTCCCGCCTTACTGATATGCAGGGCTACTTCTTGTAGGAGTAGGAGGTGTTGGTCGAACGTTTCCGTGATGAGTAGAAGATCATCCAGGTACACGAACACTTAGTGTTTCAGATGAGGTGGAATTACTTTGTCCATCAGCCGGGTCATCGTTTGCGGAGTTTTACACAGGCCAAATGGCATTGTGACGAACTGATATAATGGTCGTCCGAGCACTGTGAAAGCGGTCTTATCTCTCGACCCCTCATCGAGTGGAATTTGCCAGAATGCATCTTTTACGTCGAGACTTGTAATGTAGTTTGCTTTCGGCAGTCTCTCCAATATTCGTCTTTGATGGTCACTGCATTGACTTTCCAGGCATCTAGACAAAGACGGACTTTACCTGGTTCCACCACTAAGGGTGAAGACCAGGCACTTTGGGACTCCTCTACAACCCCCAACTCGAGCATCCTGTCCAACTCTGCGTACACTAGCTTTTCCATGGCCGTTGAGATGGAATAGTGTCTCAGCTTGATAGGCTTACTATCGCCAACATTGATGACATGTGAGACCAGAGTGGTGTGGCCAAGGCCATGGGTAGCGTAAGATGGAAAAGCAGCGATGGATGCTTCCAGACGTTGTCGTTGGTTAGGCGTTAATTCGTGCCTGTCGGGTATAGAAGTGAGTTCATTGACATATCTAGTATCTAAGGGTGAGTCTGTGAATAAGTCTGGGGCCAAATCAAATTGAATGACGAAATCGACGCCAAGGTACACGTTTTGAGTCAGAGAAGGGATAATGAAGCTGGTAATATCGCTAGTTTAACCTCGTAACGTCACGGGCGTGGTTAATCTACCCTGAATAGAATGCTTGGTGCCATTCGCAGTGCTGATTGCAGAGCGCCAGGGTTTTATCACAGTAGGATGTTGATGGGGCGCTTTTGAGCCGAGGTGAGATACTTGGACCCGTGTCAATCAGTGCAATAGCGATTTCGCCCGACACTTTGATTGGGGCGTAAGTTCTAGTGTTGTTTTCGGAATCCTCCGAGATGTTGCATAAGCTTAGGGTTTGACGACAGGTGTGCACTCTCTTGCGGAACACCGCCAACGACGAGTTGACTTCTTCGGAAGCACAATATCCTCTCTCGGGCCGCACGGTATTCCTGCAGTCGAACATGATATGGCTTTAGTACACGAATTCGTGGCTGCCAGGGTTCTTCAAGCAGTAACAAATCCATAGGCTTTTCCGAATTAGAACATTCATCTTGCGGAAAATTTCGATATTTATTACTCTCAAAGTTTTAAAATTCTCGCCTCGAATAGCAATGAATTCAGTTTTGTACTGGAGAGTAATGATTTATACATTCCAACAGCAAATCAAATCGTTATTCAGATAAAAGAACACGACTTAATGTGTAATTGTTATTTAGGAGTAAACAGAAATACTGTTGATTTTTTGATATGCGTTGGTAGGACGTTCGTAGTCCGTGGTACGAGTAAAAACATGGAAATTAAGTTAGGAAGATCGAACGACGTACGTAATACTGTCACCTACTATACCGCACAGTCACGCTTTTTATCGAAAAATATACGTACTTGTAACATTTCACGAGATTTGTTCTATCAAAGTTGAAAGCATTCCTTACATTGGCTCCATACCTCCCCCCTTTGGACCGTGCTCATCACCTCCACAATCACTCAATTGTGCGGCGCCCTGCGCTAAATTCGTACTGCCGAGAAGATAGGTTCCTAGCAGAGCGGGCCGCATCCGTGAATCTCCCCTTGGTGACTTTCCCGAGCCCTTTTCCCGCCGTGTCTAGTATACACAGAGTCTTCCAAGCACTGGTTTTGCTTTGCTTTTAAGTGAAATAAATTGAATGCGATAATCCTAAAACACCAAGCAACCTAAACAAAAAAAAAGAAGACGAAATTCACAAAACTTTTTAAATAATAGTAAGATTTATAAATTTCGTATTGAACAAATTCGTATAGGCACCTTTTTTTTACGTAGTCATATAGAAGGTCCTTACATGTAGTTTGATTGGATCCCAAAATTTTTAGATTAGATGAATAACATAAATATCTATTAGATCCCATTCAGTAAATGATATTCGTTATATTGCAACAAAATTGCGGCTGGTTGATATGGAGTAACAATGGTTTCTCTTTGTAACCAAGTATTTAATGCACATGTCATTGAAGTTTTTCATGCGTTTACTCATTATTGGTGTTGTTAATGTCTACATATCATAATTTGAGTACAAAACCCTTTTGTCAGGAGCGTAGTTCAGTCTAACCATCTTGTTCGGAATTAATTTTTGGTTTGTTGCAACTATTTTTAAAAACCCAAGATAACTTACATTTTTCAACTAAACATAAGTATTAAACTTTTGTCCGTGAGGTCATTAAGTGAATTATTGTTAAAAATCCAAGATATTTTGCATTTTTCAATTAAATATAAGTAGTAAACTTGCGTCCGTGAGGTCATTAAGATTTGTCATTATATAAATTGCTTCATGTTTACTTAACTTCCTGAGTGTTCATATGTAACTAGTAAAGCGACTTTGGCTATTGATTCGATTGAACGATCGTCGCATTTTGGTTGAGACGTTTCGTTCTTGTTTTTAAGATCTTTCGTAATGACGTGCTTTGGTTGTTGTGATTCTCTCGGTGTTATCAATGGTTTATTTTACTTTCATTACATATTAAGTTTCTGATTTGTTTTGTTCATCTAAATATCCCGTAATTCTTTGAATTATACTGTGCGACAGTGAATTTGGGGGTCAATGATTCCACTTCAGGGTGAAAGTACTAGACCAGTATAGTAAAACCCCCAAAGGGCTTGACGTTTTCAGGTCAACATTTTTTTTACCCCTTTTAAAGTTTTACTCATCAATCGAAGTCTTGGATTCCCATTTCATCAGTTTCAGGGCCATAACTCTTGCAATATTGATTATCTGGTATCACAATCTGCAACAATATTTTAGAAGAGACTTAGATAAAGAATTTTTATTAAGATATAAATGCAGAAAAATTAAGGTGAGCGTGTTTAATCAGATTAAATATTGGAAAAATTGCCTTTTTTCTCCATTTGGTCAAGATTTTCTAGCAATAACTACAAATTTCTGCAGTAAAAAGATAAAAAAAATCAATTTAAAAGCAAGCCAAAATGTTTTTCATCAAAAATTAATAACTTAAAACTTTTATATGTAAAATTTCTACTTTTCATTGAGGTTTTATAATTTTTCGGTGACATGTATTTTATTCAACTTGATATAATTTTAGTAATTAAAAAATTCTATTTACACAGAATCTTAGTCTTTTGTTATGTTGATGGTCTGAATACATCATCGCCAATATCATCATCACTGTCCGAATCTTCTTCTTCGTCAATATCGTTTTTGTCCTCAAAAACATGCTTACCCCAGGAGCAGTTTTTATTTTGATAAAATATACGGTGAAAAATAAGTCAGAACATTACCTTATTTCAAATGGAATAGAGATTTGGTGATAACGTTCACCTTGTTCATCTGATTCGGTGGCTAATTGTCTGCTAAAATAGTCCAAATGATGATGCAAGTTGTGAATTTTTCAAGATGTATGTACTCCAATTTTAGAGAAAGCTGATAACATTTTGCTGACCGAAACTGCATAGCTGCTGGATTGATGTTTCCCTAATAAGCCCCCAATGACTTCTTTGATAGCGTTCCAAGCCTCCGATTCAACACTAGTTAAAGTTGTGTTGAATGCATCACTTTTCATCAGGTTCCGTATGTCGGGCCAATTAAGTACACCTGAAATGAAAAAAATTACTATGATCAACATGAGTCTTAAAGTTTATTTACCATGTGTAAATCGACTTACCATTTTAAGTTTGGGATTACTAAGTTCCGGGAAAATCAAGCTCAGACAAGAGAAAACTTGATCCCAAATTTGAATTCATAAATTTTTATTTCCAAATGTCATTTTACTGTACAGGGGTTAAGATCTAGGCTAGTAAAAAATACCCAAGTAATTACGGGTATGCACATTTTCTTTGTAATTAGGTGTACCTAGAAATCCTCTTCGAATTTCAGTAACCGTTTTGCTGACTCTTAAATAAAAGTCATTATTTTCGTATTATCGGTTAAAATTCTGGTTTCAGTGGTTTCAAAATTTAGGGTGGGTTTCAACAATTTTGAAGATAGTTTTTTGTCGATAAATTTATTCGAGTTGATTTTTCATGTCGATGGTCAGAAAATTTTGCGCCACCCTGTAGATACTCCAACCATCTCTAAGCGAAGGCCCGAAAGGGACCTAAGGATTCAAGTCCAGTTGTTAACATTATGTAGTGATATAGGTAGATGAATGTCCGTGAAGGACTTGCAGCGATGGTCTGCTGCCTCGGCGAAAGAGGATGGTGAGATCCGCCGAGATTGGCCTTGTCTAAGGACGCGTGAATGCGCTGGCAGACTAGCGTTGTGGTATCGCGGGGCGGGTTCTTTTCTCCAGCACAAGGACCCACTACAAAAAGAATTTCGCATTCACGAATTAAAAAGGGTCGAATGCCGATTGACTGGTGTCGAGGCCGAGATAACCTACTAAGGGTTAAAATTGCTTGTTCAAAGAATAATTGGGCCTGGAGAAAACGGACGGACTTAAGAGACTTCGTCGTTACCGACGATACTTATGGCCCACAAATAAGAGTGGGGCATCCAGGTGGAAGCGGTGCCCCCGCACCCTCCCAACCGGATCAAGATCCAAATGTAGACGTGGCCATATATTTCCCATTTGAGTGAAAAACTCATGCAAACATCATTTGCATGAATTTTTTTCATCAAATGAGAGATATAAAAGTGGCCAATTTATGTTATGGTATTATGTGATGGAATCACATAACCCTATACCATAAAAGGGCACGCAAGCGGAAGGCCACTCTACCCGGCAATAGCCCCTATAACACGAAAAGAAATGGAGAAGCGCGCCCGATGGCTAGCTCATTTTAGTGGAGGGGCCACCAATCGCTCCGGGTCCCATACCCGGTCAAGATTGAGCGAAAGGAAAGACCGAGTTTAATTTTAACTTTATCTCAACATTATTGTTTCCGTATCTGTAATTTATTTTATTATAATAAAAAATTAACTAACTTAAGCAATTAGTTTGGTTTTTTTCTCTCCTGTTTTCATCCTTACCATGTAACTATTCTCATTTAAATAAATTTACTATTAATGTGGGAAGAATAAAACAAAAAAAAAATGGAATAAATGCCAATTCTTTTCTCCTACTGAAGTTTCTAATTTGTTTTGTTCATCTAAATATCCCGTAATTCTTTGAATTATACTGTGCGACAGTGAATTTGGGGGTCAATGATTCCACTTCAGGGTGAAAGTACTAGACCAGTATAGTAAAACCCCCAAAGGGCTTGACGTTTTCAGGTCAACATTTTTTTTACCCCTTTTAAAGTTTTACTCATCAATCGAAGTCTTGGATTCCCATTTCATCAGTTTCAGGGCCATAACTCTTGCAATATTGATTATCTGGTATCACAATCTGCAACAATATTTTAGAAGAGACTTAGATAAAGAATTTTTATTAAGATATAAATGCAGAAAAATTAAGGTGAGCGTGTTTAATCAGATTAAATATTGGAAAAATTGCCTTTTTTCTCCATTTGGTCAAGATTTTCTAGCAATAACTACAAATTTCTGCAGTAAAAAGATAAAAAAAATCAATTTAAAAGCAAGCCAAAATGTTTTTCATCAAAAATTAATAACTTAAAACTTTTATATGTAAAATTTCTACTTTTCATTGAGGTTTTATAATTTTTCGGTGACATGTATTTTATTCAACTTGATATAATTTTAGTAATTAAAAAATTCTATTTACACAGAATCTTAGTCTTTTGTTATGTTGATGGTCTGAATACATCATCGCCAATATCATCATCACTGTCCGAATCTTCTTCTTCGTCAATATCGTTTTTGTCCTCAAAAACATGCTTACCCCAGGAGCAGTTTTTATTTTGATAAAATATACGGTGAAAAATAAGTCAGAACATTACCTTATTTCAAATGGAATAGAGATTTGGTGATAACGTTCACCTTGTTCATCTGATTCGGTGGCTAATTGTCTGCTAAAATAGTCCAAATGATGATGCAAGTTGTGAATTTTTCAAGATGTATGTACTCCAATTTTAGAGAAAGCTGATAACATTTTGCTGACCGAAACTGCATAGCTGCTGGATTGATGTTTCCCTAATAAGCCCCCAATGACTTCTTTGATAGCGTTCCAAGCCTCCGATTCAACACTAGTTAAAGTTGTGTTGAATGCATCACTTTTCATCAGGTTCCGTATGTCGGGCCAATTAAGTACACCTGAAATGAAAAAAATTACTATGATCAACATGAGTCTTAAAGTTTATTTACCATGTGTAAATCGACTTACCATTTTAAGTTTGGGATTACTAAGTTCCGGGAAAATCAAGCTCAGACAAGAGAAAACTTGATCCCAAACTTGAATTCATAAATTTTTATTTCCAAATGTCATTTTACTGTACAGGGGTTAAGATCTAGGCTAGTAAAAAATACCCAAGTAATTACGGGTATGCACATTTTCTTTGTAATTAGGTGTACCTAGAAATCCTCTTCGAATTTCAGTAACCGTTTTGCTGACTCTTAAATAAAAGTCATTATTTTCGTATTATCGGTTAAAATTGTGGTTTCAGTGGTTTCAAAATTTAGGGTGGGTTTCAACAATTTTGAAGATAGTTTTTTGTCGATAAATTTATTCGAGTTGATTTTTCATGTCGATGGTCAGAAAATTTTGCGCCACCCTGTAGATACTCCAACCATCTCTAAGCGAAGGCCCGAAAGGGACCTAAGGATTCAAGTCCAGTTGTTAACATTATGTAGTGATATAGGTAGATGAATGTCCGTGAAGGACTTGCAGCGATGGTCTGCTGCCTCGGCGAAAGAGGATGGTGAGATCCGCCGAGATTGGCCTTGTCTAAGGACGCGTGAATGCGCTGGCAGACTAGCGTTGTGGTATCGCGGGGCGGGTTCTTTTCTCCAGCACAAGGACCCACTACAAAAAGAATTTCGCATTCACGAATTAAAAAGGGTCGAATGCCGATTGACTGGTGTCGAGGCCGAGATAACCTACTAAGGGTTAAAATTGCTTGTTCAAAGAATAATTGGGCCTGGAGAAAACGGACGGACTTAAGAGACTTCGTCGTTACCGACGATACTTATGGCCCACAAATAAGAGTGGGGCATCCAGGTGGAAGCGGTGCCCCCGCACCCTCCCAACCGGATCAAGATCCAAATGTAGACGTGGCCATATATTTCCCATTTGAGTGAAAAACTCATGCAAACATCATTTGCATGAATTTTTTTCATCAAATGAGAGATATAAAAGTGGCCAATTTATGTTATGGTATTATGTGATGGAATCACATAACCCTATACCATAAAAGGGCACGCAAGCGGAAGGCCACTCTACCCGGCAATAGCCCCTATAACACGAAAAGAAATGGAGAAGCGCGCCCGATGGCTAGCTCATTTTAGTGGAGGGGCCACCAATCGCTCCGGGTCCCATACCCGGTCAAGATTGAGCGAAAGGAAAGACCGAGTTTAATTTTAACTTTATCTCAACATTATTGTTTCCGTATCTGTAATTTATTTTATTATAATAAAAAATTAACTAACTTAAGCAATTAGTTTGGTTTTTTTCTCTCCTGTTTTCATCCTTACCATGTAACTATTCTCATTTAAATAAATTTACTATTAATGTGGGAAGAATAAAACAAAAAAAAAATGGAATAAATGCCAATTCTTTTCTCCTACTGAATAGTTTGCAATTTTATTTTTTTTTTGTTTTATCTTTACAAAATTTCTCTTAATTATATAGCATTAATTTCTTAACTATTAATGCCTAGTTTATATTTTTGTCTTTTTTTCACGTCTGCCTTTCGCTTTCAAAGAATAGAGGTATAGATGAAGACTTGTTGCAATTATAGTTAGTGCAAGAATGAAATCGGGAAGGAAAATTTGTTTTGCTTCATATTTTCTTCGTTTCGATGGTAGAGCTAAACACTTAAATATGATTCTTGTTGTGTTCATCGAAAATAGTGAAAGAATTTAAGTTAAACTTTGAACGGCCAAAGGCATCACACAGAACGCCGTGAAAATCTTCTCACAATATACGTTTATCATGTATAACTCTGTTTCACAATCTGAATTTCCGGATCAACTATGGAATAAACAATGTCCTTCGGTCATAAGTAGGAAATGCACCATTTTTCTCAATAAATAAAAAGTCCCACATGTTGTAAATGTAAATTAAAGTTAGCGAACGTTATTACTCCACCAAGGTAACGGCCAATATTAATAATTGATTGTTCAAATATTAGCTCCAAAAGGAAAATCCAGTTCAAAAAAACTCGAAATAAAAATTGGATAGGAAAAAAATACACGACGCATTTCGATGTAGTCACACTTCACACAGTTATACATACATATTCCGTTATTTTTTTATTCTCTAAGTTCCGTTTTTTTTTTTTGTTTAATTTAATTAGCACTCGTGTCTATATAAATTGTTTTTATAACATTTCGATTCGGTTGTTTCGCGTAATGTATTTACGTTTTTTTTTTTCATAATTTATTGCATTTTTATGGCTCAAAGATCGAAAAGCTATAATCGAATCAGTTTTCTTCATTTAGTTGTTTATTGCAATTTTTTTTGCCTTTACATTTACTTAATTACGATTATATTTTGTCTAGTACTCGCTGTTCAATTCTCATACACGGTCACTTCGAATGCGTCCCGTTTTCCTGGCAGACGTTTAAAGCAATACTCACTTCAAGGCAAACACGAGAGCTTGCAATACCTTCAAATATCCCGCAGCTCTGACCTTACTCTGACCAGCACCACGCTATTCACAACACCGCCCTATTTCGAAAATACCACTTCCATCTGAATTGTACAGCTATCCAAGCCGAGAGAGAAATTGTTCGTTCCAGTATTGGTTACCGGCACTTTACCATTATGAGATGGGCGCGTTTTAGTCATCACGGGTGCGCAATCATAATCGCTATTGATCACACTCCGCATCGACGCACGAGCAAGAGACGCAATTTGACCGCTTTCTAGGCCACACTAGTACCAAATCGATCACGATACATGACACTCAAGTATGCTATTTAAAATCGCTGCCAAAATACTGCGAGAAAAGATATCTGCACTGCACTTCGCACTCGTATCGGGATTAACGCGCAAATTTTGTCCGCTACAGCAATACCCATCCCTCGCCGTAATCTCGGAATTCTGTAGTCGGCGGTAACGAGCGAACGTATTACCCCCACATCTAATCGAATACGTGCGATTTCACCACCCACTCAACGTAATCTCGACATACTAACGTTTGCGACAAAACGCCGTCGGACCCGCGCTCCTGCAATTGATCTCTTTGAGTTCGTCGTTCCGCAATCGCTTACAATTTCGACGACCGACAAATTGCACAATTTGAATCAGACCGCTTCACGTTTGCACTAAACTGCCTTAGATTTACAGAAAAATATAACTCAAATAGGATTGCAAACGATGACGACGGCGGCGTCAGTACTACCGAAAATACTATTTAACAAGTGCACTTTGCTATAAGAAAACTTTCAAATTGAGCACAAAATCTAGTTGTCGTCGGTGCCCCGGTCAGAAAAAATTCTTTTTTCCCAGCTTTTTGACCGTTCTTGCCTCGGCTTTGAGGTTGATGTATGTTGGCCGGGAAAAAGATTCTTCACCCCGAGCGCAATGGAATGGGATAACGGCGAAGCGATCAAGTTGTCACGATTCGATGTCGTCTCCGCGTACGCGACGCCTATTCCGCTCGACATTTTCCATGAGATCTATGTGATCGTTGTCGCAACTCGAAGCAGACTCTCCTTTGTTGGTCGTTGTGCGGGACCACTTGCAACGGCAGTTGACGAGCCTTCCACTCATTCCGCTGCACGGGAAAAGATATTGCCATATCCGCATTTTAATTGCAGATTTGAATTTTTTTTAAATATGCAAAATAATATAGAAAAATTTAAGTAATAATAGAAAAAGGCAAAACTCATAAAGAATATAATTATAACGCAAAGTCTAAATTTAATATAGAAAAACAAAATGATCTAAAACATATATTTAAAGAGAAATCAAAAATGTTTTATAATTATAAATTGAAATAATAAAAAAAATGTCTTTTTCGAATCTGCAATTAAAATTTCGGATAGGTGTTATGAAGGTTTTCGAGCAGTTTGCTTAGGCGACTGCTCGCTTATTATAATCATTTAGATCAACTGGAGAGAATCGATTTTTTACCAATATGATATCACCAACAATTTTATCAAGATTATAAATTTTATAAACTAAAATCAAATAACTCGACAGATCATGTCAAATCGTTAGAAACAACATCTTAGTCCTACGGCTTGTCAACAAATTTGGAAATAGTTCGCCATAATCCAATAAAAAAATTAGAATATATATTCTTAATAATTCCTGTATCAAAAGTAATATTTAGTAGATTTGAATTAATGCATTTATTTGTAGTTGAATTTGTTTATATTGAAAATCAAATATTCAAGAGATTAAGTTTAAATTGTTATTTTGGTTTATTATAATACTCGTAATATTCAGTTTGAAATTATATTTTTTAGTAGTAAACATTAGTAAACCTTGTTTAAATTCAAATAACATTTGACTAATAATTTCGTTAAAAAATCTATACTTGTTTCTAAATTTTGGTAATAGTTCATTTATCTATTTGAAACTCTACTTTACTTACATTAAATAAACAAAAACAAAAAAATTTAACCTGTACGTACAGATCCTGATGTTCTTGGATTGTACATCGCGGCTTGCTTCTTTTCATTCAAATCTTCTCATAAATTAATTTTCTTGAAAGTTTACGTTGCATTTCACTACTTCTTTTATATATTTTTTGTATATTATTGACGCTCTTTGTCCCCTAAAGTTCATCCAGTATTTCTTAATTATTTGTTAATATCAGTATTTTTTTCACTCATGAAGGATTTTCTTGAATTCGTACTAATTATGTACAGGTATAGCCAAAATTCCTCCAATCTTTTCTTCCAAAATACATAATTTTTAAAAATCTTATTTAAAAAAATGCGGGTTTCGTTTATTTTTCTTAATAATCTTCTTTAATTTCTTGATGTCCAATTTCAATTCAGAAATGCTCTTAGTATTTTTATATATTCGAATTATATAGTAAATTCTCTCTTTAACTATTATTTTTGTCCAAATCTATTTCTAGTCTCAAATTCATTCCATCATTTACTTTTGTTTTAAAATAAACCTATACATCTCTAATGAATATAGTATAAACAAGAAGAACAGTATACAACTTTCTTTTTACTTTTAATAAACAGAAAAAAACAAAACAATTCAATGGTCAACAAATTATAAAACACCTAAGAAGTTAAAATAATGAAATAATTGGCTCGAACGCTATTCATGTGGCAAGTCGTCATAATACTCGTGATAATCTTTGGGCAATGTAATTTTTATATGTTAAAGATCTTCAAACTTTCGGGCTGTGTTCTTCTCCTTTGATGGTGAAGATTTTTTAATTGATTTAATTGTAAAGCCGCCACATTTTAAGTATTGTGTTGTTGGATCATTTGCCATGAATCAGAAAACCTTAGTTTATTAAATATATCTCCTTGCGTGGTATACCTCAGAGCTCTAATGTCAGTTACTTTTGCATCTCCTTTACCACGACCAGGGTGTACGCTTTTATAAAATTGACATCTGTAAATGATTTAAAAACAAGTTGGGTAAACAGACCTACGCTCATGTCAGAAGGGTTTTGTATTCAATTTACAAACTGCAGTCACGCAGATCGAATCAAATCAAGAAACATGTCAAAGACGATTTTATTGGAGAAAGTATGAAATACGAAGCTCATACTATTATTAACAAAGTTGAACGAATTTCGACTTCTGAGGTTTTTGGTATTGTTATACCCATAAATATCTCCCTTGATAATTATTTCAGATGTCCATCCGCGACGGAGAAAACACATTTTTCATGTATTTACAACCCCCCCCCCCCCTGTGTCCCCACTGAAGCAAAAACTGACAGTTCAACAACTGTTTTGAAAAGCTCCCATGAAAACTTTCATTTCATACTCATATCGGCTACGTTTGATGAATTTTTTTTCAGGGGCCACTCTCCTGTACTGTTATCATCGATCAATGGCCAATTTTTTCGAATCCTAGAATGGTTACAAAACCCTTTTGCTAGGAGCTCTCTCCCACCTCCTTGACTTGTTTCACTTATGAGCATTAATTGTAGGTACTCATCTTCAGTCATTCATTCAATTGAATCAAGTGTTCAAAGCATGCACCTTAAACGTTGAAGTTGGGAAAAAATAACTCAAAATTATTCAATCTTCGCATTTAAAACAGCCACTATTTTGTTTTACGATTACTGATACCACTAACTGAATCGATTCTCAAAGATATTCATGACACCTATCATTCCTGAAATTTTCATGCAAATCCTAGCAAAATTGTAGTGTCTGAGTCGGTAAAAGGCGCATGTTGTTCCATAGCCATATGTTGCCATAGTAATACATGCAGCGCATATTGTTCCATAGTAATACAGGAAAATTCAAACCGCTATTACTTCGCTAAATATGATTCAATCTTTATGAAACTTTCAGAAGAAATCAACCTTATAAATAGACATCTACGTACTGAATTTCATTGAATTTAAGGGTACCGTTAAGATTTTATTCAAGAAAACATAAAATCAATAAATCATACTATTACTAACAAAGTTGAGTGAATTGCGACTTCTCATGTATTTGTTGTTGTTGTACTCATCAAGGCCTACATCCCTGATTTTTTTCAGATTTGTCGGATCACAGGTGTCCAATCGCGAGGGGGGGGGGACACACATTTTTCGTACATTTCCCCTCCCTGTGCGCCCCTCGAAGCAAACTTTGCCAAACTAAGACCTGTTTTGAAAAGGTCTCATCCAGACCTTTCATTTGATACCCATATCGGCTACCTTCAATGAAATTTTTTTTTCGGGGGGTCATTCTCCTATATGGGGAGACCCCCCTTAAATACCTTATAAAATTTTTTTGTGGTTGAACTTTGAAGAGATCACCACTTTACACCTACACACAAAATTTGATGTTTCTAGCTTAAGTAGTTTCCGAGAAAAACTGCTGTGACACACGGACGGACGGACGGACGGACGGACGGACAGACAGACGGACAGACGGACAGACTGGTCGCGAAACTAGTAGGGTTTTGTAAAATTATTTTACAAAACCCTAAAAACCGTAACTTAAATACAACACATCATAAAAAGAGGGATTTTTCTTGTTGCTCCGCAAACGTTTATATACTCGGCAGGAAGGTTAATATTTTTATTTTGCAAGGCTCTCCCTATAGCAGAGTGGACAGAATCTGCCTCCATTTGTGTATGACCAGCTTCAAAAAATTTTTGCTCTTATCAATTTGTACATAATCGCCGTATTTAACAAAGCATTAGACATAACGCAATAATGATCTTGGTAAGTGCACCCATCGCTATACAAAACAATTTTTATGGGATCTTCGGTTCAGGCATTTGATATTACTTTCTCTTCAATTGAGTTTACTCATATACTCGCAAACTCTTCAGCATTTACTCTTCGTTCTACCGGGTTCCATAAGCAACAATACCCCTTTTTATCAATTAAGTTATAAAAAGCAAGATTATGAACTTGTAGCTTAGTTCTGTAGTATAAACTACTAGTTTGGGACTTTGAAACCATCAAGACCGCCTGACCATCCACTGTGAATGCAATTTTCTCCTTCTCCTTATCTTATACTTTTTCATTTTTTGCTTTTTCAGTTGATGTAGTGTGTATTCTTCCTCTGATAATTGGCCAACCCCATTTCCTGCGCATTTCTCACACCGATCTTTTTTGGGTAAATTAAAAAGTTTTTGTTTTGAAGAACATTCGGGCCAAACATTTTTTTGTGTTCCAGCGCGACGATAATGAGATTCAATGTTCGGTAAAGACTCAAAAAACAAATCAAGTTCTAATCGTTCGTTGTCAAGAAGATACCTTTTAGGAATGTTCTTTACAGGACCTTCTGAATTCGACCTAAAGAAAGGGTACTTAAGAATAAAACTCTATATATTTTCTCGTTTCTGTCTTTCAGGTAATATTGGAATGTCTGTCCTCTTCTGGCCTCCGTCAAAATTTTTCCCGGTTGTGTGTTCTTTTAAGCGGAACTCTTCTAATCAAAGTCTTCACGTAAACTTTTTTCTGGCTCCAGTCCATTTTCCAAAATTCATTGAATATTTTCTTCCTATCTTCAGACACAAGTGAGCATTGCATGGTACCGGTCTTCCTGCTTTGCTGGCATTTGCATCTCCCTTTCATCACGCGCGGTACTTCAACAATTCCGTAGTTCCACTCATCACCATCCTTCTTTTTTTACCATAATATTTCAGACCTTGTTCCCGTAGTCGTTGATTTTTTTCTATAAACCAAGCCGATTTCTCTACTAGCACCCATTTCCATCGCTTTTTAGATATCGTTGGTAAATCATCAGAAATCACTATTGAAGCCATAAGGAACCAAAGCCCGACCAGAATCATCAAATATAAGGTCTTCAATCAGGTCTATCAGGCCTATGAAGCTGTTATCATTGTTGGTTTCGACTGTCAAATCATTTTCTTTGTTTTTGGTGCTGAGCGGTTCGAACATACCCATTATTTCAATATCCCTGTGATGTTGCAATGCTAAGCGAAAAAATAAAATTACGCAATATTTTGTGTTACGCGAATCCGATAAAATACGATAATTACCAAAGTCAAATAATAATGTCTGAAAATAAGAAAACAAAAAAAAAATTGTGACTGAAATGTCTTAGATTTGACTTTTTCAATCAAAAACATTTAATTGAGACATTGATTGTACACAATAGATTTTAGACAAAGAACCACGTACCTACCTTGTCGTTTTAAATTTAACAAAATGTGATAACCCAACAGTTCTTGGTTTCCTTGCAGCTAAAAGATAAAAACCAAATAAGCTCTTTCATTGAAACAAAAGTTTATTTGGTACCAACAATTTTTATTTATTTTTTTTTCTTAAAATGCCGTCGGGCCTTGCTTTGTTGCATGAGCAGGCGCGTTTCGACTACTTCGAGTCATCTTCAGTGTCTCTCGAAGAAGTCGAAATGCGTCTGCTCACACAACAAAGCAAGGCCCGACGGCTTTTAAAGAAAAAAAGAGGAATTGGCCTGCGGATACCAAAAAAACAAAATTATTGACTACAAACAATTTTCTTTACTTGTTTCACTTCTACCGATATATTGTTTTCTGCAATAACTTAAAACACTTTTAATTATTGCTTGGCTCTAATGAGACTTTGGCTCTAATGAGACTTCTGCTCTTGGCAGGAGTTCATAACTCTGTGCGGATTTAGCACGTTTTCCATTCGATTCGGAACGATGTGGACTTAGCACTTTTTCGTTTTACCCATTCGCACCCCTTTACGTTAGAAAACGGGAAAACAAGTTTTTTCTTGGTATGCGTCATCTCATTTCCTCAAAATAGGAAAATGACAAAAAATGGATTCAGCATTTTTTCATCTAAAACTGACGATATGTTACCTATTACATGCACCCTCAATCGTTAAAATCAACCCATTTATCGAACAGTGACGAGGAAAAATCAACGCTGAAGTCGTGGAAATATACTTTTTCTAACGGTAATTGAAGTTTAAAGCAAAAAATCAAAAAATTCAATTTTGTGATTATTTTCGCCATATCTTTGTGTTAATATCTGCATATTTCATACTCGAATTAATTTCTGAATATTAAATACAATATACAGTTCGACAAAAAAGTCTCCGTACGACGCTACTTTTTCTTGATTTTTATGAACATCTCTCATGTAATTCAATATTTTTTTCATTTAATGATTGCAATGTTTGCTGCAGCTCTTTTGTAACAAAGTTCAGGGATAACTGCAGGAATTTATCCATTTCTTAATATATAGTAATTCAATTTAGTGAATTTTACAATATTTCATATCAAAAAAGTCTCCGTACGAAATTTTTTAAACAATGCTTTGCATTGTTTACATAATTATATAAACAATGCTTTGCACAAACAAGAGTTCACAATTTTTCCTGGAGTACAGCTAGTATAGTTTTAGCCGCGTGCAGATTTGTATCAACTTCAGAAAATCCAATATTCCGCCATGAGTAAAGAAATTTGTGTAGATACGAGGAAATTGAACAAAAGCTTTATTGCGAAGGCAAGTCGATGGGTAAAATTTCGAAAGGAATTGGTAGACCTAAGTCAAGTGTCCAATATGTTATTAAGCAATATGGAGAAACCGGTTCGTTCAAAAGTAAGCCCCGTTCGGGACGGCCAAAAAGTTTAAGTGATATAGCGCGGCGGTCAATAGTAAGAAAAATAAAAGATAATCCTAGAACCAGCGCATGTAAAATAGCAGACGAGGTCAGAAAAGACTTTAATTTAACGGTAAGTGATGAAACCATTAGGAATGTTGTACGGGAAAGTAATTTCCATGGTCGAAAGCCAAGGCGAAAGCCATTGGTCTCAAAACTTAATCGCAAGAAGAGATTAGACTTTGCGAAAATGCAGCAAAATAAGGACGCTAATTTCTGGAATCGAGTTGTATTTTGCGACGAGGGAAAATTCAACATATTTGGATCAGATGGCAAGGGAAAAGTTTGGCGCAAAGCAAATGAGGAATTCAATTGCAAAAATCTAATTCCAACAGTCAAGCATGCCGGAGGTAATGTAATGGTTTGGGGGTGTATGGCAGCTTCAGAAGTTGGAAAATTGCACTTCATTGAGAGCACTGTGGCAGCAACGATACACAAAGTTTCCGGAAAATACAAAAAAAAAAACAACATAAACCCAGACGGCAATAAACACACGTCGCCGCATATAACGTCCTTGCATCATCCTCAAACCCTGTCTTCTCCGAAAAGGGATAATTAGGAAATCCTCCGCACATGCAAAGTTATGACGAAACGCCGTGTGCAATTAGTCCGGGAAAAACCGCAACCCAGACGGCAATAAACACACTTCGCCGCATATAACGTCCTTGCATCATCCTCAAACCCTGTCTTCTCCGAAAAAGGATAATTAGGAAATCCTTCGCACATGCAAAGTTATGACGAAACGCCGTGTGCAATTAGTCCGGGAAAAACCGCGAGCATCGCAAATCTCTCACAACGCTATCATCGCCGCGGATATGTAAAGGATGGAAATGCAGAGAAGAAACAGAACGCTTCACGTCACGATACGGCGAGCACTCGTTCACGCGCGCAATATTCTAAAGTTTTGTTAAAATAAAATTATTGTTTTTTGTTATAAATATAGTATTTCATTTATAAAATAAACATCGACCGCCACCGACATCCACTACAGCACAATGGACCAGTGGGATTACCTAAACATTCTTAGAACGAGTTTGCGCGAAAGCATATCAGCTTTAGGTATGGAAAGTGATTTCATTTTCCAACAAGACAACGATCCTAAGCATACATCAATGATTGTTAAGGAATGGCTACTATATAATGTACCCAAGCAACTACACAGTCCACCACAATCACCCCACCTAAACTCTATAGAACATTTATGGGATGAATTGGAGCGTAGAGTACGCAAACACGCAATAAAAAACAGGCAAAAACTTAAAGCTAAACTCCAGGAAGAATAGAACTCTATAGGATCCGAAATAACATCCAAACTAGTCTCTTCGATGTGCAGACGATTGCCAGCAGTCATCAAAGATAAGGCGAATCCTACTAAGTACTAAAAATTTTTTTTACAAAATTCCTTTTTCTTATAATTTTATTAAGATGTAATATCGTACGGAGACTTTTTGATGTTAAATGTTGATAAATTTACCAGTTTGAACTACTATATCGAAACGAATGGATAAGTTTTTATTTTTTTTGTTGTATCTTGTAATTATAAGTTTATAGAAAACATATTAATTACTAAAATAAAAAAAATATTGATATATCTGAACGGTATTCTTACTTATACAGAAAAATAAGCACCGTACGGAGACTTTTTTGTTTAACTGTATGTATGAAATCGGCATCAAAGTCTGAAAATTAAACTTTAGCTAACGAATTTCATCCTTTACCGTTACTCGATCTACATGTTCTCCAGATGAGACCCAATGACAAGTAAACCCATCAGTTTGGCGCAAACAGAATCTTTTTACCTATTCTTATTCAAAAGTTATGCGTGAACATACATAAAAACCCAAAAAAAAATACTATACAGTTGAAACGGATAACCTTTTTTCTATGGAAGTCTGATAAAAAATATTATAGTTACGACATTGTTCTTTGCCAAAGCAATTAACTAATGTATTTCTGACAATTGATTATTGCTTACTTGCAAATATCAATATTAACAAAAAAATGTTTGCGGAAGTAAAATACCCCCAACGGTGGTATGTTAAAGTTGAGATTAAGCTTATTTTAATCAACTAAACGAACAGGAACCCATAATCTCTAACAAGCAAAAGCAAGCATTTCGCTCAACAAATAAAACTCACATAACTATCTCTTTACTCCCCCCAGGGCTCCTGCACATTTTATGTATAAAAATTGTGAGTAATAACTATGCATTGCAACCATGAATCTATTTAACGTGGTACATCTATAAGCTTCATGGGAGTATAACGAGATAACAGTTATAGTATAATTATAGCGCAAGTGCGCTATTCATGTGAGTTACGACTGACATATGAAAAAAAACGGTACAATTCACATTGTGCCTTTGACATAATAGATTAAGTGCGTAAGCTTCGCGTATAATAATTGCAAATATCGTCATAGATTTATATTCAATGAATTAAACCTTCATTACTGATACGTATGAATTAAAACTACATTACGGATACAAATAACGTGACATTGATAAACTTATTACACGGGTCAAACAAAAACAGGAAAGCCAACTGACTGAAACACACAAGAACGTCAACAGTGGATTTCGTTAACATACGTAGGCAAAGAGACATACAAACTGTGAAACTTCCTTAAAAAATACAAACTGCATAGAAAACTAACAACATTGGAAACAAACTGAAACCAAAACTGAATTAGACATCAATATACGAGAACAGCGGCATATACGAGTACAAACTGACATGCAAGGACTGCGACATGGTATATATGTATAGGAAGGACAACACGGAAACTAACGACAAGATACAAAGAGCACTTACGATCTTTCGTACACAACAAGGCAGACTCCAACTAAGTGCCGCACCTACAAAACTATGCACACGAGTTTAATGCTATGACATACTCAGTGACATTGTTACACAAACCAAAGGACCGAGACTTGACATCTGTAACAATTTCTTATCACTACTCAGTTTATTCCTGTATTTTTCAATCTCCATAAAAAGTAAAATAATATTATTACTAATTTTTACTAGTTCATATTATCGTTATTTGGACATATACATACAAATTAAAACTATTTATTATAAATTAATTTATATTGCGTCGTCAAGAAATGAACGATTCCAGAAAATATTTATAGGAAAAAGTGAAAGGATTAAGTTAAATAAGTTTTGTTGAAGGGATCAACAAAGAATTTTTATCAATGAGAAGAATAAATAATTTATATCGAAAAGAAGAATAAATAAATTTCGTAGAGGAGTGTTACAATTCATCAGAAATTATCTATATTTGAATAATTTGTAAAAATTTCATCAACAAATTTAATTTAATTTAAAATGTAATGACTCTTTATCTTTTAAACATTATAAACTATATTTCACAGAACCAAATTACATAATATTTCTAAACAATATATATCTAAAATATTCATAATTATTTTTATCGCCAAGTCTAAAAAGTACTGAGCCTTTTTTGTCATTTTTCGATTATTTCTTTTATTTAAAATAGATTTTATTGAAGTATATATTGTCCATTATAATCTATGACCTTTTTCATTTTTTTGGTAGAGCCATTATTCCATCTGTTAGAACTTGCTTGGTTTATCGGCGAAAAACTTGGCCAAGTGATTTTTACAGTCCCTTTTTTGAAGTGAATTTCTTTTCATTAAGAAAGGTTTGCAGAGACCGAAACAAATGGTAGTCTGATGGTGCAAGGGCTGGACTATACGGTGGATGCGTCAAATCTTCCCAGCCAAGCTCTGTCAATTTTTGCCGGGTCATCAAAGATGTGTGTGATCTGGCATTGTCATGATGGAAGACAACGCCCTTTCTATTGATCAATACTGGCCGGTTTTTTTTTGAATTGTTTGTTGCAATCTGGTTAATTGCTGACAGTACAGAGCCGAATTGAGTGTTTGGCCAGGTTCTAGCACCTCATGATAAACAATTCCCTTCCAATCCCACCATACACACAGCATAACCTTATTTGGTGTCAATCCTGGCTTTGAAGTCGTTTGTGATGATTCATCTTTTTTTGACCATAATCTTTTTCAACGAACGACATTCTCGTATCTTACCCATTTCTCATCGCCCGTAATGATTTGCTTGAAAAATCGCTCGATTTCGTTGCGTTTTATTAGCATTTCACAAAAGGAAATTTGGTGGATCAAATTTGGACCCAAACGTCGAGCTTCTTTGTGTATCCAGCCTTACGCAAATGGTTCAAAACTGTTTGGTGATGGATATTCAGTTCCTTAGCAATGTCATGGCTTCTTATGTGTCGGTCTTCTTCAATTTTTTGTAAGATTTCATCGACTTTTTCAGTGATTGGTCGACCTGAGCGAGATGCATCTTTGACATCAAAATTTCCAGAACGAAAGCGAGCGAACCATCTGTTGGCTGTGGCTTTTGATAAAGTATCTTGACCGTAGACACCACACATTTTTTCACGAGCCTGCGATGCATTCTCACCTTGATCGTAGTGATATTGTAAAATATAGCAAATTTTTTCAGAAATCTCACTCATTTTTAAATGAATACAACTCTTGACACAAAGAACGAAATACAAAACTGTCCATATGAAAATTGTAAGCTGGAATGTCAGTTTGACTTAATCTGATTAGTATTGCCCGATATATAACAACGAACACCATCTAGTGGCAAAAAAGCTCAATACTTTTTAGACTGTCCAATATTTTTCAAATATTTCGCGAATTACAATTTTGGAGTCAGACCAATTATAATTTAAATTCAGCTAATCGAAATATTATTTTAGATAAATGCATAAAAGAAAAATAGTTCAAGCTATTACGACGTAAGGGATTTATATTCCCAGCACTTTTCGAGCTCCTACTTAACTGAGAATATTTGATCTATTGTAGCCCTTCGATTTTGAAATTCTTCGTGATACGCTTTTATAATACTTTCATAGTACGACTTTAATTTTCTTTCTATGATTTTAGAGAGGACATTATAAGATGTACACAGTAAAGCTATGCCTCTATAATTTTCACACCTTAACTTTTCCCGCTTTTTGTGTACAGGACATATTATACTTTTTTGCCAGTCCTCTGGTAACTGTCTTATCATATTCTGCATATTAATCGATGGAGAACTTTACTTAGATGGGGACCACCTCTGGAGGGGTTCTGCTGATATTCCATCTATTCCAGGATCCTTTTTTCTGAGAGGACGTACTGCTGCCTGTATTTTGTCTCTCGTTGGTGGTGAAACTGGAGTCTCTTTCTCTGCTTCTAGAATTTTCACAGCTTCAGTAGTTGTTGGGAGCGCTGTGAATAGCTTCTGAAAATATTTCAGCCATCTATTTTTAATTTCGACTGGGTTACCTGTGATTGCTCCTTGTGGACTTTTGCGAAGACTTGTTTGGGAATTGAAGCCGTCTCTTATGTTAGTTGTTTAATAAAAACATACACCGATTTGAGTAAGGCGACGTCTTCGTTTATCTGTTGGATCTTGGTATTGATGGTGAGTCGTTTCTTCCTTCAACACATTCTTTTAGGTTGTTGTCGGAGGGTGTTGTATTGTTCTTCTTTGGCCCGAGTTGCTCGCTGGATGTATTCTTTGTACGCCTCCTTCCTTTTTTTAACCGCGTCCTTACGTTCTTCGTCATACCAGTCGTTCCTAATTTTCTTTGGCCGATGCCCCAAGACCTATTCACGCGCTTCTGTTACCACATTTCTTATTGTCTACCAAATGGTTTTGATGTCATTTTTTTCTCCCGCCTGCGTGGATATATTGATGCGTATTTGTTGTATTAATCGAGCAGTCACACAATCACACTGCTCGAAAACCTTCCTATCTCTTACTCGGAATTTTGTGGCAGATTTGAAAAATATGCAAATAATTTTGTTTGCAATCATAATTTTGAAGAATACTCTTTCATCTTATTACTTTATTAAATGTCATTTTAAATCAATTTTCCTTTCTATTAAAATTTAAATGTCTCCCTTTAATTTTATTCGTCATGAGATTTAACTTTTAAACTATTTAAAATTTTCAATTCTCTACTCTAGTTAAAATTTCTTTACTTCATTTAAATTTCTTCACTCCATTTAAATCGTTTGTACCTCATTTAAAATTCTTTACTACATTTCAAATTTCCTTACTTCATTTCAATTTTCTCTACGTTAATTAAATTTTGTTTTAAAAAATTTTCAAATCTGCATGTAAAATTCAGCGTTTAGCGAACGCTGATGTAATACCCCTCAACGGTGTATTATATCACGGAAGAGGAGTGAACAGGGCTGATGGAGTCAGGTGAGGTTTCACCGTATGCACGGGATGGGAAGAATACAAGTTTTTGGATGGATCGGGGAGTCTGTTACGCAACTTCCCGGCGGTCACGTCGCGCCGCGAGAAGAAAGAGGCTCGACGGGAGATCGTGAAGAACCAAGGATAAAACTTCGAATTATGTTCAATTGTCACGATTTGAATCGGTGCAGTGTGAAGTCATAAACATCGCGGTTTAGTTAATGCTTGTTGGGAAATTTTCCCGAATTATTTAAAAGTTTAAGTTCCATAAAGGCAACTGCAGTGCAGTGAATCGTGCGGTTTCACGACCCAATAAACGAAAACGTTTCTCGACCACTGTCTATGCAAGTGTGTGTGAAGATTGAGTGACGTGCCGTCAGCGTGAATGGAATTGTGGAATTTGTTGAGTGAACACGGGCAGTGAATCAACAACGAAAATCGGAGTTAAATTCTGAGTAAACTTGGAAGGCTTCTGCAGAACGCCACGCAGGGCGCATGTCGCGAAAACTGCGCCGGGAAAGAAAAAACAAAAAGCAAGTTTAAACTCATTGAAATTAGCCAAATTCACTTGGCCATCGTAACTCGAATGTGCATTATGCTGCGATTGCGACGGGATTGCCGAGGTTCAAGTGTCCAAGCATAGAGCACCGCGGGGCGGGTTCATTGGAAACATTTAATGGAATAATATCAGGTTTCTTTGCAAGTACTTTTCAAATTCGGTGAGTCTTGACGTGAATGGAGACACGATGGAATGCATCGTAGTTACGGTCGCGCGTTAACGAGAATGGTGAGTGATCATTGTCTATTCGATTTTTCGTATGATATCATTGGACAGGGGCATTGGGCAAAGACGTCCATACTCGAAATCGTCAACCCGGAAGGCAAACTGCACTTGGTTGATGTGAGCGTGGTTGGATTGGCGCGCTTGACGAAGGTGATTAGTCGATATCAATGTATCTTGGATTTTCACGTCCGGAGAATGAAATTCGCTACAAGGAAATTCTTGGTGAACATCGCAAATTTTGATTTTGGAAGTAGCGTTTGGATGTCCACTTGCCCGAGTGATGTGCCCCATGATCGAAGAAGACGTGTTGATAACGGATCTATGCTACCCATAGGCGATAACCCGTCTGGTTACTTGCCGAGAAAAAATTATAAACGCAAGTAGATTACCTGAAAGTAGAGTATTAATCTCGAGAACTGTAGAGCATTTAAAACGCAAAATTGACAAATACTGCAAAAAGAAGAAAAATTTGATTTGTTTCCAAAGATTTCTTTTAATACTGTTTGGTTATAAGATTGTATTTTTTTTTTAATTTTTAAGATACCAAAAGACGCTAAATTTCTAAGAGTCATAAAATTTTGGAATGATTTCTTTTGATGTAAACATCGTTAAAAAATGTTGACTAAATGTCTTTCCTAATTTGACGTGGGGTTTGCCTGAAAGACTTTTTTTTATTATGATTCGACCCTTTCCGTTATAGAGAAATTTATTTTTTTTCAAAAATATAATCATACTGATTAGCAAACAAAAGCTTCGAAGCGATTGTTAAAAAAAATGAATATTTGTTTTTATTGCAAATAATTATTGAGAATAAAGATTGCATCACGTTAGTTTGCTAGGCATATATTTTTTTGCAAACTGAATCAAAAACAAAAAAACAATGTGGACGGATGGAACCATTAATACGAGAGGGCATTTGTTTTAGAGTACAATCGAAATATGTAATAATGGAATGTCAATATCGTCCATCATATTTTCACTCTAACATAATTTAATGTCAAGTTAGATCAAGTGTCGAAAACCTCGAAACTCTCTTATTTGTATTAATTGTTATTGATCGCGAAAAGAATAGAATGAAAACGGATTATTAAACGACACCCTCGGTCTTTCCATTCCGTCAAATCTGATCGGGAATATGACCCACAACGATGGCAGGCTTTTCGCATAATATGGGCTAGCCACCGGGCGCGCTTGACCGTTTTGTTGTTTCCAGGGGCTATTGCCGGGTAGAGTGGCCTTCCGCTCACGTGCCCTTATATGGTATAGGGTTATGTGATTCGATCACATAATTCTATAACATAAATTAGTCACGTCTATATTTCTCTTTTGATGGGTAAGTTCATGCAAATTATGTTTGTATGAGTTCTCCACTGAAAGTGAAATATATGGCCACGTCTACGTTTGGATCTTGATCCGGTTGGGAGGGTGGAAGGGGGCACCACCTCCATCTGGATGCCCCACTCTTATTTGTGGGCCATAAGAATCGTCGGGTAACGACGAAGTGCCCTAAGTCCGTCTGTCTTCCCCAGGTCCAATTTATCCTTTTCGTCTGCATTTTCTAACCCTGAGGTGGTTACCTCCTTTTTTTCGACTTCTGTCGACTTTTTTTGTGACGCTGGAATTCGTGAATGCTTCCTTGGTTACAGCTCTTCGAAATGCGGCATCGGACCTTGACCGTTAATAGGTAATCACCCGAATCACAGACAGGGCCACGAAACGAGCGCGTGTCCAGAAAGCCGGTGGCCGCTCGTTTTAGCCCGAGAACGTGTTCGATCGGGTTAAATGTGCTACCATATCGGGATGCCCACGTTCTCTTTTGAATGACATGAAAGAATTTGGTCTTGATACGAATTGTACAGATCTTTTCGTTAACGGACTTGAAGTTGGTGATAATTTGTTTAAATGTGCTGTGAACAATGAAAGTTATTCCGTACACACGACTTCCTTTCGATTTTCCACTTTTAAACATGATGTGCGTTCGCATGTCATCTACTTTCCTGCACTGCTAAGATTGTGATCCTGTATCTCTTTATTTCATCGAAAAGTTGTCGTACTGTAGCTGGTCTTGACAACGATCTAATATTCCAAGTTATTATACAAACGTCCTTAGTTATTATACAAAAGTCCTTAATACTTAATATTAATAAGTCGTGCCATTTATCCAATCCGATCCGAGGCTGTTGTCCTGGTTCCATGACAAGTAAATACGGGTTGGAGTGTTGTCAGCACTTCACTACGAGTAAAAAGATCTTTTAAGTGATAAGAGACTAAGTTAGGAGATAATTAAGGATTAAATGGAATTGTTTAAAGTTTTTGTAGTATAAATATTGTAAGTCTAAAAAGTATTTTTTTTGTTGTTGTATGTTTTTGTTCGATTGAATATTTCTTTTATTTTAAATGGATTTTATTTAAGTACATACTCCCCATTATTATCTATGACCTTTTCCATTTTTTTGGTAGAACCATTATTCCATCTGTGTAGAACTTCTGTGGTTTATCGGCGAAAAACTTGGCCAAGTGATTTTCACAGCCCCCTTTTTGAAGTGAATTTCTTTTCATTAAGGATATTTGCAGAGACCGAAGCAAATGGTAGTCTGATGGTGCAAGGTCTGGACTATACGAGAGATGCATCAAAATTTCCCAGGACAGCTCTGTCAATTTTTGCCGGGTCATCAAAGATGTGTGTAGTTTGCCATTGTCATGATGGAAGATAACGCCCTTTCTATTGATCAATTCTGGCCGGGTTTTTTGAATTACTTGTTGCAATCTGGTTAATTGCTGACAGTACAGAGCCGAATTGAATGTTCTAGCGCCTCATGATAAACAATTCCCTTCCAATTCCACCATACACACAGCATAACCTTATTTGGTGTCAATCCTGGCTTTGAAGTCGTTTGTGATGATTCATTATTTTTTGACCATAATCTTTTTCGAACGACATTCTCATATCTTATCCATTTTTCATCGCCCATAATTATTTGCTTCAACAATGGCTCGATTTCGATGCGTTTTATTAGCATTTCGCAAAAGGAAATCCGGTCGATCAAATATTTTTTTGTTAATTCATGCGGCACCCAAACATCGAGCTTCTTTGTGTATCCAGCCTTACGCAAATGGTCCAAAACGGTCTGCTGATGGATATTCAGTTCCTTAGCAATGTCCTGGCTACTTATGTGTCTATCTTCTTCAATTTTTTGTAAGATTTCATCGACTTTTTCAGTGATTGGTCGACCTGAGCGGAGTGCATCTTTGACATCAAAATTTCCAGAACGAAAGCGAGCGAACCATCAGTTGACTGTGGCTTTTGTTAAAGTATCTTGACCGTAGACACCACAAATTTTTTCACGGGCCTGCGATGCATTTTCACCTTGATCGTAGTGATATTGTAAAATATAACGAATTTTTTTCAGAAATTTCACTCATTTTCAAATGAATACAACTTTTGATACAAAGAACGAAATACAAAACTGTACATATGAAAATTGTAGACTTGAATGTCACCTTTCAAACGCATGTCAATTTGACTCAATCTGACTAGTATTGCCCGATATATGACAACGAACATCATCTAGTGACAAAAAGGCTCAATACTTTTTAGACTATCCAATATAAGGGTTCTTGTAGGTTAAAAAGTAATACCGTAGACGACGAAACAATTATATACAATGATAAAACAAAGATAGTGGAAACAAAGGGAATTTCTTTCTCGAACGTTCCACAAAAGGTGAAATATTTTTAACTCTTGACATTGTAACGTGAGAATTGCGTCGTCAGTAACTCCACAAGACAGTGTCGTGATCAACACAATGACCAAACAGCGAATGTGATCCGTCTACTTGACCTGTATAAAGCGTCAACAGCGATAATTTGGCCAGTGTTTCTTCAAGACAGCGGCGAAAACGCAACTACGATCGAAAGACAAATTATTCCGTTCATAATTAGTCCTGAGTATCTAATACCGTTCAGTTAATCAATGAACAGCCTCTTGTTTTTTTGCTACCAACGACATATAAAGTAGTGTACGCGAAAAATTCATGCGAGAGTGAAGGTTTTTTACAACATGCATACCTTTCTCTCCCATATGAATTGATATCCCCCCGCCTTTCACGCCGCTAGAATATCCATACACTTAAGTAGCTTACTGATTTATCTCAGAAAAAATCCCACTCCTCTTATGCTTTGACCACCGAATTGTCGACGAAATATCAACCATATGATTGAAAACATATGATTCATGAAAATTTAAAAGCTGACGGGAAAGATTTTGTCAACTTGAATTTGAAATATTGTAGTAGGCAACCGATTTTTAAGGTTTAGTAAAATCGTTTCACAAAACCTTACTAAAATCGCGTCCTGTCTGTCCGTCCGTCCGTGTGTCACACCACTTCTTCTCGCAAATTACATAAGCTAGAAACATAAGATTTTGAAGGTAGATGCAGAGTGACGCCCTCTTCAAAGTTTCGCCACAAAAAGAAATTTATAAGGTGTTTAAGGGGGGGTCTCCCCATATAGGGGAGTGACCCCTGAAAAAAAAATTCATCGCATGTAGGCAATATGGGTATCAATTGAAATGTCTTAATGAGAACTTTTCAAAACAGGTCTTAAAATGACAAATTTTGCTTCGAGGGGTGCAGGGGAAGGGGAAATGTACGATATTTTTGTTTCCTCCCTCGCGATTGTACACCTTTGATCCGAAAAATCTGAAAAAAATCACGGAGGTGAGACTTAAGGAGTGCAAGGACAAAAAATACCTTAAAAGTCGAAATTCAGTCAACTTTGTTAATAATAGTACATTTTATAAATTTTACATTTTGGCCTATAAAATCAAAATGGGACCCTAAAATGTTCCAAAAGCTACAATTTAATTGTTTTGGTAGCAATGGTATGCATTCTGAAAATTTCACAATAATTGCACAATAAACAGCTAAGTTACACCCGATTGAATATTTAACAATTACAACAACATTAACACGTAAGGAGCACTCTCCTGCTACTTCAACTTGTTTAAGATAACTCGTGTTCAATACATTGCAAAAGTGTCGCGAAAGTGATAACGAATTGAACTGAAAGTTTGATAGGGATCGCAAGCTTTGATGTGTCGGGAAAAGAAAAATGAATTATGTGTGTGGAATTGTAACTAACATGTCAGGGAAGTATCCTTCGTAGAGTAAGTAAAATGTAATCTGTTATTAAGTTTAACACTAGATTTACCGGCAATTTGAGTATACCTATTTCAACCGCACCAGTCAAAATGACTGGTCTTTAAAAACATGATTGTGGAGGCTTCCAATTTATAATTATTGAAAAAATAATAATTGCAACATATAAATATGACTATTTACGTTGTCAATACATTAACAAGTTAACAAAAAATAATAGTTTTCAGTCTAATTAACGCAAACTTTGATTGAAATTCTAAATCATACCACGCATATATTTTAATGCTTTTGTATTACGAAAAAATTTAATTTCAAATTGTAATTTAAAAATTAATTGCATATTTGTATTAATCTCTAATCGAAGACTTAATTGTTAGATGTTAATGGGTCACAATTTTTACATATGGAGATTTTCCGTTGTGTACATTTTCCACAAACATGATTTTTGCAAGTATTAGAAATAGTTCTAGTCTTATTATTGTTGCAATGTCTTACTTGACACCATTTACGCGCATGTATGGTGTCGCTTGAAGTGAGTCTAGCAACTTCTTGCAGTTTTTCTCTGGAAATCTGATATTCAGAAGCAAGTTCTTCAGAAAGACGAAACAAAAAGTTTTTTCTCGATATGTTTTCACCTGTCGTATTTTTATAAAAAATTTAGCTGGAATAAATGCTAAATCGCGAATATTAAAAAAACCTTGAAGTGGCCACCTTCTGAAACCTGATTTGACACTATATTTTCGTGCCATTTGGTCAATCGCATCAACACCAAATTTTGTGCTATTATAAAAACACCCAGTTTCAGACAATCTTTTATTAGTTGAATCAAATTTGATTTGTTTGTGCTTAGTGGGAATATTTTTTTATTGTGCTTACTCTTATAAACTTTTAGTGTACATCCATTTGGTTCATAAAGTAATGTTGAAAAACGAGCCATGTTATCCTTCTTTTGTTTGCAAATTTTGGGAAGTTCCCTTTTATTTGCACGCATCGTTCTAGTCAAGAAAGTATTTTTGGAGAGTAGTTTCAACGCTAGAGGAGTGATGGTTCTACTTTTCAAAGTATATTGTTCTACAAGTTATAGTACAACAATTCATCAGATGAGCTGAGAGATCCATCAATACCTCTTAGGTGTTGATGGATCTCTCAGCTCGCCTTTCCCTAAATAAGGAAATCCATTTATAACATACTTAGTTTCAACATCAGACGCAAGCCAAAATTTGATGCCGAATTTGTCAGGGTTGTTTGGCATATATTGTGTGAACCTGCATGTGGCCTTCGTTGAAAATAGTTGTTCATCTACTGTAATATATGGGCCTGGTTTGAAACAATATTGACTGTTTTTAATAAACTTATTCCAGACTGTTGAGACTAAAGCGAATTTGTCGACTTCCAAGCGCTGACACCTCTCACTTTTTTTTATCAAAACGGATATAACGCAGGATTTCTGTAAAATCGTGCCTGCTCATAGTTGCGGCAAAAAAGTTTGGTCCCCACTTTTTATTCCATAAGTATTCAAGCCTTAACGTATTTGCCTCGTAAGCCCCACTTGCATATAGTATTGCAATGAAAGCATTCAGCTTCGCTAGGGTAAGGGTCCATTTAGCTCCCAAAGTTCGAGACACTTCTAACTCTGTACATGTTCTTATATATTCTAGAATGCAATGGTCAATTACCAATAAAAACGTACTTTTTATCTCTCCTTTCATGATATTCTTTTTAGCGTGGGCTGTAGGCCCAGATACATCCTTGAAAGCAAGCAATCTTGCAGCAATATGTCCTTCATTTATTTTTGTCCAAATAGTTCCATCTGCAAAAATTTCATTTTCTTGATCTTGCATTTCAGCTTCATCTTTTTCATCAGAAGTGCAAGGAAATCACATGCAGCTTCTTGTGCGCATATTTGAAATTCTCTCATTTTCACTATCGGTAGACTGATCCGCATTATCCTTATCTTTCACTACTTTCGACGCGTGTGTGGTAATTACTACCATGTGGACCACTTTCATTTTCGAACAATCACCTTCACTATCACTAAGTTGATCATTTTTGATATCCGAACTCCAGAGGTATATCGGCTATATTATTCAAAAGCACAGAAGATTTCACACGTTTTTCCATATTCAGGCCTTCGGGAACTATAAAATGAGATGAAACTAATAAAAGAATAACATTCCATACTGTAGTTTTCTTACTCCTGAGGGCCTGCCGATAGCTCCAAGTTGAAAAAAAGATACAATTTCACTATGTTTTTTGTTTTTTAGATAAAGGATTCACTTTTGAATACATCAATGCCCAAACTAATCTTTTTTTCAAGGACTCACGAAAAAATTTCACAACCGCGTTCTCTAAATTCAAAAGAAAACTGAACAGCGATAAAATATTGTTAGAGGATAATGATTTTCCTGAATCGCACTAGTGCTGCAAGTACGTAGAATCGGAGTTGCATTATTTATTTATTTATCGTAGATACGAAAACTCATTATATCCCTGCAACGAATGCGCCAGTCATTTTGACTGGTGTGGTAGAAGTGCCAATGATCAATAAGAACTTTCTAAGCATGCCTAAACAAATAAAGCTAAATACATAATAATGTTTGTTTGACAATGTCTTTAATTGTTTGAAGTAGAAAATTTAAAATTAACTAGTGATACCAGTCATTTTGACTGGGGCGGTAAATCTAGTGTTAAGTTGCTCTTGCCGCACAGAAAATGGATTAAGCTCCAGACGCGAAACTTTGCAGGAGACGTCACGTCAAAATCATTTGAAATTCGAATCAACTGCTGACAACATGCCAACTTCACGCTACATCATGAAATGCTGCAACTCGTTCGATGCATTTCGCATCCATTCTCTCTGACATCTATGTATCATATACTACCCACTTATATCAGAACTGAGGCTGTCGACACAGGAGCTAAAGCATGTCCCCCATTAATAAATTGATCCCTTCTGATATAAGCAATTATTATTTTTTCCTTGAAATTTGTACGGTTTGGTCTAGATATCGATATTTTCAACATTAACAAATATATCGACTTTTAATTTTGATTGATATACGCTACACTTTTAGGTTACAATAAGATGGGTATAAATATGAAAGGTTAAGTCACCGACGAGATTATAGTTACTGATCTAAGTTTTAACATACAACTTGCTAAACAAGTCTGTTTCAAGAATTCCATCAAAATACGAACAACTTGCACCTTCAGTTTCTTGTTTGTACTATATGTACATTGAGTCTACGATATTATATTGTGGAAATTATTCAAAGGGCTAAAATAAGAAATAAATTAAATCATTTGCCTTTCAATCATTATGATATGGACACATTTTTCAGATATTAACCTTGTTGATCCAGTTTGTATTAAAAAAATATATTGAGCCTTAACTTGTTATGATGTACTTGAATTTCTACCCATATGTTTTTCTATTGAGAATTCACATTATTATGCTTTCTAAACAATTATTTTGGATGGAAATTTTTAATGTTACCTTGGAATCCGGATTTTCTACATAAAAATTGGATTTTGCGTATAGAAATTTAATTTAATTGGGCTTTTCCAGTTTCCAAATAGTGTGGGGAGTTTTCTGGGCTAAGTTGAAAATGTAAAAGTTAAATTTAGATTATATATTTCACAACGTAAGATGTAGGCTTAGAAACATTGGTTTGAATATACTACATTGTATTGAGCTAGGCATGTGTTTAGTGGCTTCATTATAATGGTCTTCAATGAAAAATATTCTGTTCTTAAATGCAATGCTCATAAGCTGGAACTAGGGATTCCGGTTTTAAAGCGTAGATTATTGACCCAAATGGGTCTTCCGAATCATTTAAAAATGCATTCAGATATGTACGAGTATATACTACTAGTATACTACATATATGAGCACAACACCTCTCTAGCTTGAATAGAACTGGTGTTCTTTTCCTAGGTATTCTTATGACTATTCAGACATATTACGAGTAATTCATACACCAATGCAGACTTCTTGTATAGAGTTTCTTTTGTTGGTGTAATGATGAATTGAATTTTCGTTAATCAGATACCAAATTTGAGGTGTGCAAAACATACTTCAAGTTTAGTATGCCTTTTAAATATAGTATATTATAGAACCAGTTTTTTGATGCAAGTTTAAAATTTCGTCAACATTTTTTATGTCAATTGTCAGACAACCTAGAATTATTTTAACGATTTGCTGTGTCATGAAGAAGTCATATACTCGTAAATTCAATTTGGCAATTGTGTTTCTGATTGTAACAGAATTTTCCGTTCTGAAAACACAGGTGTTATTTTCCGATGCATTATCTAGTGATTAGGGTAAAGTAATAATATTTTTTCTTAAGTAAAGAATGATGGTTCGTACTATATTCTAAATTATCGACCGCATAGCTGTTCAGAATTAATCTTGAGATTGAAATATTATAAAGAAATTAATTTTTCTTTAAAAGCCGTTGGGCTTTGCTTTGTTGTGTGAGCAGACGCGTTTCGACTACTTCGAGTCATCTTCAGTGTCTAAACGATGTGTTGAAGGGAATGACTTTATATAGTCGTAGGATGTGTTGAGCGGATGGGTAATTAGGTCAGGTAGCAAATTACGTCAAGTACTAAATTAGCCGAGGTAGAGGGATATTACGTTTTTATTTTTTTGCTTGTTGGATGTGCGTTTGTTCTGTTTCATCTCGTTTCCGTTTTCGTCTAAGAGTATGGGCTAGTACTGAGAAAATTACGTCGTTCGTTGATAACTTTACCGTCTGTTTTTCTACAGAACATCTGTTTTTCTACAGACGGCGAAATTTTCAACGAACAACTTGTTACAAATTCCGACGCCCTTTTCTCAGACGAAAACGGAAACGAGATGAAACAGAACAAACGGACATCCAACAAGCAAAAAAACAAAAACCTAATATCCCTCTACCTCGGCTAATTTAGTACTTGACGTAATTTACTACCTGACCTAATTACCCACCCGCACAACACATCCTACGACTATATAACATCATTCCCTTCAACACATCCTTTAGACACTGAAGATGACTCGAACTTCAACGAATAATATACTTGAACTTCCGAGTGTTGAGGTGGGAATGCCTCCAGAAAAGGGAAGTCAACCAGTGTTATCGGTGTCAACGATTTGTGCATTCGGCTGCCAACTTCGCCATGCATTACCGATGCGTCAAATGCAAGGACGTTCATGCTCCCGGTGAGAGCAAATTGGCTCAGACGGAGCAAAAAGAGAAATTATACTGTGTTAACTCCAGTGTTTTTGGTCACCCGGCATCATTTCGAGGATGCTCCCGATATTATGATGCGAGAGTAAAATTTGTCCCAAATCATACAACTACACCGCAGTGTCTTAACTCCGAACTTCGTCAAGCCCGGAGAATCATTTGCACAAGCCGCTGTAGGATCAGCAGAAAATGCTGTAAATAATGTATGTGGCAATAATGAGCTGCTTCTCAAAATTTACCAGCAACTAAATTCTTTATCGGAGAGAATCGATAAACAAGATACGAAAATTAATCTTGTTTTTCATCGTTTAGGGGTTTCAAATGCCTCAAAATAATTTGTCATCCAGTCACATTCCCATGGATAGGAATCGTCTCATCTCGATCAACGTCGACGCCATTGTTACTATACATCGACGTGATTATCTCCTTGAATTCATTGTTCAGCTTCTCACTGAAACCCACCTCAATTCATGGCACTCCATGACAATCAAAGATTTTGAATTCGTAAGAAACGATAGAGTAATAGGTGATGGGGGAGGTGGCACCGGGATATTGGTTCGAAGACCCTATTGTTTCCAAAATATTGAAATAGTCGACCTCAAAAGCTTTGAATCTCTTTACGTGTCCGTTATCAAAATCTCACTGCCTGGTGGGGATAACCTCTTCGTTATCTCTGCCTATGCAAATGGTGGAACTGTTCAAGGAGGAGCTCAATTCCGTGTTTGAAATACTCAATTCCTTGTTTGAAAGACTCGAATTGAACAGGCTGCATAGTTATTATATTCTTGCTGGTGACCTGAACGCCAAGCATACATCATGGCAGAACGCCATCAATAAGCCAAGAGGTGTATTCCTGAAATCGTGGATAACAGAAAACCAAATTGAATACAGACGCAATCTATATGGATCAGAGTTCCCAACATGCCCTGGGGCAAATTCATATTTGGACCTCTGCATTGCTGACGCAAGACTTGAATTCAGCTTTAATAGTCCTCAACGGAAACTGCAGGTGCTTCCTTATGATAGCGACCATAACGCAATCGTAATGGAAATCAATCATCACAGGGATGATTTCTTCCTCATTCCATTTCAACACGAAAATCATCGGTTGAACTTCAAAAAAACAGACTGGGGAAAGTTTCAAAAGAAGTTTAATCGGGAGTACCAGAAGCAATGTCTTCCTTCTGATGATGGCAACTCTTGCTCAATGGTTCCTAGTGACAGGAATCTAGCTAACGGTGAAATAGATCTCTATTTGTCGAAGTTGGAAACGATTGAGAAAGTAGTTCTCAATATTAAACATCGAAACAGTATGGAAGGATATGAAACACCAACCGTTGCAGGGTTGAAAAGATTGAAAAGCCTCCTTCTCACACGCGTCAACAATATTTATCGGCGATTTTTGGACTACAGTCATCTCTCGTTGGCTTTGTTGAAATTACACCTGAAGAATGTCCGGAACTTAATCCGTTCATACTTCAGAAGTGAGGTCAGCAATCAATGGGCGGGAAAATTGAGGGGTATTAGCCCACAGTACCCAGATGGCGTTTTTGCAAACGTGAATAGTATATTCCGCAAGAAGTCTCGAGCGAAGGTTTCGAATCTTGAAGTCACTACTGATGAGATAAATCTTCTCGATAGGGCTAGTGTCGAAATTGATAGTACGACTCCCGATAGAAATGGAAACAGGATTATTTGTGGGGGATTACTTAAACTCGCCCTGATTGGAACACATTTTAAATTGGTTCATCTACCAATCCCTGAGAGAAGGAATGAAATATTTTCAGGGATCGTTGGAGCAAAAGTTTCCGACTTCTCAAGCCTGAACGATGAATCACTTCTTCATTTCAATGAAACATTAACATCTTACCTCATACCGAGCTTGAATCTTATTGATTATTTTGTCAGCTATGAAGACTTGTGTTTCATATTTCGTAGGATAAACAACAAGAAATCATGTGGTACTGATTGTATTCCAAATGTAGTTCTCCGTCATTTGCCTGAGGTTGCTATTAGGAATTATTGCATATTGTTCAACAACATGTTGAGCAATTCATATTTCCCAAATGAGTGGAAAAAGGCTAACGTATTTCCAATCTTGAAGAAAGTAAAAAATCTTCATGCACTAAAATCGCCCAATCAGCTTGCTGCTTAACATCAGCAAGGTGTTTGAAGTGATACTAAACAAAACATTAAACGCCCACATTGGAAAAAACGAGTTGATGTCGTATTGCCAATTTGGTTTTCATGCCAGGCATTCGACCATACATGCGATAACGCAAATAACCTCAGATATCTGTTGGGAACTACACAACAGAGAATGTGTTGGAGCGTGCCTCATTGATATGGAGAAAGCCTTCGATACGGTGTGGTTGGATGGACTAGTTTTAAACTCCTTCAGGACAGGTTCCCCAGACACCTTGTCGCCATGATGTGCAATATGTTCTACGGGAAATCATTTGTTGTAACATGGAAATCTGACAACAATGCGCGAATTCAAGGTCTTGAATGGTGTACAGCAGGAAGCTCTTCTCAATATTCATTCGCAAGCTATTGAACGGCTTTGATTTCAACGTCTCGCCAACGCGATCATTGATAGCGTTTGCTGATGATCTGATCATCTATACGGCAGACTGAAAAACTACAATAGTTCAGAGCAATCTCCAAAGCTGTTCAATAATGTGCAGTTGCACACTGACAATTGGCGAATGAAAATCAATGCGCAGAAGTGCGAAACAATCTTGTTTTGGACAACGCTGCAGGGGTCAGTCAAGACCTGAAACGTAATTGGAAGGATTTCCATATTATAGCTGGCGAGGGTAGTTCAGAACGGGTTGCACATAAATTCTGTGTTCGATTCCTCGGTTTTCATCTCGATCAGTATCTGTACTATACTGAACATGTCAAAATCATGCTCAGTAAGGCACAAAAAGTAGTCATGGCACTACGAAGACTCGTTCATTCTAGATACATTGATCGAAAGGTCAAAATTATCTGTTACAAAACCCTAGCTAGCCCAGTTTTGACATATGGATGTCAGATCTGGTACAACCAGAGTGCTAGTACTATGGAAAAATTAAGAGTTTTCGAAAGGAAATGTCTAAATGCATGTACTTGTATGTACAGGAAGCCTGAGACGGATTGGAAGCCCTATATATTGAATAGAAGAATTTATCAAACTGCTAAAGTGACAAGAGTCGATATCTTCATATTGAAACTTCTTCGGAATCATATCGCAAGATCTGCGACTGTGAGTGAAAACCCTTGGATTTCACAGCCGTTCCACCCTGCAGACGGGTATATTGCGACTTGCCTCGCTACTGGCTTCGTGCCTCCAGAAACATTCGTGTATTTGGACATGAATCGATATGTTTTTGATTCTGACGGCGTCCCGGTCATATATCACATATATCGACGGGCCACCGATAAGAAGATAAAATATCCACCGAATTTGAGTTCACGAGACCAACAATTCCAATTGAGATACTTATTTGTTAGATTCGTTGAAGCGGGTCGAGCTGAGATGGAGCAATCTAGGTATTGGTGGCTGAATGACAATGTCTAAATTATTCGTGTTCATTTTCAATTTTTGTGTTTTTCGTTACTTAGTTTTTGAGTTTCAGCTCATTATTGCTACGTTAAGTGTTACTATTTGTTTGTGTTAAAAATTAGGGATAGATTAGGTATATGCTATGTTTATTTTATTAGGTTTAGGGATAAGGTTAAACGCTTGGGCTAGGAATATTGTGATAGTATTTTTTATTATAAGATAAAGTTTTTGATTGAATTTTTATTAGAATTAGTCATAACATATTAGGTGTAAGATCAAAGTTCACTGTTGTGTTAAAATTATAAATAATTTTGGAATAATGTTGGTTGGCTTTTTTCTCCTTTTTCCAATGGAATCATAAAATATGTAAGAATCTTAATTAAGTTAAATTTGCTATGGTTTTGTTTTATGAAATGTGTTTAACTGACAACGTATAAATTTAAAGAGCCATTTGGGCCATTACGTTTTTGTATTGTTATTGTATAGAATTTGCTTTATATTCTTTTAAAGTCTATAACAATTAGTATTGAATAAAGCGCTTTTGACTTTGACTTTAAGATTGTTCTGAAAGAGCCGTCCATTTTTCAATGCGAGTGTCGTCATCGTTTATCCGATCCAAGGCTAATTTGCTAGTTTCATGACAAAATAATTCTAAGTCGAGCATTGGCAGCCCTTCGAATCATTCGGTTTTGGTCCCCGGGTGGTGTTGTACAGGGTGAAATGGAGGAAGTGCATGTTTTTCACATCTTAATATCTTCGGTAGTTTTAATCTAGTCTTACATTTAATAACAATAATTTTATTGCGTTTTTGAAAAATATATTCGTTAATCAGGTTCATAAAATAATGTCGTTGAAATGACGTCCTTTTTGGCGGACATCAATTTGGATTCTTTTGTGGATAGAAGCATTGAGGTGGTTTTTTCTCTCCATAGATTCAGTACTTCTACACGCTGCGACCCATTGGAGTATAATGGAATATATTTTGACATCTGTCATGAAACTTTCCACTGTAAAGACGTTGAACTGTGACCACGGAATCATGGTTTCTAAAAAACTGCTCCACCGGTAACACAGGATGCTCTACGCTCCATAGGAGCTGAAACTGCATTGCCTAAACTGTCTGCCAACAGTAGTTCAAGGTCAATACTTCAACTCGTCGCCGAGTGCTAACTGTTTAAAAACATGCATTTCCTCTACTCCTACCTGTACTTCCCACCTACTTGTCGGCTACTCGGATAGGGTGTTCCTTTATCCGATTAGAGCGCTCTTCTCTTCGCCACCTAAGGACGCGTCCGATGGAGGATCGAAGACCCCGCACTCTACGAACCCTATGAAAAAAAAAGAATAAAACTCTAGCACAAAGCCAACATGAGGAATCCTCATGCTTCTGATTGGGAGACTAGAAGATTGCGACTGTGACACATGTACGAGTACGAGTAGGATAGCAATAAACCAACTGATAGTTGCTTAGAAACTTTCGATCTCCCCAAAGCCGTATCCTCCCCATTTTATGTTAGTATTCTGCACCGTTAATAGATCTCTTCTTTTTTTCATCGTCAGATGATCTTGCTATATCGCTGTCCATCGAATTTTCTGCTGTTTTAATTTCCTCTAAGCAATTTCTCTCTACTATTCATGAAGACATGCTTTCTTCCGTTCGTATAAAACCTTCAGACTTCTCCGTTCCGTTGCTAGCACCAGCTGACATTGGTTCTTAAAAACTTACCGGCTAACGTCGAGTATCAAAAACTATAAGCGAAGTATTGTAAACAAATACCACTAACTTCTTACTAAATTTGACGTAATTAAATCTACATCTAAGATCTATACAGTCAGCCGAGTGAACCGTTTGGTAAGCATTCAACAGTGACTCAGTTTTATTTGATTTTCTTTAAAATTTAAAAAAATAGCTACGCACGTTTACATGAAAAATTTGTAAGGTTTGTTCTTTTCGAATATGCTAGACACTTCAAAGGCGTTTAAATATGTTTGATTTACTCTTTATTATTTAGCTAGTAAACCCCAAAAAAGAAAATATGATGACTATAAATGATGTCACTACGAATTTTAAGAGATTTCTGTTGAAATTTGTCGGGTTCCATGTACAGAATTAATGCAATGTAAATGTTATTTAGTGAATTGTAGCTAATAAGCATGGTAAATAATTTATTCTGAATTAAATTTAGAATGCAAATACTAAACATTAAAAACGAATCATTGAGCTTTAAATAGCCTAATGTTTCAATATTAATGTGTAACAGAAATTAAATTTCAATTATTGCAAAACTAAAATTTTTTTGTTGATATTACTAGCCTGCTTGCAATGAAACTTATGTTTATCATTACATCATTTAATTGTATTTACTCGGCAAAAAATATTACATTTTAAAATTTGCAAATTCATGATTTTAAAAAAAGCTACATGGAAGAGGTGAAGTTATAATAAATTGCTGCAAGCTTAAATGAAAGCGACTCTTCTACGAGTATCTATAAGCAGTAGTCGCAATCAATCAGCCTCGTTTAACACCTTCCGTGGTTAAATGCAATGCTTATGTGAAAAGATAGTGTCAGTCGTGAAAGTATGTCACAATTAAATATTTACGAGCGGTATGATCCACAGTTCAGAGTCTCATACTTTGTGTATACAAATTAAGCAAAAAATTATCATAAATTAGACAATCGTTTGATTGGGCTGATATGCATACAGGATACATCAAAAGTTTTCACACCCCATAAGCGGCTTTTGAAAAGTAATTGTTTCGGAGATTTAAAATTAACTAAATAATATCATATTTGTATTTGCTTAAACTATCACTTGTTTCTAGTAATCTTTTTTTTCCGCACATAATGTCAAACATGTACGGAAAAGCAATGAAACTTGATACGAAAGCTATTTTACAGAAAAAAATACCAAACATAAGTGTTGGGACAACTCGTAAGAATCCATGTTATTTTGTTATTTAAATATTTAATTTGTTTGATTTGTTTTGCAATATCACTTGCACAACATTCTGTTTCTTGTCATCCATTGCATTTTAGCAGTAATTCTTAGAACAACATTTTTTTAGAATTTTTGTTTCGTCACTTTTTATAACATACTAATTTTTTTTTTTTTTTGCATTTTAAAGCAATTCTGAAAAAAGATGATGATCGTTAGAATCCACTTCCCGTAATAAATCAACCAGTTTGCAGCACATGCATTAGGCTTAAGTTAATCCAACAATGGAAAACTCCATAACACTATTTACACTTTTGGGCCGTATGTTTCTTGAAACTGGTTTTAAACTACTCACAAATATTTGCTAAAATGGCAAAACAGAGAATACCACTATTGGTGACATCTTATCGAGGAATAAGAAAAGCAAAAAAGAGTTATTTCAATGTTTTCATTTGAGATGCACTGACGTATGAAAAAGATTATTTCACGTTTCAAGACGTAGTCATGGGACACATTAGTCTCATCAATATTTTGCCTTTATTAAAATCGTTTAAGCGCTTCAGAAAGCATAAAAATTACATAAATTTAAAACAATTACATTTTTTTTCAGTTAAATACAATAACTTCCACACCTTTAATGAGTAGACTAATGTTTAAGCTTTCAGTATAGAAAATAATCTTTCTAAAATTTCGAAAATTAATGCAGAAACCTTACATTATATCGTCATTGTAATGCTACTTAATTGACGCTTAAATCTAAATTGCTAGCAATTTAAGTGAATTTACTTTTCATTTATTAGAATATTCAATTTATTTACTCATTTTCCCATAAAATATTAACTGCTCAATTAAGTTAAAACAATAAAAGCTTTCTAGATTAATTTCTTAATTATTTAATGATAAACAATGAAAGTATGGTATTCTAATCAGTTTTGCAATAATTAGAATACAATACTTTCTCATTAACTGCATTCAATTTTATGTTTTTAATAGAAAATTTTTTTTTATGTTTATATTAGGCTTTCTAAAGTGTTTAATCAACTCACTGATTTATCGACATAATTTCTTGTCTGATAAAGATAAATTTTCATTGAGAATAGTGTTTCAAGCTATTGATAACTTACATAAAGGGTTTTCCAAGAAGAGGTGTTATTTTGAACAGCCCGGTATTTCGGTAGATGTCACTTTTGCCGCTGTCATTCTTGACATTTAACAAGTAGAAACTACGCAATTAATAAAAATGGAAAGATACACGCTTCAGCAACGCATTGAAATTATTACAATTCACTACCAAAATGGTGAAAATTTGGCAGAGACTGTTCATAAAGCTCGAACATTTTTGGGTCGTCGTGAAGTACCTTGTCGGACCGCAATTCAGAAATTGGTGGAATAATTCGAGCTGTTGGGACAACTTAGTGATGTGAAGAAAAAAACCCGTGCACGTCACTCAAGAACAGCCGAGAATATTGCTGCTGTAGCCGAAAGTGTTGAAGAAAACCCAGGTTAGTCCATTCCTCGTCGTTCTTTGGAATTAGGCATTCCACAAACGTCACTACACCGTATTTTGCATAAAAATTTGGGTCTTAAGGCTTATAAAGTTCAGTTAACACAAGAACTCGAGCCGGTCGATCATCAACAACGTCGTGTCTTTGCTGATTGGGTCGTTGAAATGGATGAAAATGATCCGCGATTCCATCGAAAAATCATCTTGAGTGATGAGACCCATTTCCACCTCGGTGGCTTCGTCAACAAGCAAAATCATCGCATCTGGGGCTCGGAAAACCCAAGAGTTATTGTTGAAAAGCCTCTCTATCCTTAACGTGTGACTGTTTGGTGCGGTTTAAAGTCCGGCGGAGTCATTGGACCTTACTTTTTCGAAAATGAGGCTGGAGCAACAGTTACGGTGAATGGATTCCGCTATCGAGAAAGATTAATGATTTTTTATGGCCGAAATTGGATGGTATTGATCTGGGCAACGTTTACTTTCAATAAAACGGCGCTACATGCCACACAAGCAACGAAACCATTGATATTTTACGGGAAAAGTTTCTGGACCATGTTATCTCTCGAAGAGGTGATCACAATTGGCCACGGAGATCTTGTGATTTAACACCTTGCGACTTATTCCTTTGGGGCCACGTGAAAGAGAAGGTCTACGCCAACAGCTCAGCGTCGATTCAAGACCTTAAAGATGGAATTCGTGAGGCTATCGAGGACGTAGGGCAGCCACTTTGCGATTTGGTTATGGAAATTTTCATGGAAAGGATATGGTCCTGTAAGCGTGGTCGTGGTGGTCATTTGCCTGATGTTATTTTCCACTATTAACGGCATACCTTCCTCTTTATAATAAAATAAACATCCGATCATTTATATTAAAAAACGGCATTTATCTTTTCATATCAAAATGACACCTCTTATTGGAAAACCCTGTACTATCCCAAACTTTCAATGAGCCTGAATAATTTTCTTGTATCTTATTAAATTTTTTGGACTTTCTACTCAAAATTCAGCATCGTAAAGTAAATTTATCTGAATGATGTTAACCAACATATAACTACTGCCGCCTCTTCCTTGGTTCAAAGAAACCTAACGTTCGATTTACTAGTCCTTTTTAAGAAAGATCCTAACATTTCATCTTATGACCTTGTCTTACTAGGGATCAAAAAACCGTTTTGAACCCTTTTTTGAGACAGGATGCAACATTGCGTACTCGAAAAATTTATTGGACTTAATTAGATTATAGGCTTTTAGATCCTTGTTAATTTCTACGGCTCTATTTAGATCCTGTTTGTTTTAAAGTAAAATCTGCTATTTTTGCAAAGTCCTTCAGAAGTTTGTATATGTTCCTTCTTTCCTTCCAAGTTAATAGTATTGTATTATACTGGAATGTCTTCATCTTATCCGTTTGTAGGATTTCGTGCTAACTTACAAAACCCCATTGAAATGGCAATGTATATGTTCGTCTGTCCATCTTTTCGTCTGTCTTGATAAGTGTATCAAAAGTTATGTCCGCTTGAACAATTTTTTTTTTGTCGTTGGGAATCGAAGGCTATTTACGCCGAGTATGGGGCTCCCAGGTGAGCGGGACGTCTGAACTACCTACTAAACACTTACCTTGTCAACCTGAGAACCTAGTCTGATACCGCTTGACATATTACTTCGGGCTAAGCCTTGGTTTGCTACCTATCATTAAGTACCATTAAGTTGGGGGATCCCTCTTTTAGCAAAAGGCGAAAGAGGAAGAGGGAATTGCTAGAAAAGTGATCCTCCTGGCTGTTCAAGTGTGCCCTTCTTATCTTTTAGGACTGCCCGAGTGTAATATGTTGCATGGTTCTATTTGTCAACTCATTGAAGCATATTCCCGATTAGGCTATCCGGGGAGAGCGCTCCGTCGCCCTCTCCTGCGCGAAACCTATAATCGGGAGACCCCGATTTACCATTATTGTGCAAGTACGACTGAAAACCTCGTAAACCGGCTAAATAAATGGGTCAGAAAGAAGTCAATCCTGTGCTACGCTCTGGATGTGAAACATAGACCCTAACCCAAGCATCCGCAAATATATTGAATGCCTTCAAAAGACGGGTCTTGAGGCGAATAATCGGAGTGAGGCCTGACGGGGACCAATGGCAAATTTGATACAACCATGAGCTATATGAAACTTTTCACAAACCGCTGCAATGGGCTGGCCACGTGAATCGTATGGACGAACAACGGATACCCAAAAGGTATTCCTTGGGAGAAATGAAGGCCGGAGACCATTGAGGAAATCGAGGAAACGCTGGTCTGACTTGGTCGACGAAGACAGTTCATCGTTGCTCGGATTTCGAAAACGGAGGACGCGATTAATGGGCCAAGACAGTTGGAGGCGCTATTTGCAGAAAGTGAAGGCTCAAGAGGGGCTGTAGTGCTACGAAGAAGAACTTAGTCTCACTGTGCCACGGTCTCAGATTTATGATGAGGTGGTCAATTCATCTTCTCTTAGTACTGTTCACGCAGGACTGTTGCCAATCATTAAGTGAGCGTTGTCTCTCTTCTCGGGAAACTGTCTCCCTCGTGTCTCCGTTTGGACGCAGGTAGATAATACGGGCCTCTCCAGCAGGAAGGCCGATAGGTATCACCTCTATACTGACTAGCATCGTTGAGTCAGAGATTGTCAGATATGTGGATGCAATCCTTAGTGCTTCTCTTCTGTGAATCTGTGCCAAGCGAGCTTTATGCAGCCCCTTGCTGAGAGCGTCTCCCCATATTTCTGCGCCATACAGTAGAAGAAGTCGCTCTCTTCTCCTACGTTGTCCATAAATCGAATCAGAGCTGATATGCCTGAAGCAGCCTTATCAGCCGTTGCCCTGATTTGCTTAGAAAAACTCATCTTCGAGCCGATCAGTAGCCCCGGGTACTTCACCGCTGGTTTCGATTCGACCAGCACTCCGCCAATTCTAATCGTCCTTTCTGTTGGGATTCTCTTTTTTGTCAAAATAACCACTTCGGTTTTCTCCAGTGCTAGGCTGGACCCGTGAGCAACCAGCTAGTCCCTCACTTGGTGCATTAGCATACTTAGCCTAACTTGCGTCTGTTCGACTGTGCGTTCAGCGATTAGCGCCGCAACATCATTCGCACCCGATGAGGCGTGACTCATCAGCTCAGCTCTAGTCTCAGTAGCGGGTAGTACGATATGCTCCACAGTTCTTAACCAAGAATGGATCCCTGAGCAGCACCCGAAATAACTTCCATCCTTCGTCGGCCCTGCGTCGTGTCACAAAGCAGGCTTCGGTCCTTCATACGCTTACCAAGTAGTACGAACAGAACTACAAATAAACACAACCAGGGAGTCGAATGTAGAGAACGTATAGCGCATACAAATCAGCACCAGTAACAAATTAATGTTAAAAAATATCAATGCAATATAACTCTCTTTCACTGATCTAGTCAAGGCAAAAAGCAGGTGTATGGTAGCAGGTAAAAAATAGTTAGTGAGTTATTTTCCGGCAGTTTTGATGTGATATTGAATTCGCATCAACTAAAACTCCCAGAGTATTGCAACAGTCCATCAAAAGCTGCATGAGATATCCAGGAACTTGAAAAGAGGGTTTCAACTTATTCAGAACATCCACCAATCTAGCGGAGTTGAAGGCATTCCGAACATCAATTGCCACCGACAAAACTACGTCGCTTGGTACGGCATCATGGCTTCGCATATTGGATTGCGCCTAGCACTGCAACCGCATCAATAGTGGAGTGCCCTGCTTTAAATCCGTACTGCCGAAGAGATAGGTCCGCAGCAGTCCGAATCGCGTTAATAAGTCTTCCCTTCCTATTAAGCGCGGTGACTCGGGATTTGCCTTCCCCTTGCTGATCATTACGAGCCTCACTATTTTTCAACGTTCCAGGAAAACCCCTTCCCGCAGGCAAGCGCTGAATGTACTGAGCAACAAATTAAGACAATGGTGATAAGCAAGCCGCAATATCTCAGCTGAGACGCGATCTGATCCTGAAGTCATCCTCGTTTTCATTCAAAGACTGCCTCTTCCAGTTCCTTTTGCGTGAATAGTGGACATTCGACTGCTACTTTGCTGTGGACAGCGTCAATACGGATGGGATGGCGAGGAAGAGTGCCCTCACTATCTCATCCAAAGCATCACGAATCTCAAGCAGAATGTACTGATTATCACTGGCTCCTCTAACACTCTCCAATTGTGTACCCTCCGTCTAAAGATTCCGAGGCGAATGTCACGTCGGGTATGGTTCGTTCACAGCCCATACGGAGGAAAGTCAGCGTATTGCCGGTGTTCAGCATGACGAGTGGCTATCTCTAGTACTCCTTTTCCCTGCGAATCTGTTTGAAGCATGCCCTATTCTAATGCTCTAGCATTGAAGTCTCCGCCAACGTAGCTTTCTGTGTTCAAGACCGTCTTCTCCAAAGCCTTAAGCTAAAGAATCTAGTCCTTGAATATCGAACCCACATGAAAACATCTTTCCGTCCATAGTCCCGTACTAGGAAATCAGCACCGTTTTGAACCCAGATAGCGGCAATACCAGTTTCGTCAGGGTACCATGACGACGAACTTTTATCGTGATGCTGCTCAATGAGTAGCAAAAATATATCCTTCGCAAACTGCTCAAGCAGATTTTGAGCAGTTTTACGGCGGTGTAAATTCACCTCCAGGATGCGAGTCATCGTAGTACCGCGTTTACCTTGGCTAGGACTTCTTGGCAAGCCCGACGTGCTAGAACTCTGGTCATGGATCAGCATCTTTGTAAAAAATACAGTTGGCCTCTTCTTTTATGCCCCGTTTGGTCACATTTTTAGCATAGGGCGGTTCTATTGGAGTCCGCATCCCTGTGCCGTATTACCATAACCAAGGCCGTTACTCGAAAGTTTTTCGGCTTCCTCTCGGTTTACGCCGATGAAGGCCATATGTTGTCCCCTATTGTTTTCTGGTGCCAGCCTCGCTTTAACCCTGCTTACGCTACGAAGCTCTGTTTAAATGGCCTCCTCTACCTCGGCCAGGTCCGGAACACAGCTTATTTATCTGATTTCGATAGTTGCCATCAGCTCGAGCGAGGCTACAGTTGGTCTTTTACCGAGGACCTACTTGCCAGCATCACATAATGCTTCTTTGTTATTGGCCAGAATGTGGCCAGATTGGGTTGATCGTTCTGCCTTAATTGCAGTTTTGGTGTCTTCGGATCTTACAATTTCCCGATCTCCCACAACACGCCTGGGTAGTATTGGCCATACTTGAATTTTACGACCAGTACCTGCCGCAATGGTCTACGCCATGGGTTCTCTCTGCTTCGTATCAGATACTTCTTTTTGCTGGGCGTCTATGGCAACATTTTTCTGGAACCGTTGGGGATGTTTCTGGCGGCTTTCTTTGCTATCTTTATAGTCAGCACTAACTGGAACTCCTGGTTTAGCGTTCCATGCCCATTAAGCGCCTCCTCTTTCCTCCTTTTATCCCAGTCTTTTTTGATTGTGTTTAACCTTTGTTGGTGCCTGTTGTTGGAGCTATCTGCGTTTCTATGCACATTAGTTGCCCCTCCTTCCTTCCTTCTTTTATCCCGACCTCCTTTGATTTGGTTTAACCTTTAATAGTGCATCTATCTGCACTTCTTCGGTAGCCCTCTGCTCTTCTTTGGCCTTCCGCGCTTCTTTAACCTACAACTAGCTCCAACGATAATGCCCGATGAGGTCTAGCAACGCCTCTAGTTCAAGACCCGTTCCTTACATTCTTGCTAATGTTTTTTGCGGGTCTTCAGAATGCTTCCCGCTTTTCGGATTAGCTTATTTTCCTGGTTCCGTTTTACATGACATACACTTTGATAATATACAATTAATTACAAACGAACTGGTAGGCTAGAAAGAAAAATAAAAACCTTTTAAGAAAAAAAAGAAAACCGACTTCGGAATGCCCTAAAAAGGATGAAATAAATTTTATGGAAGCGGTGCCATATCATTTTTTCCCCAATTTAATTGTGATGGTGCAGATGTTGGAAGTGTTTATGATTAAATGGGGAAATTCATTTGGCACCGATTCCATAAAATTTATTTCATCCTTTTTAGGGCATTCCGAAGTCGGTTTTCTTTTTTTTTTCTTAAAATGTTTTTATTTCACCCTTTTTAGTGGCAAATTTTTTCATTTCAAACCATCAAAACTCAGTTTCTTGAGTACATTGTATCGTTCTCGTATATTAAAATATAATTTTTTACTGCAATGCAAAAACCACTACGGCTAAAATCTGCAGCGTTCATAGGAATCGAATTAAACTCGGGTACATTTAATCCATGATCTCATCAACACTTACCTTGGTTTTAGATTTCATAATAATTCCATATGAATTGTAGCTTTGAGAAATTGCCTAGCCGCCATTTTTATATTCTGACCTGATCCTGAAGTGCCTTTTTCTACCTTTGAGCGGCCGCCATTTCGTTTCAAATTGTTCTACTTTGGATTTTTTATTGTGAGCTCTATCACACAATTGAATAAATCTTTTTACTAGTTTTGGTGCAAACTGGAGTTATACTTTGGCCAGAACAGAAATATTGCTGAAAATTTGGCAAAAATCGAAGCAAAGCTACGACCCCCAGGCACAAATTTTGTTATATCCTATGTAGACTCACACATAGAACCAACCACACACATACATACATATAGCCATATATATATATATATATATATATATATATATATATATATATATATATATATATATATATATACATATATATATATATATATATATATATATATATATATATATATATTTACATATATATATATATATATATATATATATATATATATATATATAGATAGATATATATATATATATATATATATATATATATATATATATATATATATATATATATGTGTGTGTGTGTATATATATATATATATATGTATATATATATATATATATATATATATATATATATATATATATATATATATATATATATATATATATAGATATATATATATATATATATATATATATATATATATATATATATATATATACATGTTTTATATATGTAAACATAAAGTTCACTCCGCAATCAATCTCATGAAATTTACTAAATCCGTCTTAACCGCATCATTCGTTCACGTTTATTCGATACCCATCGCCTTCGTTTCCAGTTAACTATGGCACCTAATTTTCATGAAAGTTTCAAGAAAATCATACCATATAGTTCAATGAAAACTCCGCTATGCATTTTCATCTTCATCCGTACAGTTATGATCAATTATAGCAGGAAACGTAACTCTTTTTAGGTTGCGATTCTTGCCGGTTTTTAGTATGGAAATTACTAATTTTAGATTTCTGGGCATATCTTGTAATGTACATATAATGTTAACTGGAAAGTAATGAGTCAACTCTATAATTTGCAATCACTCAATCCTTATTATTTCTTCGGGGTATTTTATAATCCTATATGTAACGTCTACGTCTAAGGATGTAAGAAGGATCCTATACCAAGCTCATTGGTAAGCAAAGAATGAATGCGGAAGAGAAAAGCATCCTGAATTGTTCCCTTTAACTATTGTTGAATTGTATTTATGCCACATTTAGAAGTAATTTATTGGTTATTTCCGGTAGAAATGATGGACTAAAATGTACCGTTTATGCAGAAAATTGAAGATACTGGTCATTTTTATCATCCGTCACCAAAGGGATCGGTATCTCCAACAAATCATTGCAGAGTGCCAACTAATTGGCACTTTTCGTATGAAATATCATTTAGATTCCATTTCTCGACATCAATGTATCATTTTTAACTGTTAATATCTACAGAGTCCTTTGATGGATTTCAATTCTGTTCCAATACATTTTGGAACAATATGTTGTCCTTCATTTGAAACCTGTATAATCAAAATCCTTGCACGCGTCGATCAGTTATGCTGAAAAATCGGGGTGAAAGTAGGAATTTTTTTAGTTTTAATGGTAAAAGTCCTTTACCGTTACCTGAATTTCTTATCCTTTAAACGGGACCTAACAGGAAAAAATACGTATCATTTGCCAAAAACAGGACTCTCCTATCTATCTTCGTTTAAATGTTATGTTCACGCATAAGCAAAAAGAATATATGTGATGAATTGATAACCTTCTTTCCTTTGGAAGTCGGTTGAAAATGTACCGTATATGCAGAAAATTAAGGATACTGATCATTTTTATTATCCATCATCAAAGGACTCGGCATCTCCATCAAATCCTTCAAGAGTTCCAACTAATTGGCACTTTTCGTGCGAAAGATTATTTAAATTCAATTTCTCGACATCAATGTATCATATTGAACTTTTAAGATCTACAGAGTCCTTGAAAGGATGACAATTCTGTTCCGATACATTTTAGATCAATATGTTTTCCTTCATTTGCAACCTCTACAATCGAAATCCTTGCATCCTTCGATCAGTTATGCTGAAAAATCGGGGTGAAAGTCGGAAATTTTTTAGTTTGAACGGTAAAAGCCCTTTACCGTTGCTTGAATTTCATATCCTTTAAACGGGACCTAACTGGAAGAAAGACGTATCATTTACCAAAAACAGGACTCTTCTATCTATCTCCGTTTAAAAGTTATGCGTGAACATACAAAAAAAAGCAAAAAAAAAATACACGCAATGAATTGATAACCTTCTTTCTTTTGGAAGTCGGTTAAAAAAAATCAGGTAAAATGTCAGAGAAAAAATAATGGAGATCGAGATTTGTTTGAGTCGAGTTGAGTTTTAGTATGAGTAGAATTTAATTAGTTAAATGATTATTTCAGTGAGACTGTCATGCGTGAATTTGTAAAAAGTTGAAAAGTAGAATTTTCTTTATCAGATAGTATTCAGAATTCTAAATGGTTAGATATGATGTTTAATTTAGACATAGTTCGACTCGCAAACGAAACTTGTGAACGGGTGCCATTAAGGAACAATGTGTGCGAAAAAAGCAATAGTATCGATAGTGAAGAAGTTATTCAGAAGAAGAAAAGAAGCAAACTATTGATTATTTAATTTGAATCGAATCAAAAGAGAAGAAGAAATTATTTATATATTAAATTAATAATTAATTTATTATTAATAGAAAAGAAGAATGCAGTTTTTTATACGTCAGTTGAAATCAAAATCATACAGAAAAATAAGTTATTAAGAAGAATTTTTACTCTTCTATTTTACCTTGAGGTATCTTCTCCGATCCTTATTTCTAGCGTGCTCCTTTGTCCATTGTTGATGTCTTTTGACTTATTGATAAAATATTTTATCACTTAAAGTGAGAAATAAATAAGAGAAGGGAGAGATGAATCTCCTCCCATATCCGAGCTAGATTCCTTGAGCATGTAGAATACTTAAATAATAATTAAAGTTCGAATTCCATTTAGATCGGTGACTCAAGAAAATTTGCCACTCTCAAAGACTTGTACTATTTTTATTTTATTCAAATATTTCATTTAGTTTTGAATTATAAATTAAAAAGTGAAAACAGAATCCCTCTGTTCCACCATAAATACTACTGAACCTCCCTGAGATACATAAAGTTAGTTGTCACGACTAGATGTGTTACTGGTGGAACTTCTCATTTGAAGCATGATGGTGGACAGATTTCCTAATGATGCTATCAGGGAGCTAACAGCAGCTGCAAACAATCTTCAGATTCCGCTAATCATGGCAGACGCGAACGCCGATTATTAGATGTAGGGCAGTTCGAATACCAACCGAAGAGGTGAATTCTTGTATAAATTGGTAATGAACCTACATTTCCAACCTTTAACGAAAGAGAGGCTCAAGATATAACATTAACTAGTGAGATTTTGCATATCTCCTCACAAGGTGGAAGGAACGTTTGCTATCTGACCATATGTTATGTGGTTTTAACATTGGAGGAAATGCAACTAAGAGAATCAATTTCGATGTTGAACAATGAACGCTTTGTTGAACACATTTGGTGCTTTTTCATGATTTTTTCACCGTGAGAAAGAAAACAAAAAATGACTAGATGATTCACGATAATCCTAGTTTGGATAATGCTAAAATATGTGCTGAAAGTTATTAAAACTTCAAGTGCACTTATTCGCTAGATGTGGGGATATCGTGGCAACTGATTTTTAAAACAGTTTATAGAAAAACGCTTCTAAAAATGTTAAATCTATTTTTACTAACAAAGCTTTGGATTAATTCTAATCTGCTATGCTTGGTCCAAAAGGTGAACCCTCAGCTTCCTCAGTGTCTGTTTAAGGCTCGTGTTACTTTATATCTGGTAGCTGGCGGGTAATAAGAAGTGTCCTTATACCTAAAGCAGAAAAAGGTTCGCATGCCATGCCTAAGGATTTCAGACCAATATACCTGAGCTCCTTTCTATTAAGAACCTTAGAGAGAGTTGTGGGATATTGGACAAGTCACTCTATAAGTTATATTCTGTTTTCGAAGTCACAACCTGCTTATAAAAAGGTGAATCTGTAGAAATGGCACTACATGCTCTAGTGGAGCAGGTCAATGATAAATTAGTTGCTTGCTAGGAATACACTGTCCGTTTCATGACATTGAGGGAGCATTCGATAAGTATACTATCATTACATTAAAAATGCGTTTCAGAATCTTGACGTTGATGTGCAACTTGTTAGACTTATAAACCGGCTTATCAGTATTACTCATACGCTTATTTTTCAGTAGCTCAAGAGCCTGTGCTCTTCCATTCTCTTCACATGTCCTGCTCATTGCAGTTTGCGTAGCTTTACGCATGGCGATGCAGGTTTTTAGGGTTTTGAATTTAAATACAAAACTCCATTGAAATCACGGCCTATTGCTGCTTTATGTTTGACCCATCCTGAAAATTTTAGAAGGATCGAACAGTATTTAACAAAGTTATAGTGGTTTGAATTTTCCTGTATTAGAACAAAAACAATAATTTGCGCCTTCTATTGACTCAGAAACTACGGGTTTGCTGAAATTTGCATGAACGTTTCAGGAGTGGTATACGAGGTGTATTGAAAAAACTAAGGTGACTTTGTATTTTTAGGAAAAATATTTATTTATTCGTTAATCTTTAGGTTGTCCCATTCAAAGTAATCAATACACTTGTGCCAACGCTTTTTCTAATCCTCGAAGCATTTTTTGGTATAGCCTTGAGCTCTTCCAGCGAAGCAGTCTTTAGCTCCTCAATCGTTGTAAATCTCCGTCCTTTCATAGGTCTCTTCAGTTTTGGATACAAGAAAAAGTCACATGGGGCCAAATCCGGCATGATTGTGGTGTTGTTTTTGGCCAAACAAATTTTTGATCGTTGATACATTTTTTTCGGTAGCAAAAAATCGGTGAGCACGCAAAACACTTCTAACTGTTATGATTTTCACAAACGTACTAACATATTATGTAGCTGAAACTAAATATATGATCGTGACGAGTGTACCAAGGTAAAAAAATTTAAAAAAATCGATGATCGAATGCACGTTGCCCGCGAAATTTGAAAAGTCACCTTACTTTTTGAACACGCCTCGTACCTGTATATCATGAATATCTTTGAGAACAAGTGACATTGGTAACCGCAAAACAAAATTGCGGCATATTGAGTAAATTTCGTTTTTTTCAACTTCACAGGCATAGGCTATTAAATCTTGGTTGAATTTATTAATGAATGGCTGAAAATAAACACCTACAATCGATCGGTGAAAAGGAAGGAGTTAGATTAGATGACAAATAACTTAGAGGTTGAAATTTGTTGAACTTTGATAATAATAATGGGATTTGTAAATTTAATATTTTCGCCAGTAAAAGTGTATTAGTATGAAGCTAGACCTCTAAGTAGCCCTATAAAATATCCTTATATTCTATAAGTTTCAATAAAATTGAATCATATCAAATGAAGTTATAACCTTTTGCATTTGCTCCGATTACAAGAATTATACAGGGTTTTTTGATTGGATCTTCCCCAAATTTCCAGAAAAGATGAATAACAAAAATACATTGAAGATATCAGTTAGTCATTGATTTTAATAATATCGCAGCAAAATGGTGGCCGGTTAGAATGGAGCAACACTGGCTTTTCCTTTAGAATAATAATATATTAGTTGTGCATGTCTTTAAAGTTTTCCTGGAGTTAAATCGTTCTATATTTCTGCATACCCTAGGTTAAGTACAAAACCCTTCTGACATGAGCGTAGTTTTGTCTACCCAACCTGTTTTGCTTTTGTTTTAACACGACAGCTCCCTTCAGGCCTTTGCTTAGAGATATGTTGAGTATCTCATTATATTCATCGTACGTTTCCGCACAAGAAAAGGTGATATGGCCGTGCATTCGTCCACCCAGCTACGATACGTTCTGATTTGTATTGATTCTTTCCTTCGTCGCTACGCGGGTGATTTACCAAAGGAAATCTAAACCGACGTCTCATCTGCTAAAGACGTGAAGTTTTGAGGCGCATCAACGAACTATGCCTCTTAAGGACCACGCGTTCGGATATTCGCAGTCTATTCCGAGGTGGCTCCATATCGGCCAGCTAGTTCGGAGAGGAATTTCGGTCGTGATCTTGACGAAAGTAGATTACGCTCGAATACAGTCTTTCAGCCACCGACTCAAATTGCCCGTTAAAAACGCGTTCAAAATTTTTCTATGATAAATTCCGACATAACTCAATTTAAGCCTTTCCGAGGCTTCCAACAATCCAAGGGAGAATAACATCCTACTCACTCGTTCCCGATCCACGTACCGATGCGGTATCAAACGTACTCTGAGTAAAACTTCCAAAATGCAAACTACGGCACCGCGTACCCGAACCGAAAGTCTGAACCAACTAGTCGCGGTTACCGAGAACCCCGCCCACTCTACGAAATACTCACCTACTGCTTCTGGCTCCGCTGAAACTCTAATCTATTGATAGGAAAGATAATGTTTAAATTTAGCAATTCATTTTAATACTAGTTGGAGGACCTTGTTGACTTTTATCTTCTTACAGTCAATGAAGATACTGCAAAAATATTCTCTAGAAAATATTTCCTCTTTTTTTATCATTACTGCAATAAATATTATTACCAAACAATAATGTTAAAAACGCATCCCAATAGTGAAAGAAAAATTCCCTTTGAATATGCACGAACAATTCAAGGTAACGCACATTTTCATTCCAACAGCAAGAAGATCCTCCTATCATTATCTACCATCTATGGGTTGCTTTTATCGGGTATCGCCAACTAGACTGTTTTGTGGCGATGAAGGAAAAAGAAGGAGAGAGCACAATTGCATGCAAACACCTGTACGAGCTATTTTGTTGGGGTAATATTTCCCTTTTATTATAAATTATCTAGATAATCGTTGACTCACCGACTCTATTCATTGTTCCTTCAACTTGAATCAAGCTGAGCCAACGGGTGTGTATGCGATGTGTGGATATCAAGCCGACGCGTCTTCCAGAAGAGATGCTGCAGCGAGTTGCAACTTGCAGACTGTTTATATTTTTTTTTTCCAAATGAACAGGTCGCGGAAAAAATATCGATCTCAATCTATAGTATGGTCATAGCAAGCTCCTTCGGCGCGAACGTTTCTGCTGTCGTCGAGCGAATCGGCATAGTAGAGGAGCCTTGTGACCGTTTTCCCTTCTCCAGTTAGTCGATGCAGATCACACTTTGTGAATCCCAGAAAACGGTGGCCATCACATTTCCGACCGATAAGACAGTCTTCGCTTTCTGCGGAGCACATTCGCCGTGTGAAGTTCACTGTTTCGACTGTTCCTTGGTCTCTAGTGTATACCAGTGAGGCCATGTTCCGTCGACGTTCACAAAATGAAGCAAAAACTCCTTGGGATTGCGCTTAAACAGCGTCAAACATCGCTCTGAAGTGATCTCACGGTTGCGTTTGTTGTCCGGAGAGAGCAAATACGGCACCCATCACGGCGACAGCTTTCTCATACCCAAAATTTCATGCAAGGTATGACCCACGCGGTCTTTTGAGATGCCTACAGTCTCAGCTATCTCGCGCACCTTCAATCAGCGCTCTGCCAATATGAGCTCGTGAACCATGTCGAAACTCGTTAAACCAATTTTTTATGGTCGCCATCGCAGGAGCAGAATCGCCGTACACAGCATCCAAGCGCTCTTTCATTTCGTTGCACGATTTCCCTTCCAAAACAAGAATCAAATCACCGATAGATATTTTGGGCACGCCCGCTTCCACACGCAGTCAAAACAAAACTACGAATCCGATTCGGCGGAAATTTTAACAGTAGGCGTCTGCGAGAATGTTCTACACGATAGTGAATCTCTCTTGCCATAGTGGCGCCATCGTGAGGCTAAGTACTTATCGGACCGCCCTCGTAGGCCGTCCAAAGAATAACACGAAATAAATCTGCAGATGGATCGTCATAAAGATTATACAATTGTAGTTGTAACGAAAGTCCATTCTGCTCCATCCTTTACTAGGCCATTTATCCTCCTGAGCACTTTGCGGTTGAACATGTCCAGGGCTTTTCCGGAAACATTTGTATCTGTCCAGGTTTCACATCCATATAGCAGCGCTGGTCTTATTAGTGACTTATATATCTGAATCTTGTGTTCCCTGTGAACACCTCTGAATCTTAGCGTAGGTGATACTGAGGAGTAGGCTTTGTTTGCTGTATTTACACTTCCTTATATTTTCGGTGTCCTTTCTATCCTTTCTATCAAGATGAACTCGTAAGTATGGGAAGCAGACCAGTCTTTCCTGGTTGTAGTCTCTTTAAGGCCAGATTTGTCGTACAGGCATGTCTTTCCTTGTTTGACCTTGTCTTTGGGTGTACTGTTTGTGTGCCTGATTTCATTTGTTGGCGGCATCTTGAAATTCTTCGTTGAACAAGTCATTCCAATCATTTTTTGTTAGATGCCCTAAAACCTTTTCCGCTGTGTCTGTGATCGCATCTGTGACCATTTTCCACATCTTTTATAGCTTAGGATATATACATACTACTAAGAAACCTGAGCACAAGTTTTTGACAAATTTGAGGGTTCGATTTGATTTTATAGGCAGAAACGTAAAATTCATAAAATTTGCTATTATTAACTAAGTTGATCGAATTTGGACTTGCGAGGCATGTGTTGGCCCTGTACTCATAAAGATCTACTGCCATGATTTTTTGGATCAAAGGCTAGCCCTAAATAACTCATCTTCTGATGAAATAATGAAGATCATTATCCCACTAGAGTGAAATTTAGACATTTCGAAGGCAATTTTTACGAAAACTATTGAGAAGTCCATCGAACGGCTCGAAAGATGTGACCGTAATAGGAGAACTTTCATTTCTCCAAATTCTATCGAAATTAGTGACCCACATTTCGTGACTTCCCCTTTTCAGATTGATGTCCTTGTTTAACCAAACGTATAACTGAATGACCGCAAAGTCTTAATTTACTGTCACTATCTTCTAAAGTAGTATGAGACAGAAACTTTTAAAATATTCGAATACATTATAATAATAATCTAGAAAAAAGTATTATCGTTACATGGACTCGGCCGCTGCTTCTAACAATCTAAAGTAGCTTTTTAAGCACAATTTCTATTTATCATTTATTTTAAAACAGTAATAAATATTACATAAAGCATATATAAAACTAAACTTGGGCTTACCAAAACACAAAGAAATAATAAAAAAATATGCCTTACTATAAACTGTTATTTTAGAATCCTTTCTCCGTGACAGCTGTCACGATAACGACCCTCAATTGTTTGTTACAACGGCAAAAAAGGTAAAACAATGAGTTAATATATTTTTGGATTTGGTGTCCTTTTAATTCCTTAAACTCAAAACGATGCTACTAAACTAAAAAATACTTTACTCAGTCTCACAATTGTTGACCCAGAGAAAGCTCTCTTAAGAGACGCAAATGCATTCGTTTGGTAAACTCTCATGTTAAGGACTCAGAATCATCGAAATTAATACATCAATGACGGGATTTCCACTACCGTTGAAAATTAAAATGAATTACATATTTGTGAAAAATATAAATTTGCAAAGTTTACGCTTGCACTGCTTGACTGATGTTCTCTAAACTTTAGGTGGGCTCTCATATTTCAAAATATATATTTGAGATCATAAACTTAAAATTATTAAGCCGTGAATAGTGTTGATAAAAAAATGTTGCTAAATAAATAATTTAATAATTTGGAATATATTGTAAATAATCTTCATGCTTTTTTTCAGATTTGAACTGCGTGGATTGCTTGTAATATGGAACACAGCCCTAGCGATGTTCAGCATAATGGGAGCATTCCGAACGGCGCCGGAATTGATACACGTACTGCGACATTACGGATTATTCCATTCTGTCTGTGTTCCAAGGTAACTAAATTTCCTCTATTGAATCTTTTCTTTAAAGGAGTTCTCAGATGAGTAACGATTAAAATAAAAGCAGGTTGGGTTGGCAGAACTTCACTAATGCCAGAAGGGTTTTGTACTCAACCTACTATGTGCAGAAATCAATAATGAATAAACTCAAGTAAAACTAGTAACATGAACAATAAATACAGGGTTTTCCAATAAGAGATGTCATTTTGATATTGAAAGAAAAATGCCATTTTTTAATATGAATGATCGGATGTTTATTTCATTATAAAGAGGAAGGCATGCCGTTAATAGTGGAAAACAACATCAGGCAAATAACCATCACGACCACGCTTACAGGACCATATCCTTTTCATGAAATTTTCTATAACCAAATCGCAAAGTGGCTGCCCTATGTCCTCGATAGAGTCACGAAGTCCATCTTTGAGGTCTTGAATCGACGTTGGGCTGTTGGCGTAGACCTTCTCTTCCATGTGGCCCCAAAGGAAGAAGTCACAAGGTGTTAAATCACAACATCTCGGTGGCCAATTGTGATCTTGACCTCTTCGAGAGATAACATGGTCCAGAAACTTTTCCCGTAAAAGATCAATAGCCCAGTCATATTAGGTAAAAAAGGGTTCAACCTCGGAATGAAAGATAATAAGCTGCAAATTGGTATGAACCTTTGTTTTGTCATTCTAAATGTTGTCTCAAAAGTCACAATCGTTATCGTGTTCGCGTCTCAAGATATTCAAGGTCAAAGGTCACAAAAATCGGTTTTTCGCGAATATCTGGCTTCCTATCGGTTAAATGAGATTTGCATTTATTATAAAAGTTGTAGGCTATAAAATTCTCTACAACTTTTGTTTAAACTTTTTTTTCATACGACCAACCGTTTTGAAGGTAGAGCGCGAAGAGTGCACATCGTACAGTCATATACGGCCTAATGCAAGGTCAAGCGTGAGTTATGGTTATCAGTACGTTATAAAGTCAATTATTTACTTGGAAATTATAATTATTAAACAATGCCTATTATTTATGTACTAACTATTAATTATTTATATTTAATTAAAGTAAGTAACTTGATTTGCAACGGTACAATTTCAAACTAACGAATAATCTTGACTCATACAAAGTGGAGAGAGTGGCCTTGAATACTATAGAACATCTGTCCCGGCAATGAATAGAAAAGGGCATAGGGTAGGGACAAGTATTTCCAGGTATATAAGTATTGAGAAATTTACGCGTTTTAAAGAAAAGATATATAATGTCGTGTTAACTTAAAATAAAACTAAAATATATAATCCAGAATTAATAATATTTTATACTTAAATAGTTAAATATGAATAATTATATATAAATAATCAAGTTACTTACTTTAATTAAATATAAATAATTAATAGTTAGTACATAAATAATATATATAATTATTCATATTTAACTATTTAAGTATAAAATATTATTAATTCTGGATTATATATTTTAGTTTTATTTTAAGTTAACACGACATTATATATCTTTTCTTTAAAACGCGTAAATTTCTCAATACTTATATACCTGGAAATACTTGTCCCTACCCTATGCCCTTTTCTATTCATTGCCGGGACAGATGTTCTATAGTATTCAAGGCCACTCTCTCCACTTTGTATGAGTCAAGATTATTCGTTAGTTTGAAATTGTACCGTTGCAAATCAAGTTACTTACTTTAATTAAATATAAATAATTAATAGTTAGTACATAAATAATAGGCATTGTTTAATAATTATAATTTCCAAGTAAATAATTGACTTTATAACGTACTGATAACCATAACTCACGCTTGACCTTGCATTAGGCCGTATATGACTGTACGATGTGCACTCTTCGCGCTCTACCTTCAAAACGGTTGGTCGTATGAAAAAAAAGTTTAAACAAAAGTTGTAGGGAATTTTATAGCCTACAACTTTTATAATAAATGCAAATCTCATTTAACCGATAGGAAGCCAGATATTCGCGAAAAACCGATTTTTGTGACCTTTGACCTTGAATATCTTGAGACGCGAACACGATAACGATTGTGACTTTTGAGACAACATTTAGAATGACAAAACAAAGGTTCATACCAATTTGCAGCTTATTATCTTTCATTCCGAGGTGAAAGCCCTAATATGACTGGGCTACAATGGTTTCGTTGCTTGTGTGGCACGTAGCGCCATCTTGTTGAAAGTAAACGTTGTCCAGATCAATACTATCCAACTCCGGCGATAAAAAATGACTAATCATCTCTCGATAGCGCAATCCATTCACCGTAACTGTTGCTCCAGCCTCATTTTCGAAAAAGTAAGGTCCAATGACTCCGCCAGACCATAAACCGCAACAAACTGTCACACGTTGAGGATAGAGCCCCAGATGCGACAATTTAGCTTGTTGACGAAGCTACCGAGGTGGAAATGGGCCTCATCACTCAAGATGATTTTCGATGGGATTCCGGATCATTTTCATGCATTTCAAGGACCCAATCAGCAAAGGATGATCGACCGGCTCGAGTTCTTGTGTTAACTGAACTTTATAAGCCTTATGACCGAAATCCTTATGCAAAATACGGTGTAATGACGTTTGTGGAATGCCTAATTCCAAAGAACGACGAGGAATGGACAAACCTGGGTTTTCTTCAAAACTTGCAGCTACAACAGCAATATTCTCGGCTGTTCTTGAGTAATGTGCACGGGTTTTATCCTTCACATCACTAAGATGTCCCAACAGCTCGAATTTTTCCACCAATTTCTGTATTGCGGTCCGACAAGGTGCTTCACGACGACACAAATAATTCGAGTTTTACGAACCGTCTCTGCCAAATTCTCACCAATTTTATAGTAAATTTTAATAAATTCAATGCGTTGTTAAAGCGTGTATCGTTCCATTTTTATTGATGGCGTAGTTTCTACTTGTTAAATGTCAAGAATGACAGCGGCAAAAGTGACATCTACCGAAATATCGGGCTGTTCAAAATATCACCTCTTCTTGGAAAACCCTTTACATACCTGCTTTAAAGGAAAAATCATTATTTAATCAATTTATTTTCCTTTATTTCCTACAATTTAATTTTTGCAATTGCGGGTTCGATTGAGCAAAGAAATCGTGAATCGTCTCATTTATACCGCTGGATGTTCACGTCTGTCTCGTCGTTATCCGTTTTTTACTATCGCCCATAAGTCCTTCGCAGTCACCCACTTCAACCCTGCCGTAATTATCGCTTGTATTTGTGTCCCACAGGTAAAATAATCATTCGTTGAATTAAATTTCCGAATGAACCTCAACAAAGGAGAATAAAAATTGCCTTGGTCCTTATTGAGAAGATATTTTTGATGCGTTTTGTAGATTTCGATGGTCTCGCTTGTGTCTACCTTTCTTGGATTTAGGATGTGGCTGAAAATCTTTGCTTTTTCAATAATGACCAAATGCAGAAGCGGAAATAGGGAAGAAGAAAAACTTAAGGCAACTCAGATCAAAAGAAGCAGAGTACATCGTTGCATAGCTGTCGACTGCGCTGACGATTTCGATACGAGAAATTTTAATATTTGCATGGACGGCTAACTTGGTGAAAGTACCTCTTCCGATGATGCCAATGTTCGACTCGATTCGGTGCCAACTAAAGTTCGATCGTCAGCCTGTTGCAAGAAGTAATCTGTTAGCAGTATCGACAGTTTCAATCTTTCTATTGAGACGTTGACATGTATACTATTTACTTCAACGGTGAAAACGACTGGGAAAATGCTGCTGGTGACACGGTGAGGACTTGAACACGGTTGACAAAGGGATTTTTTAACCTTATCTACATGCAGAAATATGTGTTAATATATGATGACGAGTCGAGCCAAGTAGTAGCCTATGCGGATGACATCAACATGTTGTCACGGTCATTAACAACTGCCAAACAACTCTTCCTGAAACTCGACGGCGAAGCAAAACTAGTAGGGCTACAAATCAATGAAAATAAAACAAAGCTCATGATGCAGTCGAGAAAAAATACCTCAAATACACAATATATCACACTTAGCGAATACAATATCGAAAACTTTAGCGAATTCGTGTATTTAGGCGTCAAAATAACGAGAACCGCTTATGAAAGAGACGAAATACGCCGAAGAATACAGCTCGCAATAAAATGTCTAATTCAGTTTTGACGATCTTGAAGACCAGCTGCATACATAGGAAAACAAAGCTCCAAGTACACAAATCTGTGATAAGACCTGTATTATGCTATGGGTGTCAAACATGGACCCTAACCTAAGCATCCACAAATATATTGAACGACTTGGTCCTGAGTCGAATAATAAGAGCGAACACTTGAAGGGGATACAATCATGACATATATCATGAATATCTTTAAGAATTAATTCAACGAGCGACGTCAGTAATCGTAAAACAAAATGGAAGCTGTTTTAAATGAGAATATTGAGTAAATTTGTGTTATTTGTCCCCAACTTCAACATTAAAAGTACACGCCATTAACTCTTAATGAAAGCATACCTTTTATGGGTAACGAAATCATGCGAATAAGGTCAACAATAACAAATACCTTAAAAGTCGAAATGCACTCAACTTTGTTAATTATAATAGTAGGATTTGTAAATATTACATTTTTTCCGGTAAATTTATATAGGTACACTTAAATTCACTCAAATTTAGGTTTAAGCAGTCCTATAAAATAACCTTATACTCTGTAAGTTTCAATAAAATTGAATCATATTTACAGAAGTTATAGCGGTTTGAATTGTCGCTGATTACAACAAAAACGATCTAGAAGGTTTCCATCGGATCAGACACTACACTTTCGATTAGATCTTCACCAAATTTTGAGGTAAAATGAATAACAAAAACATCCTGCAAGATTCCATTCAGTTAATCGTTTTTAGTAATATTGCAACAAAATGGTAACTGGTTAAAATGGAGTAACAATAAATTATATGTATGTTGTCGTTTGATGAGTTGAGTCATGATTGGTGTCTACATATCATAAGTTGGGTACAAAACCCTTCTGACATGAGCGTAGTTCTATCTACCCAACTTTTCAAACGTTGCGTCACCGCAGCGGCACCACAAATCCAGTAACAAATGTATGTACGGCAATATTCAGGTGCATTGTCCATTATAATTAGACAGTATTTGCACCGCATTTTGTGCCACAACGCTAAAAAATGCTCGTGTGTATCGGGTCTTAAATGCCTTATATAACGCATTTCGCTTAGCAATCATGTCTGGTAATATTAGTAATTTTAGGGATGGATCAAACGACGACAAGGTAGTCGCGCGACTATCGCTATTTACACATGGTTAAATGGAAGCGCACACACTGCGACTTTGCGAATATTTTGGCCAAGTCGATTGTCGCAGCGATTTTCGATTTTTCCTAAAACCAGTTTATTCGTCTTCTTCTTAGCACTACAGGCCCTCTCGGGCCTTCGCTTCCTGCAAACAGCGCCTCCAACTGTCTCGGTCCATTGACCGCGTTCTCCAATTCCGAAATCCTAGCAGCGATGAACTGTCTTCGTCGACTGAGTCATACCAGCGATTCATCAGTTTCCCCACTGGCCTCCGGCCTTCAGTTCTCCCAACGAATACCTTCTTGGGTATCCGTTGTTCGTCCATACGATTCATGTGGCCAGCCCATTGCAGCTTCCGCAGCCTTACAATCGTTGAGACCGCCGGTTCTTCAAAAATTTTATACAGCTCATGGTTGTATCGAATTTGCCATTGGCCTCCGTCTAGCTTCGCTCCTATTATTCGCCCCAGGATCCGTCGCTCAAAGACGTTCAATATATTTACGGATGCTTGGATAAGGGTCCATGTTTCACACCCATAGCATAACACAGATCTTATCACAGATTTGTATACTTGGAGCTTTGTTTTCCTGTGTATGCAGCTGGTCTTCAAGATCGTCAATATTGAATAAAATATTTTATTTGCGAGCTGTATTCTTCGGCGTATTTCGTCTCTTTCACTGCCCGTTTTCGTTATTTTGGCGCCCAAATACACAAGTTCGCTGACATTCTCGATACTGTATTCACTAAGTGTGATATTTTGTGTATTTGAGGTATTTTTCCTCGACTGCGTCATGAGCTTTGTTTTATTTTCATTGATTTGTAGCCCTACTAGTTTTGCTTCGCTGTCGAGTTTCAGGAAAAGTTCTTTGGCAGTTGATAATGACCGTGACAAAATTTGAATGTCGTCCTCATAGGCTACCACTTGGCTCGACTTGTATAGTGATGTACCTCGCTTATCGACATGTAGCTTCCTTATGACGTACTCCAGAGCCAAATTGAATAGCAATGGGGCCAGCCCATCTCCCTGCTTTAGTCCGATATTTGTGTCAAAGGCAGGCATCGGTGAGTTGGTTATTGATGCGGACTTGGGAGGTCGTCGACATCATTGTCATTTTGGTAAGACGGACTAATTTGGCTGGGATGCCAAAGCAAAGCATTATTTGGTACAGTACGTTACGATCAATACTGTCGTATGCTTGCTTGAAGTCAAAGAAAATTTGGTGCACGTCTGCTTGACTGTAAACAATTGGTATATTTTCGATCTACCTGCTCTAAAACCACCTTGATACTCCGCAATAATACTGTTGGTATATGATCCGATTAGATTTTCTAAGATTTTATAGAATATTTGGTACGCCGTACAAAGTAGTGATATGCCTCTATAATTGTCGCACTGTAGCTGTCACCTTTTTTGTGGAGAGGGAATATAATTGATTGGCTCCACTCTTTCGGAATATGTTCTTGTTGCCAAATGTACTGGATGACTTTGTGAATAGCTTGATGAACACTACCGCCACCATAATTGATGAGCCTCACTGGAATCTCATCGATGCCCGGCGCTTTATTATTATTCTTTTGGGCTTTGATGATGGAACAAACTTCATCCAGAGTTGGTGGGGCCAATGGAAGCTCTCCGCAGACATTTATTGGCTCCGATGTTCTGGAGCTGTGCGGAGGATTAAGGAGGTTCTTGACATATGATGCCAATCTTTCCTTAATTTTGGTTTCACCAGCGATGATATTGCCGATGTCATCACGACAGAGCGTGGTTTTGGGCTGATAACCACGTTTCAGACTTTTCACTACCTTGTATGCTTGGCTTGTGTTGTTGGTCGCTAGACTTACATCTATACTTCACAATTGGTCGTCATAGTATTTTCTTTTCTTAATCCTAATTATCTTATTCACTACTCTTCTGAGATTTTCATATTGTTCTCTCTTCGTCCTGGTTTTCCTACCTTCATATTCTTTGTACGCCTGATTCTTTATATCTAACGCATTCTGGCACTCATCATCGAACCAATCATTCCTCTTGCGCCGGGCTTGATGTCCGATCGTCTGTTCTACTAATAGCCGCTTTCAATTCCAACCAGAGCTCGTTGCTCGTCTTTAACGATGCGTCTGATAAGATGGGAGCCAGCTGATTGTCGAGGGTCTCAGTTTATTTGGTATGATATTTTCGGGTAGGAAGTTGTTGTGATACTCGCGCAGGCGCACATCATTTGGACATTTGATGTTGGCATGCATGGGTTTCTTGCATAGTGCACAAATGAGTCAGAAGGCTTGAACTAGACCGAAATGAATGCCGTTTGTTTGCCTGTGCGTGGGGAATAGATCAATTTAATTTTTGCAGCGGCAATAAAATAACAGTTGCATTAAACGAAATATGAGCGAATAATATAAAGATAATAAAGAAAGGAAATTTCAGATTACTGTGTTACTTAATTTTCATTGACTTTGATGCCTCTGCTTCCAATTTTTAAAATTTTAAATTATTTTCATTCTCGGTTTTTTGCGCTTGTCAGTATTAGTTTTCCTATTTATTGTCCTATAATGTGCAAGGCGTCATTCGCCCTAGTAATAATGCGCCGCTTTTTGTGTATTCGTCATATCTAAATTCATACTGATTATCTTAAACAAAAGGAAGCGCATGTATTCCTGACAAAGACATGCCTTCAAATGAGCATATCAGTTCTGCGCATGCCTAAAGTTCCTTTGTAAATCTTATCGCAGTGTGCTCATATTTGCGTTTAAAAATAGCTCGATACGACAGTCTTATCGCAATATTGTCGAACTCTTAAGATATCATTCGTGTTTTGCCCTGTATTACCTAATAGTGTGCTGTCAAGTATTTATTTGCCCATCTCAATTCTGAGGTCGTTATACTATAAACGTCAGCATTTCAAACACAACAAACAATACAGAAGAGTCTTCTTCTGGCCCGGTTTTGTAAACGTTGGTGCGTATTGTTCTTCAGGTTAATCCTTCGGCGGAAATCGACAGAAGAATGCCAGCTACCAAAAATTCTTTTTGTGAAAGTGATGGGACAGGCAGTGTGGCGTTCTTCTTGGGAAAATACGATACTAAATAATATGTCTGTTTCCAGGCTAGATTTTCAGGTCGATGGGGGAGGGGTTTCGTTGGTAAGTCAGAAACCTTATGCATCTGGGAGCCCCACACTCCGGGTGTAAAAACCTTCAGCTTGCTACCACAAAGAGAGCTTAAATGATGAAACCTCATTTATTCCCAGTACTTTTGACATTGGTCTTACGAAAAATATTTCAATTTCCCATCAGATATCCAAACATTCCTAATATTTCCGAATCAGAATTATGTCATCTTTTGGTAGGAGACTAAAGAATTGCGATTTTGTACCAAATAAAATTCTGAATGAATATCAAACACACTCCTGCTTATTGTCTTACATTTTCTTTTAGAATAATTCTAATACAATTAACATTTTCCAATCTAGTTCACTGGATTTGTTAACATTGAAAAAAGTAGTGCAAACACAACAGACAGAATGTTAATTTACTATACGAGTACTTATGGTTGTTTAGGTAATTTGCAAAGGAATTAATTAACGTAGCAGCGAATTTCATTACTAGTTTGATTTTTGCTGAATAACAATTTAACATATTTAAAATTCTTTGAGGCTATGTCCACGAGGCTCTCAAAGTAGTTCTGATGACCTCTTCAAAGTTTTGGTATAAAAGAAACGAGGCATAGAGGTGGCTCCTAAACTTTTTTGCATAAGATATGCAATACAAATTTTAAATGAAAGGTATTGATGCGAACTTTCAAAATTAGGTACTGTGCATTCACGAAACAAAGGATCGCGGGAAAGTAGAAATAATGAAAATATGATTTTCAAGAAAATTTCAGAAATCGGGCATAACATTCATGTGTTACTGTGTGTGAGTAGGGGAAATACGTACAAAACTTTTTATTGTTAAATCACAACCCTGTCATATTTGACATCAATCATCTTTGATTATTTATGTATGAAATATAATAAACATTGATAAGTTAAAAATTATAGAAAAAAATCAATTCATAGTTATATTGAGATTAACCAAAATTCATTTTGTCCGTATGCTATGAACAAAATAACACATTACATATGGACAAAATGGCATCCACGTAAAAGCTATAAAGTTATTGACAAAGTTCACAAATGAAACGCTTTGTTCTTTTTGGAACATTAGCACAAGAAGCGTGAGCCCAACGCGAACAATTTAAACACCGTAACCAGTCGTCTCCAAGCTTAGATCGGGAAAAATATCATTGCAATATATGCATGGAAAATCCTCTTCAGCATCTTGAAAGTTACTGGCGAAATTTTCTTCTTCACTATCTTCTTCACATAACGCTTTTGTAACTTTACGTCCCCTTTTCTCATTTTTAGATTTAACTGCCGTCACATTGGGAGAAGATGTTAAAATCAATGAGGTTTGAAACTTTACGTCTCCATTTTAGGGTATTGTAAAATGATTTTACAATACCCTACTAAAATCGCGTTCTGTCTGTCCGTCTGTCCTAATTGTTTTAAAATACCCTTCTTGCAGGAGCACTCACCTGCTACTTCAACCTGTTTAATTTTTAGACTTAACTGCCGTCATATGTTATTAAGAGAAGATGTTAAATCAATGAGGTTTGTCGAGTCTTTGGCTTGCGTTTACCTTGTCCACTTACATAACGTCCGTTAGGGACTGGAGAAATCTTCTCAACAGGGACAGCAAGTGTAAAGAACGGGGGATTTTCTTTCTTAGCAGTAGCTGGATGATTTTGAATTGAGCGTGTTACAATGTTTGCTGATGGAGCCTCAGATGGGTTTTCGGTTTGTTGATCGGTTGGTACTGTTATTTCAGCTCGATTATTGTCGTTAGCTGTGACGGCTCGGGAAGTTTGAAGTTGAACTTGCGCAGTTGCATCAACCTGAAGAACGTTTATTACAGGAAGCAAAAATGAATCGTCTTGTTGCTGTGACATTGTTTGCTGAGGACTTTCTTCATTGGAGATGTTTTCCAGTCATATGTTTGTAGTTTCCGCAAGCTCATACATATAATCGGGAAATATTTCTGGATTAAGAGGCCAAATACCAGTACTTCTGAATCTAAGACAACATTTTGCACAGTAGCTGCCTTACCATATGCTTCGTTCAACAGGCCGGCTATCTGAAATTGTGTAACAACACGTCCAGGATCTCAACTCGTTTCTTATATTTTTTTCCTAGGAAATATAATCGGTGGAACATACCGCATTAACACAACACACAACAGTGGTGTTTATGCCACGCTCTGCACTGGTTACAACCCCAATTGCTTCCTTCCGGTACTATCCAAAATCTTTTTCGGTTTTTGCACAGTAGATAAGCCCAACTCATCAGCATTCTAAAGTTAAGAGACTCTAACAAACTTCCATAAAGCTAAAAAAAACTTTCGAACTTGAGACCGATTAAACGCTTGTGTACGATCTACCGAAGTAGCTTCAGCATTACGCAAAGAAATACCTTTATTTCATTTTAAAAATCCTTCCAGGCATTCTTGTCCAGCCTATACCTTTTGTTTGTTAAATGGGGTGGGTAAAACCATTTCTTTCAGCCATCTCAAAAAGTAGTTCTTGGACAGATGTTCGGGTCAATTCGAACAACCGAAATTCAAGTAGTCTTAAATGCTGCACCAATTGTCTTTCCACATCGGATGTAAAAATAGCTTTCCAAGATTCAAGACCCTTCAAATTGAACTCCAAAGTTTGGATAGTACCCGAAACTTGCCTTGGAGCTTGGCTTGTGGAACACCAAATGTTTTCGATGCTTATAACCAACCCATTTTTAGGGTTTGTACTAAAATACAAAACTCTATTAAAATCGGTTCCCGTGTCCGTTTGTTCGTCCGTCCGTCCGTCCGTTCGTCCGCCTGTATGTCACAGCAGTTTTTCCCCGAACTACAGAAGCCATGGAAATTAGGAAAAAGTTGGAAGTTATGACTTCTAGAAAGTTTTGGGATGAAAAAAATTTTCAAAGAGTGTTAAGGGGGTCCCTCCATATAGAGGATATCATATAAAAGGTCTCAATAGATCTTTTCAAAACAGGACTTAAAATTAATTTATCAGTATCGAGGGAGGCAGGGAAAGGAGGAATGCACGAAATTTACGTATATGTCATTTTGTACTTAACTCTCCTACTCAAACAGCGAGATCCACCGCGGGGGGAATGTTGGCTGACAGGAATACTCCTGGAGGCTAGCATTCTTTGAGGAGTTCCGCCCCCCACGTACCCGAGGAAATTCCCGCAGGGAGAATACCGGTCGACAAGAGCACTCTTGGAATCTTACATTCTTTAGGGAGCGCCGCTCCCATGGACCCGAGGATATGGGGGGCGCCGTGAGGTTCCCTCTTGGGATGACAGGTAACGACCCAGATTGGATCTGGCCTACGCTTTGGGGAACACAGTAGCGCCGAAGTGACACTCGTGTGTGAACGGCTCCAATTCAACCATCATACCGTCTCCGTTCCGGTAAAACCTTGGCAGGCCTCGGCGTACGTTCGAAGTTCACACCACTGGGTTGGTGGTGTAGGTTCGGTTGAGGCGGACTCCCGATTAGCGCTGGTCTGGCTCTAAGCACTTGTCCCCTTAAGGGCTTGTGCCAACCCTCGCTTGGCCTCCCTGCTTGGCAAAGATAACCATGGGACCAAAAAGGTGACTATACACACGAACGTAGATAGTGGCTCCGAGGGGGGACCCAATAAATCTGGAGCAACCAAAAACACTTATAAAAGATTAAAAAAACCAAAAAAAATAATATTTTTGATTTCTTTTTTTGGACGACGCAACCAGCCACGATGTTAACAGTGCGACGATGATTAATACAAAGACAATGAAGAAGGACGAAAAACGGAGATTAGTAGACAGTCTGGTTCAGACTGAGATTCCTGCGGCGTTCGGGCGCAGCAAAAAATTATGCGAACGCCAGAGCGCCCTAAAAAAGAAAAGCAGGAAACTGCAGGACGCTTCAGGTGTTCAAGCGGTAAAGGAAAATATAAAGAACATCAAGAACTCGATGGTCACTGCTGCGATCATTACCAAAGCGATAGACGCAAGGGTCGTAATTCCCGACATAATAAAGAACCATCCTGAAGTCAACGAGAAGTTTACGGCAGGAAAAGAAACGAGTGACCAGATAAATAAAGCGACGTTATGTGATTGCATCGCCAACGTCGAAAATGTGGCGGAAGTACGGTATGCGGAAACGGAAAGCGATAACCTCTCCCAAGGATGGTCGCAAAGTACAATTGCCGCCCAGCGACACGAAGAAGAAAGGCTATCCCGAACAGCGGGAAATGTTCTGAAAAGAATACAATCTGAATGCGACTCCCCAAAAATCAACCAAGCAGTAAAGGTTGGGCTCCTTGAACTAGAGGGGCTCCTAGACCGCATAGGGCATTATCGGAGGAGCTGGTTAAAGGCCGAAGACGACCAAAGAAGAGCAGAAGGCTAAAGAAGCGCTGGGGCGAAATCTAAAGGCCTCATACCGATAGCTCCACCATCAAAAATCAATAAAAGAATGGCGTCTAGCCCAATCGATGGAGATCGGGACAAAAGAAGGAAGGAAGAGGCACTTGGTAGGCGCAGAGCACCAGGTCAAGGGTTCCACACAGTGCTTACAAAAGGAGCAAAGAAGGCCGCAAAGAAGCTCCTAAAAAAGTGCCAGAAAGTAAAGTTCGCACGGATGCTCAACAAGAAAAACGACCTAATGCCAAACAGAGAGAAAGAAGCCCCGATGGAGACCCTGGCAGCAGGCACTGCTCGTAAAAGCCCAAGATGGTCGATCCTACGCAGAGGTGCTGCGGGACATCAGGGGAAACGTAAGGCCCGAAGACACCAACACTGCCATTAAAGCAGTACGACCAACGCGGTCGGGCCACATACTGGTTGAATTCAGAGCAGAGGCCGAGAAAAGGACAGCATTCTGCGACGCAGTGAAGAAAGTCCTCAGCAAAAGCGCAACTATAGCCTCGCTCGAGCTGATGGCAACGATCAAAATAAGAGACATTGACTGCGTCACGGATCTTGCCGAGGTGAAAGAGGCCATCAAAAGGGAGTTCCCTAGCGTCGGAAGGATCTAAGCGAGGCTGACACCAGAAAACCATATAGGACAACGCATGGCCATAGTTGACTTGGCCGAAAAGGACGCCGAACAATTTGTGAACAAGGGCAAAGTACGAATAGGGAGGGTTGTCTGTAGGATACGGCGAAGAGCAACGCCACTTCAATGTTTAAAATGCCTTGGCTATGGTCATACCACACAAGTATGCAAAGGACCCGATAAGAGTTCCCTATGTTACAAATGCGGTGAAATGGGACATAAAAAGCAAGAGTGTACGAAGGAGGCACACTATATTCTTTGCAAGGATCTGATCCAAGACCTGATTTTAGACACGTCTTTGGATGAGGAAAATGCCGGGTTTTCGATGACCCGCATCCTGCAGCTAAATCTATACCGCAGTTCAACCGCCCAAAATCTGCTTGAGCAGTTTGCGAGGGACATAAAAGCCGACTTCTTGCGGCTGAGAGAGCAACACCATGATAAAAGTTCTTGCATTATGGTATCCTGGCGAAACTGGTGCTGCCGCCATCTGGGTTCGCAACAGTGATTTCCAAGCGGAGAGTTGTGGACCGGGGGATGGTTTCGTGTGGGTTTGGTGTTCAGGGACCACCTTCTTTAGTGTACCTAACGCCGAACGAATCGATATAATCTTTCCAAGCCAAGCTTAATACTCTGGAGGGCGCCGCTCGAACACAGAGGGCAATGTACTCGTTGGAGGACACTGAAGCAATCGAATAGGGTATACCTCAAACAGATCCGCGTGGAAAACGAATCCTGGAAATAGCGGCCAGGACGGCCCTCGTCGTACTAAACACCGGAAATGCGCCGACTTTCCACAGTATTGGCTGTGAGGGAACCATACCGGACGTGACGTTCGCCTCGGAGTCCTTAGTACGGAGGATACACAATTGGAGAGTATTAGAGGATTATTCAGCCAGTGATCATCGGGGCATTCTGCTTGAGATAAGTGATGCTATCTCCCGACGTCCGTGCTCTCGGCTCTCTACAGCTGGATGGAACATCGAAAGGATGGACGTCGAGAGGTTCGTCGAGGTGCTCACAGCAGGTGAGCCCCCACTGGGAGCCGCGGAGGGGACGGAAGAACTAGCAGCTCAAGACGTGATGAACTCAACTATGAGCATCATCACGACTGCTTGCAACGCTTCTATGCCCCGTCGAAAACCCCGGCACGGCAAATCTACAGTGTGCTGGTGGCCAACTAAAATCGCTGAAAAGCGAAGGGAGTTTCACAAGCTTCGACGTGAGGCTCAACGGGCGCGCAGCCGTGATGAGGCATGCAACCGGGTAGCAGCATATAAGTCGGCCAGGAAATGGCTTCGTAAATTGATTAACAATAGCAAGGCTCGCTGCTGGCAAGATAAGAACAAGGATCTGTGGGGCCTTGGCTACAAGCTAGTCATGCGGAAGCTTGGCGCCCTACGGAAGCCTTGCATATATGCTGTGGAAAAGATGGATGAGATAGTGCGGGCACTCTTCCCCGCCCATCCCGTCCGTATTGAGGCTGTCCATGGTGAGACAGCAGTCGAGTCTCCATTCTTCACACAGCCGGTACTGGAGGAGGCAGCCCTTTTACTGAAAGCGAGGAAGGCTCCAGGTCCAGATGGTGGCGTTTGATCGGCTATGCGGATGATGTCGCGGCTCTGGTCGCTGGTCACTACTTTGAACAAGCGCAACTTAGGACAAAACCGAAGTGGTCACCTTGACAAAAAGAGAATCCCTAGAGTAAGGATGATCAGTATTGGAGGCATACGAATCGAAAGCAGTGGTGAAGTACCTGGGGCTACTGATCGACTCGAAGATGAGTTTCCCTGAGCAAATCAGGGCAACAGCTGAGAAGGCTGCTTCGGGAGTATCGGCTCTGAGTCGACTTATGGCCAATGTAGGGGGACCCAGCCCATTAAGAAGACGCCTCTTGATGAGTGCTGTAGGGTCAGTGCTACTGTATGGGGCGACGCTCTTAGTAAGGAGGTCTACCGAAAACGCCTGGCACAGGTACAAAGAAGAGGAGCGCTGAGGATTGCATCTTCGTATCCAACAGTCTCTGATTCGGCGGTGAAAGTGACTGCAGTTGTGATACCTGTGGGCCTCCTTGCTAGAGAGCGCCGCTCTATTTATCTGCGTCGTAACGAGGATGCGAGGGAGTAGGTGGTCCGCGAGGAGAGACAACGCTCACTCAACAATTGGCAGCAGTCTTGGGTGAATTGTACGAAGGGAATGTGGACTGCGCGCCTCATCCCGGATGTGAGACCGTGGCTAAATTGAAGACATGGTGAGACTGACTTCTATCTGACCCAGCTTTTGAGCGGGCATGGATGATTTCAGTCTTACCTGCACAAGATCGGTAAGTCACGGTCCTCCGATTGTCAGTTTTGCCCAGGAGAGGAAGATAATGCCTGCCAAACATTTTTTGAGCGCTCACCCCGGATAATATGGTCTTGGTGATGCCCGAATCATTTGACAAGTGGAACCAGGTGGCACATTATGTTCGGGCCCTAAAGGATAAAAGGGACTCACAGCAGCCGGGGTGTAAGAGCTAGTGGATCGCTTGTCTTCCTCTTCCCTCCTGCTAGAAGGGGATCCCCCAGCTTTAAGGCGCCTCACGGTGTAATAAAACGATACCTGGCCCGAAGTAATGTGTCAAAAGGTCCTAGGCTAGGTTCTCAGGTTGACAGGTGAGGTGTTTAGTGGGTAATCCAGTCGCCTTCTTGCGAGCATGGGAGTCTCAGACTCTGCGTAAGTGGGCATTCAGCTCCCTACCACAAAAAAACAGCGCGATCAACAAACCGTAAAAAATGGTGGCAAATATTTTTTAATGCTTGTACATGATGATCACATGTCGTATTTTTACTTAATTGAAGAATTTTACGAGTAGCGCAATCCATTTGTATATTGAATCCAACTCAAAGTACTTTTGTTTGTTATTCTATACAAAAAGAAATTTTATTTTATTTGTCTTGATTGTACTACTTACATCGTAAACCATTTCAACGAATATAAACAATTGAATCAAGAAAGGTTGAGTAGGCAGCAGAGTGCTCCTACCAGAAAGGCTTTGCAACATACTAAGGTTCGAAACCAACTTGTCTGATAACATGAATCGATGACTTGAACTATTCATCCAATTCTTGTATAAGAAATCGTACAAATTCATCCAAAAGTTGCGAGTATCTTTCATAACCACCTAACCGCCACGATTTTGTTCCAGCTTAAATATTTTTTCTGAATGTTTGGCCTATTGAACATATTCAAATAATTTTTCTGAATGCTTGCCAATTGAACGAATCTTTTCAAACTAAACACTATTCCTTAAATTTTCATGGAAATCTGAAGAAAGTAAGTGTTCCTAGGTCGATTTGAAACACATGTTTTTGTTGTTATAATTCCATACAATTGAAATGGCTGTAATTGGCTTCAGTATGGTCTGATTTCTATGAAATTATCTTATATCAATCTTACGCCCGTAAAATTTTATGAAGTTTAAGGGTGCCGTTTTGATTTTATGGGAGAAAACGTAAGATTTACAAATCATATGTTGTTGAAAAAGTTGAGTGAATTTTAAATATCTAAGGTATTTGTTGACCTACCTCTGTGATTTTTTTCAGATTTTTCGACTCAAAGGTGTGCAATCACGTAGGGGTAGACATACGTTTTTCATATATTTTGCCTCCCCCTGGACCCACTGATGCATAAAATGACTTTTTTGTTTCAGATTCTAAAAGCTCTAATCAAAACCTTTAATTTGACTTAAAAAAATGTTTAAAGGCTTCATCACTTTAAGAGGTGATCCCGCTTAAAAAATTTTGAAATGTTAAAACCTAAACTTTTGAGAGACCATCACTTCTGACCTTTTCACGACGTTTGAGCTTTCTACTGCTATAGTTTCTGGAGAAACTTGCTGCGACGGATGGACAAACAGGATGCGAAACTAGTAAGTCTTTGTAAAAAAAACTTTCGCAAAGCCCTAAAAACGACTTTAATGGAGTTAAATTTGGAATATTAAATTTCGCCTCGTGGTTATGTTTTACATCTTACGTTCATTCAAGGTTTAGCATTTAACTACTGAACATTGGACAAATACTCGTATTTCAAATTGTCCAACAATATCAGCTATAAACGGGTTGGTTTACATGATCGTTGCACACCACACCTGCACAAATTTCTTCCTCTTAGCATTTTTCGAGTTATTTATTAGAAATCGTAGTCAATGAGACAATTCATAGCGATAGACACGCGGGTGCTGATAAAAAGTGGCGTGTTCTGTCCGAAGATACTATACATCACGAGATAAGCGCCACATGCATTCTAAAATAATCTCATACCGTTATCGCAACTGTTAAAATATTAAAACTTGCGTGATTATAGGCAATATATGACTTTACTCAAAGGTTAAATCCAAGCATGGTGTTTATTAGATAATAGGAAAGCAAAAAGATGTTTCGATGATTTTGGTGGGAATCGGAAGAAATGCAATTTTATTGCAGTTACCATGCGTATTTGCATATTGTGCCGGCTTAAAGAATCAATGAATTCTATTTTATTGTTTATCGTCGCGAAGAAAGAAAAGGTCGATTGTCATGACAATAGGAATGAAAATTTCGCCATTGCCCAACTGTAATTTAGGCACGGTACGTAGACATATAAGTTAACATGTAGAAAATCTGCCAATTATTCTGGCAATGTTAATATCACAGAAGCACGTGTAGCAACAAATGATTGTGCCAAAGTGTAATCATATGTGTAACAAACTGTTCTATGTTGTGTTTCTTTATAAGTGCCAATGATTTGCTGATATAAAACAGCTGTTTTAACGTACCGTTGCCTTGCATGCAAGCTTGGTAGCTATTGGGTTGTTCGATAACTGATATCGTTTTTATTCATGGACGACGTGAACTGCATATTTCATGTAGTAGTGATTGCGTGGCTTATATTATTATATACAATTTTAAAGATTAGACTTTAGACTATCTTCAGTCAAAAACTGAGCGTTAGTAGTAAAAAAAAACAAGTTGGTTAAAAATAATTGTAGTCCGCGTGGTATAGTGGTATAGTGGTTAGAGCACTAAGCCCGTAAGCCGAAGATCTCTGGTTCGAGTTTCGTTAGTGTTAACGAGATTTAGTTCGATTCATTCTTCGGACGAACTCTAAGCCCGTTCAGTTATGATACGTGCCGGTTTAAAATCAGAACGTATCGCAGCTGGGTGGACGGACACACGGCCAAAGGCGTGATAATGATCATATCACCTTGTGGATTGCCGATACATTCGATCATGACAATGAGGTACTCTAACTATCTCTAAGCGAAGGCCCGAAAAGGGCTGTAGTGCTACGAAAAAAGAAACTTAAAAATGGACAATCAAAGATAGCATTATCGGCATATTTTATTGTTTTACTCCCCAAAGTGCATAAATGCAGCACATGCTCGAAAGAAATTGTGTGAAGTTCATGGTGGGAACTGCCTTACTGAACGCCAGTGTCAGCATTGGTTTGTTCGCTTTCGTTCTGAAAATTTTAATGTGCAAGATTTACCACATACTATTGGTCCAACCATTAGTGATGACAAAATAAAGGCGTTAATCGAAACTAACCGGCGTAAGATAGCAGAGAAGCTCGATATATTGAATTCAACCGTTTACTTGCACTTACAACAGCTTGGTTACGTAAAAAAACCAGATGTTTGGATTCCTCACGAATTAAAGGAAATCCACCCCACCAAACGCACTAATATATGCGACTCTGCTGAATCGTAATCAAAACGACCCATTTCTTAAAAGGATCATAACGGGTGATGAAAAATTGATTGTTTACGATAACGTAGTTCGAAAACGATCATGGACCAAGCATGATGAGCCCCCACAATCGACATCCAAAGCCAATACTCACCAAAAGAAGATTGTGTTTTCGGTGTGGTAGGATTACAAGGGTATAGCCTACTTTGACCTGCTTCCAAGAAACCAAACTGTCGATTCGAATGTCTACTATCGTCAACTATCGAAATTGAACGAAGAAATAAAAAAATGCCCTGAACTGGCCAATCGCAAAGGCGTGATGTTGCATCATGATAACGCGAGACTCCACACCTCTTTGATAACCCGTCAAAAGTGAATGAAGCTCAATTGGAAACTGATGCCTCATCCACCCTATAGCCCTGATTTAGCACCATCAGAGTATCATTTGTTTCGCTCCCTTCAAAACCATTTGAATGGTAAAACTTTCGATTCCGATCAGGTTGTTAAAAATGAGTTGGATCAGTTCTTGCCTTCTAAAAACCAAGGCTTCTTCGAACGGGGAATTTTTCGATATTACTTTCCAAAGATAGCAAAAGGTCATCCAACAAAATGGTCAATATGTCATTGATTAATCTTTGTTAATATAAATAAATTTACTTTGAAAACATGAAGAAAAAAACATTAATTATCGAACAACCCAATAAGATAATGCCTCGGGTTTGACTAAAATGCTTGTAACTTCCAAATTACATCCAAGTATCAAAGTAGTGCAAATCGCTATCAAATCGCCTTTGGAAAATTTTTTGATGAATAAACAGACCCTTTAACTCTTAACACGTTTTCTCTCCGTATTACTTGTTAATATGCGAAACTCTACCGCCAGAATTTCAAAAAACGTTCTGTATTATTTTATAACGGCAAAAAGTCTGAGGGAGCCAGGCCAAGAATAAGAGGTTATTTAATCGTCGTGAAGCTCTAATTGTACGCACGCGTACGCCCATCTCGAGTAGGCTTTTTCGTCAACAATGTTCATGCTTAATTCTCGTAATGCTACTACAGGGCTGATAAGTTCCGGGATTTTTAATGAAACCAAGCGTTTTTGGAATTTCTTATTTATTCCTCAACATAACTTGCGATACACTTAATAGAGCTATTTTCCAGCATTTCATGCCATTTTTGTAGTACGAAACATCCAAACCTTCGAAATACGCTTCGGTATTCGCAATGACTTCCTCTTTCAATCTGAATCTTATTCTCTGGAACCACTGGGAACAGATAATAGTCGTGGGGGCCAAGTCTGAGCAATGCGGTAGGTGAGCAACCAATTCGAATCGTAATTGGTCCGATTTGACCATCGCTTTCAAGGACGTGTGTGGCGGTGCGTTATCATGATGATACAGAACTTGACTTTCGGCCGCTTTGATCAGCTTTCGTTGCTTTTCAGCCACTCTGTAGACTGCCTATTGAACTCTGGCGTATGGTAATGGACCCACGTTTCATTCATCGTCGCAAAACGTCGGAAAAAGTTTACTCGCTTCCGCAAATCATCAACGCGCTCGCTGCTGGTGTTGGTCGACAGTCAGCAAACGCGGCAACCATCACGCCGATAGCTTTTTTATATTTAAAATGTTTTGCATAGTGTATCCTGCCCATTCCTTGGAGATGCCTACGGCCGCAGCTAACTCGCGAAATTTCACTTTACGATCATTCAAAACGGGTCGATGCACTTGCCTTACGATTTCCACATTCACAGCTTCGTTCAACTTTCCAGAGCTAGATACATCTTCGGTGCTTGTATGGCCTTTTTTAAATTCACTAAACCACCGATAAACGGTTGTCCTCAAAGGAGCCGATATGGATTAACATTTCTCCATCCATTGTAATGATTGCTCAGAAGTTTTTCCTATCAAGTAACAATGTTTGATCAAGCCGTGATATTCCTGTTTTTCCATTTTATTACGAAGGCGAAGGTAGCGTCACTCTATCGACTTTAGCTTGTAAATGAACGGACGAAATGTCACAAACTAGGACAAAAAAACCCGCGAAGTGAGTACCGATCATTTTCCAGTGTTGCCGCCTATTAAAAAATCCCGTGACTTAACATATAAGCCAATGTAGTACAAGGTACGTTTACAATTGTGTTGATCTGTTAAAAAGTGTTGTGAAGAACTCGTCCAAGTATAAAATTAGGTTCTCTTTGTTATCGGCTACCTTAGCTTGTTAAGGGTTATAGTTTGTTGCCATTCAATTCATTTAGATGCTCAATCATAGTAAACAAGTCGAGTAGACAGGAGCTTGTTAAGGGTTATAGTTTGTTGCCATTCTATTCATTTAGATGCTGAATCATAGTAAACAAGTCGAGTAGACAGGAGAGTGCTGCTACAAGATGGGCTTAGGATTCGAAAAAAATGCTCTGATGACATGTACTGATGGCTTGAATTATTCATCCTATACTTGCATAAAAAATCATTCAAATATAATATACCCAAAGGAAAGAGGGATTCCTTCAAAAGTATGTAACAGCCGCCCTTTTTTTTTCCAACTTATATCATTCATATTCAATTAAACACTATATCTGAAATGTTCATGAAAATCCGAAGAAAATGATAATTCCTAAATCGATTTGAAATATGTATCAAGCATCAACACGTGTTAATGTTATAATTCCGTACAATTGAAATGACTATCTCACCTGATTGTGATCCGATTTTTGTAAACACAAGGATCTCATATTAATTGACATATCTGTAAAATTTTAAGAAGTTTAAGGGTACCGTTCCGGTTTAATGGGGGAATACATTAAATTGACAAATCATACTATTATCGACAAAGTTGAGTAAATCTTGATATCTGAGGTATTTGTTGCTCTTGTACTCATAAAGACTTACCTATGTGTTTTTTTTTCAGATTTTAGGCTAAAAATGTCTAATCGTGAGGGGGGACAACAATTTTTCGTATATTTTGTCTCCCACTGGACCCCTGATGCACAAACTGACTTTTTGGTTTCAGATTTTAAAAGTTCCAATCACGACCTTTCGTTTGATACCCCACTTCCGTACCTTTGATGAAAATAATTTTAAGGGGCACTACGCTATAAGAACGGACACCCCTTTAAACTTTTGAAATTTATGATATACCTAAACTTTCGAGAGGCTTTTGAGGGAATACCTAAACGCCTGAAGCCTACTTTATGACACGACATACGTCCGACGAAATATGGAAATTACATCGGGTGTTACTCAAATATCTATCCTTGGTCCAGACCGGTGAAGCATATCGTACGATGGGTTACTAATCAGGGCAACGACTGCAAAGGTTGCTTCAGGCCTAACGGCTCTGAATCGGCTTATGGCCAACGTAGGGGGACCCAACCCATCAAGAAGACACCTCTTGATGAGTGGCGTAGGGTCAGTTCTACTGTACAGAGCAGAAATATGAGGTGACACTCTCAGCAAGGAGCCGTACCGAAAACGCTTGGCGCAGATACAGAGAAGAACAGCACTGTGCTAGTCATTGCAGGCGTGATATCTATCAACCACCTTGCTAGAGAGCGCCGTACGATCTACTTGCGTCGAAACAAAGACACGAGGGAGACAGTTGCCCACGAGGATAGACAACGCTCACTCAATGATAGGGACCAGTCCTCCGTGAACAGCACTAAGAGAAGATGGACTGCGCGTCTTATCCCAAATCTTGGATCGTGGCACAGTGAGACTGACTTCTACCTGGTCTATCTATTTAGCAGACATAGAGGTTTTCCGTCTTCCTTGTACAAGATTGGTAAGTCGCGGTTCCCCGACTGTAGGTTTTCCGCAGGAGAGAAAGACGATGCCGACCACATTTTTTGCATACAAAAGATGGGCCGGGATCTTTACAAGAAAACAGGAGGGCTTAATCCGGATAGTCTAATCGGGGAGTTGCTTGCATCGGTTGACAAACGGAACCATGTAGCAGATTATGCTTGGGCAGTCCTGAAGATAAAAAAAACAGCAGCCGGGGACGTCGGAGTGGAAGGAATCACTTTTCTACCAATCCCCCAACTTAAAGGCTTAGCTCGAAGTAATATACCAAACGGTTTCAGACTAGGTTCTCAGGTTGACTGTCCATCCATCTCGCGCTTCCGGAGCCCTACACTCAGGGCGTTAATAGCCTTCACCCCTCAACCACAATAAAAATGTTGTAACTTAATTCTAACTAACTCTAATCCAAAACGTTATTTTATCCTAACCTATATGTAAAAATGTATCTCTAATTTGTCAAAAAAAAACTGTTAACGCAAACAAACATGAAATGTAGCAATGATGAGCTGAAAATCAAAAAGAAAATAAATCGTAGTAGTAAGACAGTACTCCTACCAAGGTCAGTAAATTAATTAGTTTATCAAATAATGTCCTAAAAATAGCGACTTCAGTTACATATAGAATCTTAATTGATTTAGAAAAAAATGATATTTGATTATCGTGTATTTGAATTAGCCGCCATTTTGTTTGCGTTTTACTGGCCTCCTTGACCCATTTGGACATATCTGCAGTCTTCAAGCCGTTTAGAAACGCCTATTTCCTCAGTATCACATATTGCTTTAGTAATTGAAAAATGTTCAATCCGCTATAATTTTGTTGTTTGAACTTCGATTAAGACAGTTATTTATGAGTTTTTGTAAATTTAAAGGTTCCCTTTAGATTTTAAGGACAAGAATTTAAAATTTACAAATCATACTATTACTAACACAGTCTATCCAAATTCGACGTCGAAAGACCAATATCCGTGTTTTTTATCAGATTTTTCGTCTCAAAGATTCAAACCCGAAGGGGAGACACAAATTGTTTAGTTTCCAACAGATTTCCGAGGTTATGTAGTGAATTGTGGGTGGATACAATGTCCGTAGAGGACTGCAGCGATGATCTGCTAGCTCGGCGAAAGAGGATGGCGGGATCCGCCGAGCTTGGCTTTGTGTGTGGACGCGTGAATGCGAATCGTGAGGCGGGTTCTTTTCACCAGCACAAGGACCCAATACAAAAGAATTTCGCATACACGAATTGAAAAGGGTCTAATGCTGATCGACTAATGTTGAGGCCGAGGTAACCTAGTAACCAACCAATAACAAACTGGGCCGGGAGAAAACAGACGGACTTAAAAGCAATTAATTATTGCCCACAAATAAGAGTTGGGCAACCGGATCAAGACCCAATGTAGACGTAGCCATATATTCCCATTTAAGTGGAAAACTCATACAAACCTAATTTGTATGAATTTTTCCATTAAATGAGAAACATAAACGTGGCCAATTTATGTTATACTGTTATGTGATGGAATCACATAACACTATACCATAAAAGAGTACGCGAGCGGAAGGTCATTCTACCCGTGCAATTGTGCCTATAACGCATCACAAGGGAGGAGCTCGCCCGATGGCTAGCTCATTATAGTGGAGGCGCCGGACATCGTTGCGGATCCCATAGCCGGTCAGGGTTAATGAAAAGAAAGACCGAGTTTATAATTTAATTTTATCTCTTCATTTTTATTTCAGTGATAAGTGACCAAAAATAGGAAAAGACTAAATGTGTTTAACAGTAATGAAAAAATGAATTAATAATACGGGTCATACATATAAATAATAAAGATGTAAACTTAATCAAAAATAGAATTTAATCAAAACAAAAGTAGAGTTTATAAAAAATGAGGCAATTGGATGAGTTTCAAAGAGCGTAGAAATCATTTCTACGCTCTTTGAAACTCATCCAGTTGCTTACTGTTCAATTGTGTATGTCGCTTCTTCTTTTGATTTTCACATTTGAAAACTTCGTATTAATGCGTTTGCAACAACTACCTCCCCAAGATTTCATGTAAAATGTTGCAGTTTCCTTTATATTTTTTTATAAATTAAATTTTTTAATAAAAATTAAATATTAGAAAAATTATTTTAAAAAATACAGATACTAAATTTTAATATAAAAAATTTAGAAAATGCAAACGGGTACTCACCTATATCCTCGCCGGGCGTCCACTGATGATGTGGTGATATTACTGAAAACTAATTGAAATGGGGAGCAAAATTTCAAATCACACTTTTGCACTGTATATAAGTCAATTCTCTTAATCATATATGATGCCGAGACAAGCTTACAAGTTGTTTAGTTAGAGCTACTTTTCGAATGAAGCCTATATCAAACTCATAAACATCGCTCTATCAATTAATGTTTTTCCCATCCTTATATTCCACTATCCGAAAACATCATCCCATTTCCTTTAAGCCAGTTATCTCTGGCAAACAACATCGTACCCAACATTGATTCGAAAAATAGACAGTATCCCATTCATTCGGATATTATATCAATTTCTCAATCCCATCTGGCATTTCCACGTCTTCGACTTTTACTTTGATAACAGTTATCACGTCTGTTAATTTATTGTCAGTAACAATTTGCACCTGCTCTCTATGAGCTAATTTCACCAGTGGTGGATGAGCATGCATAACGTTTTATTTTTCTTTTCAACGATACTCCACACAGATTGATCGCGATTTACTCTCACTATGTCGTCAGTAACAACAGTAACGCAAAACAAGAAAAAATGTTTACCACTTAGAATGTTTGGCTGCCGATGGATGGGAAATCACAAGAGCAGACTCAGAAAACTGCCGATGGATGGGAAATCATACAAGGTTTTTTTGTATGATGATTGGACCTGGTAAAAGTTCCGTAAATTATTTTGGATTTACTATTTAGCTTGAAATTGTGAAGTGTCGCTTCAACGGGAGTCCCTTTTATGTCGAGTAAATTATATACTTGGTCACATTTCAAATATATTATAGAGTAAACTCAGATAACACTCATAGCTATATCACGTTTTTCTACTCAAGTTTAACGTAAAATTGAGTAGGAATGTTTCACGTATATGCGCATGTGCGAGGTAAAAGCGAATTCACCCACGTATTGTTTTAAAGCGACCGTTAGGCAATAGTTTATTATTGCTGTACAATTTCAAGTGCAACACGAAATACAAGCGAGCAGAACCCTTTAACATGTTGCAGGGGCCCAGCTAACGCGACAGCATGGCTACTAACACAAATGCGTTGCTAGTGGAGCGACACTAATGTTATCGTTGGTGGCGGGTACGAAATCACGGGTGTCCGGAGGTGTAGCAATGGCCAACTCCTGTCATTTAAATCAGCCGCAGAGGTTTACGTTCCGATTGTACTCCTTACACTCGCACTGCTACAAACCCTTCTGTGCCGCTAGCCATGCCTTTCTCTCGGAATGGAATAGGCAAAGTGCACTTTTTGAGTGAATGCGCGCCTGGCGATTTATCCTCGTCGATGTCGTTTGCTCGTTAATATTTCTCTGCAACGAGAAATATTTCCTGGGCGAGACACTTTTGATCCGCCATAATCGGGAACAAAATTGAAATTTCACCGCACGAAAACGTCACTCCCGTGCACAATACAAATTAAATGTTGCTCGCTGTGAGGCGACAGTTCCAATAACGTGGAATGGGGCTAGCCGAAAAGGTTACGCATGTTCAAAGCCAACGTTCTTGTGCCTTTCACAAAATTTTCCGCGACGACGAATGGCAAATTCGGTAAACGTATCTCGCACAAAGCTCGTTGTCTCGCCACGGAGGTTTCTTCGCGACTGCTTTTGTTATCAATCGTCACCTTGCGGGACTACTCACAACGGCAGTTGACGAGCCTTCCATCCACTCTCAATTGCATTGCGGAAGTGCAATTCGTGAATAAGCTCCGCTTTAAAGGGGTTGCCGTGCCCAAAATTCAATTACAAATTTAAATGATCATTATTTTTCTTAATTTACAATTGAAATATGGTTGTTTTCGAGCAGTTGGCTTAGGCGACTGCTCGATTACTACAATTACTTCCGCTATCGCGTGTTTGGTCAAAAGCCTGGCATGGAAACCAAACTGGCAACTCGGCATCGACTCATATTTCTTAATGTGCGCATTTAATGCTTCAGTCAGTATCACTTCAAACACCTTGCTGATGTTATGCAGGAAGCTGATTGGGTGATAGCTTTTAGGGCACGAAAATTTCTTTCCTTTCTTCATGACCAAGATAATGAGATACTCTAACCATCTCTAAGCGAAAGCGTTTTTGAATTTAAATTTATCATATTTTGGAAACGATAGGATGTTTCTTACTAATATGCCGGTAACATTTCGCCTTCAATTGTTGATCTCCTTGTCGCAACATTTTTGACAGCGGTGCTGCTTCCTGTAACATTTCATGGAGGCCAAATGTACTCTCTCTACAGTCCAGGCCTTTTAACTGAAAAGTCTGATTATTTTCTTCCATGAGCGTGTGTGTGAAGTGTGGAACTTTCTCACTATTTAAATCATCTTGTGCTAACTTGAAGTTAACCGGTGATTCGGTCTTAATTTGTTATTTTGTCAGAATTTACTCGTTTTACATGAACATTTTTGACTTTTTTGTTCAACTACCAAAAGCAGAACCATATTGCAACCGCGCTGCCCGAAAACATTAATCGGCAGTACTTTGCCTTTCTTATTATTTAGGCCCTGAGGACAAGCTGAAACAGTGGTTGGCCTTTTTCGTATTTTTTTCTTAAGGTAAATTTATAATTCCAATTGACTTTTAAAAAATATTTTGTTTTTTAAATTACTGACAGGAGCTATTAAAAAACATGTCTGTATGCAATGAATGCTTGACGTAGAATCTCTAAATCATACACAAATTGCCACCAAAGCATCAACTCATACGAGTAACACCTACTGTGTTAGTAAGTAAGTAAGGTGTAAAAGCAAACACTTAAAACCGATTGAGTGTATTAGTCACTGACTCGGATTCTATTTTTTGATTGGCTCCATGAGTGAATAAGTAGGAATACTCAGTGAGTAGCGATTCAAAGACAATTCAGATCGATGTTGAGTGAGTACCAATACCGAATACTTTCATGAACGAGTATTCGAAAACTATAACCACTCAAAGTGCTCGAATTAATGTGAACATAAGTGATAATTTGAAAAACTCACATATACTATACATAGAAACCAAATAGAAAAGAATTCAATTGAAATTATTTTAATAAGAAATATGTCCTCCCTTGGCTTTTAGAACTTACTCAATACGTTTTGGCATAGAATCATTGTTTTTTGCAGTTTTCTGAGTCTGCTTACTCGTATCTCGAAATCATATCTGAATCACAGCCTCAAACAATTTTGCTTTTGTGCACTTTTCTACGAAGTCTAGCTTTTATAATAGCCCACTGATTTTCAATTGGGTTAAGATCCGGCGAGTTTGCTACCATTCAATGCATTTTATCTTATTGTCCTTAAAATATTTCTTCATTACCTTGGAAATATGACAAGGAGCCGAATTTTGTTGAAAAATTACTTGATCATTTGCATCAATTTTTTTTAGTTTACTTTTCAATCTGTGATCCAGTCAATCTCTGTACTTCTGTGAGCTCATCATACCTTCGACCGATACAACGAATCCAGTACCTTTATAAGAAAAACAACCCCAAAACATCTTCAACGGCTGCTTGACTGTTTAGTCAATATGAGCTGCCGTAAGTTTTTCGTCCACTTTTTCTTTTATAACGAGCTTTGTCCCTATACACAAAAGTGGCTTCCATTTGAAAATAGAAAGTTTCTCCAATCCTCAACAATCATATCGTTTTTTCATCATTTCAGCTACCAATAATATTTTTTTTGAGGTCTGATTGTTTTTCTGTCACCTTCTATCAGTCTCCTACGTACGGTAGAGTTGTAAATTATAACTCCGGCATTTGCTAAGTATTGTTGAAGTTCTTGGCTTGTTTTTCTAGGGTGCAAGTTACTTTCCCTTGTTGAAAAGGCTTCATCCCTTGCTGTTGTCTTGCTCTTCCTTCCACATTTCCCTTTCCTATTCACCTCAATCGTCCCAGTCTCCCTTTTTGCTTTAATATTTTGTTCACAGCTCCTATACTCACACCACACTCCTTAGCAATTTCTTTTTGAGTCATGAATGTGTGTTCACTCAAAGTTGCAATCTTTGTGCGGTTTTGGAGAGTGATATCCATCTTCAAAATCAAAAAGCCTCAAACAGCCCTAGTTTAGCTTTCTTCAGCAAAAAAAGATAATTCTGTAAGGAAAGAAAATTTAACGCGTTTTTATCTCGATATCTCACTGCTAAAACAGAAAGTTAGCTACTTTTGACATAAACGTATTTCCAACTGCGAAAAAATCATGCTATGTTCGCATTAATTCGAACAATACTGTAAATTCAGTATCACCGTTATTTAGAATTTACTCAGTGACCCCGATACAAACTCTTCTATCCTGGCAAGATAGCAAGTTTTTTAATGCAAAAAACATATGACGAGAACAAATTATCTACTGAGACAAATTTTGTTTGAAAATCATCTAAGAGATTAAAGTTTCAACAGTAACGCGATTACATTTACGAGTATGTTATATGTTTAAAGACACACTTTGTAGATATCATAGGAGTTAATGGTTTTCCGGTGGATTTCGAATATGCAGTGAGATAAAAGTGTATTTTGGGCGCATAGATTTGTTTATATAGCTAATTTAGCGATATAGTCAATTATAATCAATATATAAACCAATGTTTTTAAACTTTTACGGTGCAGGGAGGTAATTCTTGCAATCACATGAAACTTGTTTGCCAGTGTAACCAATATGAAACAGCCGAGTTTTGCCTAGACCTTTGAGCTAAGCAGACGTTTGATTTACATAGTGACTACGTAGTGTTTATTATTCCGAGTTTCACAGTAACTATTCACAGTAACTTTTTCTTCATTGGATACGTTCTTTTGGTGTTAATTCAAGTTACATATTGAGTTCTTGTGCATCTTAAACCTCCTACCCTGCTCAAAGCAGGAAAAGAAGCCGGCGGGTAATTTTCTCCGTGACAAGTTTAAAATGGCGCGAGTCCCCGCATCCAGCTCATCAAACTCCAACAGATTCTTGCCACTAGCTGACCTTGCGGATAGCAATGAAAGCGATCAACAACCCAACGCTGAAGTTAAAACTAAGGTGAGAGTCCCTCTAATAACATTTACGGATTTGCCTCGCGTCACGATAGACACCATTCTTAAAGAATTGAATATAACGAATTTTTCAATTAAAATAATGTCAATTGGTATAAGGCTTTTCCTTACCAATCTGGAAGATTACGAGACCATTGAAAGACATTTAAAAGCTAAGAAAGTGAATTATTTCACATTCTAATGGGCAGATTTACGACCTCTAAAAGTAGTTTTAACAGGGTTGCATAAAATTTCTCCGGAATAGCTAAAAAAGCTTCTCAAAACAGAACATAATATTAATGCTACTGATATTAAATTATTCAATCCCAAATTAAGAGATTGCGAAACCACTTACTATCTCTTATATCTACAAAAGGGTACGAAAATGACCGAGTTAAACAAAATCAAGACGATCATGCACTCTATTGTGCGATGGAGCTTCTACACAAGCAGCCAAAAAGGCCCTACACAATGTAGGAATTGTATGCGCTTTGGGCATGGGACATCTTACTGCCATCTTCCCACAGGATGCGCTATGTGTAGTGGTGAGCATAATTATAGCAAATGCACGCTAAAAGAGGAGCAACGTAATGAAATTCGTTGTAGCAATTGCAAAGAAGCACACTTCGCCAACTCTCTTGATAAAGAGGCAAGAATGGACTATATACAGCTGAAACAAGGCTGAATAGTCGGGGTAAAAATTCGAAAAGCTCCCCAATCCCTGCTCAGAGAACTACAAGCACCTTCGATATTACAAGCAAAAATTCCGCTTCGCTGACAAAAGCTCCAACACATACGCCAACCCTAAGCCGAGGCAGCAGCGATGCAACATTAATGGAAAAAAAGTCGGGAAATTTAGCTAAGGCGACAACCACTTCACCTTTGTCCCACAGTATGGCTATCAAGCAAAACCCACAATCTACAAATTGTTTATGCGAAAACCTCTTTTCACCCGAATCTCTTTTGACCATTTATCATGAACTAATTACTAATTTAAGTAAATGTAGGACAAAGCAAGAACAGTTTAATGTCATTGTAGTGCTATCCATAAAATTTTTATATGGATAAACAATTAAATGTACTAGTTTGGAATGCACAAAGCCTTAAAAATAAACATATTGAAGCGTTCAATTTCGCTGTTAAAAATAAAATAGACATATTTGTCATAACGGAGACTTGGTTAAGGCCAAATGACTCAGTGACACTTAGTGACCTAAATACTACTCCCTCCGAGCTGAGTGTCTTGCAAGCCCTCTCATCTCCTCACCTACCTGTAATATTTTCCCTAGAAACGACGAGAAGTAATAGTAATGCACCAAAAACATACCACTGCTGTAAAAAAGCAATATGATCTGAATTCCGAAGTTTTATTAATGAAAGAGTGGCCTTAACATTAAGAACGATAGAATCGCTCAATACTCCCTCAGTTTGTGAAGAGTAAATTTGAAAATTCACAAACACTATCTGGCAAGCTATCGAGTGTAGTATCCCAAAACGATCAAAAGCTTCTTATAATTTAGAATTTGATGAAGAAACCTACAATTTAATAAGAAAACGAAATCTTTGCGGCGTAAATGGCAAAAAAACCGCGTTAGGTCTCTCAAAATTGGTGTTAATATTCTCACTCTAGCAATTAAGAACAAAACTAAGGAGCTCAGGAATCTCCGATTGAACAACATGCTAACAAATTTAGAATACAACTCGCGGAAAGTCTGGTTTTAAATAGAATTTTTAAACGAAAGTATGCAAAAACCTCTACTGAACTTATAAGTAATGTTCAAACGATGGTGAAATGACTTTGTCAGAACACCTACTATATTATAAGGCCTCTGTACCGCATACATTCTAATAAAGAAAAATTATATATATAAACAAAAGTATCATGCGTTACCATATTCGATAATAAATAACAACGAAGAGCATATGTACTCCAATCAAGGAAAAGTAGATATACTTGCAGATAAATTTAATTAGTTCCATTATATTTCCAATACGTTCTGCAACAATCTAGCAGAAATGATGGTGGCTAAAGCTTTGGAACAACAACCTAACCAAACATCTTTACCTCCTGGCGCATTAATAAAAACCAGAGAGTTAACAGATTTACTTAAAAAAGTTAAAAACGGCAAAGCTCCAGCTATCGATGGCCTGCCGAATAAAGTACTTAAAAATTTACCGAAAAAAGGAATACGTCTGAATTCCCTTCCTTACCAAACTGCCAAGTTGCAGCTTTCGCAGACGACATTTGCATGTACCTAGATGGAAAATTAAAATTAATGTTGCAAAAACGAAGTCAATATTCTTCACCAGGAAGCGTAAGCCTGCTCACCTACTCAAGCGACCAATAAATTTTTTAGGGCAAACTATTCCCTGGAGTGATGATCTCAATTATCTTGTACTTATATTCGACAAAAAAACTTACCTTCAGAAGTCATATTGAGCATATTAGCTCCAAAGCGTTTAAGGCCGTGCTCTCGCTATACCCCCTTCTTAATCGTAATTCGCGTCTCAACACTAGAAACAAAGTGGTCATCGTCAAAATGGCAATCCAAACGATCATCCTATACGGCTCACCTACCTGGGTCCAATGTGCTAAATATCTAGTAACAAAGCTTCAAATCACGCAAAATAGATACCTGAAAATGGTACTTCATAAACCGTTCTACTCCTCTTCTGAAAAACTACACAGCCTTGCTGGCATTAGTCCAATTTATAAGCTCGCTGCATCGCGCCGTGATACATTAATCGCGAAAGCAAATGACTCGCCCAATCCGCTAATTCGTGCCCTGGCAAACTGAAAACCAGCAGCTGCTACCACCTACTCGTATCTCTTTCGCCGTAACCTAGCCTCATAGATTTTAGCTAGTTATAAGTAGATAGTTAAGTTATGTTGAGCTAGTAATGAGTTCAGTAGAATTTTTGGCGAAATTTTCCTCTAGCTAATTGTAATATTCACATAGAAATACGATCCTACACATAGTTTTTTTTTTTGGTAGGGAGGTGAATGCTATTTATGCACAGAGTGTGGGACTCCCATTCTCGCAAGAATGCGACTGGACTACCCACTAAACACCTCCCCTGTCAACCTGAGAACCCAGCCTGGAACCGTTTGACACATTATTTCGGGCCAGCTCTCGTTTTGTTACGCCGTGGGGCGCCTTCAAGCTGGGGGATCCCTTTCCTAGCGGGAGGGGAGAGGGGAAGAGGAAGTGCCAGAAAAGCGATCCTCAAGCCCCAACGCCACCGGCTGCTGTGAGTCCCTTTTATATTTTAGGACTGCCCGATCATAATGTGCCACCTGGTTCCATTTGTCAACCAAGTCGAGCATCACCGCAATTATATTATCCGGGGTGAGCTCTCCCGTCTCCCTGTAGAGTTCCCTTCACAGCCTGACCCATTTTGTACACCCAAAAAATGTGTGGCAGGCATTGTCCTCCTCTCCTGGGCAAAACCGACAATCGGGGGACCGTGACTTACCAATCTTGTGCAGGTAAGACTGAAAACACCCATGTCCGCTCAAAAGCTGTAGCACGAGCACGAGCCTCGCCACCTTCCATCGTATCGGCAATACCCCGTCCCGAAGGCAAGCGTTGAATGTGCTGAGAAGCAAGGCAGGTGATAGGCAAGCCTCAACACCTCAGCTGGAACACCATCGGGACCTGGAGCCTTCCTCGCTTTCAGCGAAAGGACTGCCTCCTCCAGTTCCGGCTGTGTGAAGAGTGGACGCTCGACTGCTGTTGCACCATGGACAGTGTCAACACGGACGGGATGGGCGCGGAAGAGTTCCCGCACTATCGCGTCCATCTTTTCCGCGTCATGTATACAAGGTTTCAAGCTTCCGCATAACTAGCTTGTAGTCAAGGCCCCACGGATCCTTGTTCACATTGTCCACTAGATCTTGCCAACAGCGAGCCTTGCTATTGTCGATCAATTTGCGAAGGCATTTCCTGGCCGACTTATATGCTTGCGCGGTTGCTTGCCTCGTCATCGTTCCGTATCCGCTGAGCATCACGCCGAAGCTTGTGACACTCCCTTCGTTTTTCAGCGATTTCGGTTGACCACCAGTACACTGGGGGCTTTCGACGGGGCATAGAAGCTTTGCAAGCAGTCGTGTTGATGCTCATAGTTGAGTTCACCACGTCTTAAGCTGCCAGTTCTTCTGTCCCCTCCGGATCTCCCTGCAGCGGCTCACCTGCTGTGAGCACCTCGACGAACCTCTCGACGTCCATCCTTCCGAAGTTCCATCCAGTTGTAGAAAGCCGAGAGCACGGACGTCGGGAGGTTCCCGTCTGCGTTCGAGACAGCGTCCTCCAAAGCGTGAAGCTTGGCTTGGAAAGATGATATCGATTCGTTTGGCGTTAGGTACATACTAAAGAAGGTGGCCCCTGAGTGCCAAACTCACACAAAACCATCCCCACGTCCACAGCTCTCCACCTGGAAATCACTATTTCGAACCCAGATGGCGGCAGTACCAGCTTCATCAGGATACCATGATACTGAACTTTTATCATGCTGTTGCTCACTCAGCAGCAAAAAGTTGGCTTTCATGTCCCTCGCAAACTGCTCAAGCAGATTTTGGGAGGTTGAACTGCGGTGTAGGTTTAACTGCAGGATGCGGGTCATCGAAGTTCTAATTTTGCCTTGGCTAGGGCTTCCAGGAAAACCCGGCATTTTCCTGATCCCAAGACGTGTCCAACATCAGATCTTGGATCAGCATCCTTGCAAAGAATACAGTGTGTCTCCTTCGTACACTCTTTCCTTTTATGTCCCATTTCACCACATTTGTAGCATAGGGAACTCCTATCGAGTCCTTTGCATACTTGTGTGGTAGTTAAGGCATTTGAAACATTGAAGAGACATTGCTCTTCGCCGTACCCTACAGACAACCCACCCTATTTGTACTTTGCCCTTGTTCAGGAACTATTCGGCGTCCTTTTCGGTCAAGTCAACTATGCCCATGCGTTGTCCCCTTTGTTTTCTGACGTCAGTCTCGCTTTGATCCTTCCCACGCTAGGGAACTCCCTTTTGATGGCCTCTTCTCCGTGACGCAGTCAATGTCTCTTATTTCGATCGTTGCCATCGGCTCGAGCGAGGCTATAATTGCGCTTTTGCCGAGAGCTTTCTTTACTGCGTCGCAGTATGCTTCCTTATTGTTGGCCTCTGCTCCGAACTCGACCAGTATGTGGCTCGACCGCGTTGGTCGTACTGCTTTAATGGTTGTGTTGGTGTCTTCGCAGCACCTCCGCGTAGGATCGGCCATCTTGGGGTTTTACGAGCAGTGCCTGCTGCCGGGGTCTTCGTCGGGGCTTCTGTCTCTCTGTTTGGCATTAGGTCTTTTTTCTGGTTGGGCGTCCGTGTGAACTTCATTTCTGGCACTTTTTGAAGGAGTTTCTTTGTGGCTTTCTTCGCTACTTTTGTAAGCACTATCTGGAACCTGTGATCTGGTGCTCCAGGCCCATCAAATGCCTCTTCCTTCCTTCTTTTGTCCCGATCTCCTTCGATTGGCATAGACGCCATTCTTTTATTGATTTTTACTGGTGGAGCTATCTGCATGTGGCCTTTAGATTTCGCCCCCAACGCTTCTTTAGCCTTCTGCTCGTCTTCGACCTTTAACCAGCTCCTCCGATAATGCCCTACGCGGTCTAGGAGCTCCTCTAGTTCAAGGGGCCCAACCTTTACTGCTTTGCAGTTTTTTGGGGAGTCGCATGCAGATTGTATTCTTTTCAGAACATCTCCCGCTTTTCGGAATAGCCTTTCTTCTTCGTGTCGCTGGGCGGCAATTGTACTTTGCGACCATCCTTGGGAGAGTTTATCGCTTTCCGTTTCCGAATGCAGTACTTCCGCCACATTTTCGACGTTGGCGATGCAATCACACAACATCGCTTTATTTGCCTGGCCACTCGTTTCTTTTCCTGCCGTGATCTCCTCGTTGGCTTCAGGGGGATTCTTTATTATGTCGGGATTTGGGACCCTTGCATCGGTCACATCGGTAACGATCGCAGCAGTGACCATCGAATTCTCAATGTTCTTTATATTTTCTTCCACCGCTTGCGAACACCTGAAGCGTCCTGCAGAGTTCCCCGCTTTTCCTTTATAGTACTCTCTGGCGTTCGTATCATTTTCTTGCTGCGCCTGAACGCCGCTGGAACCTCAGTCTGGACCAGACTGTCTGCTAATCTTCGTTTTTTGTCCGTCTTCACTGTAATTGTATTCATCGTCGTTTTGTCATCGTTAGTACCGGTCTCGATGTACTGTTAACATCGTGGCTGCAACCGCTGGTTGCGTCGTCGTTGTTATGTTTTATTTCTTTTTTTTGGGTTTTTTGATCTTTTTTATATGTTTTTGGTTGCTCCAGTTTTATTTGGTCCCCCCTCGGAGCCGGTATCTCCGTTCGTGTGTGTAGTCGCCTTTTTGGTCCCATGGTTATATTTGCAAAGCAGGGAGGCCATGCGAGGGACAAGTGCTTAGAGCCAGATCAGCGCTAATCGGGAGTCCGTGTCAACCGAACCTACACCACCAACCCAATGGTGCGAACTTCGAACGTAATCAGAGGGCTGCCAAGGTTTTACCGGAACGGAGACGGTGTGATAGTTGAATTGAAGCTGTTCATGCACGAGTGTCACCTTGGCGCTACTGTGCAAAGCAACTAGGTCCAAACCATCATATCCGCCAGCCCAAAGCAACAATTCCAGCTCGTTGTCCGAAGCGTAATCCAGATCCAATCAGAGCCGTTACCTGTCATCCCTGCAGGGAACCTCACGGCGCCCCCCATATCCTCGAGTCCGTGGGGACGGCGCCCCCCAAAGAATGCTAGGCTCCAAGACTCCTCTTGTCGACCTACATTCCCCCTGCGTGAATTTCCTCGGGTACGTGGGGGGCGGAACTCCCCAAAGAATGCTAGCCTCCAGGAGTTTTAAGCAATGTTCAAACGATGGTGAAATGACTTTGTCAGAACACCTACTATATTATAAGGCTTCTGTACCGCATACAATAAAGAAAAATTATATATATAGGTATTTATAAAAAACAATACAAAACAGAGAATTTATCTTTAAATATTGGAAGATTTTTAACGAAGCGAAACATCTACAATCTACTCAGATTTATAAAAGTTATGCGTGAGTTTTAAATAAATCTTAAGCGAAACATTGCGTGATCAGTACTTTAAAACCTACATGAACATTAGCATTAAGTATAATTATATAGTTTTATGTCGGCAGTCGCAATGCATCTTTGAAATTTTAATATTTTTTCATGAAAAATTCATAAAAGACTAATACAAACTTATACTTTTTTGCAGCTTCATCGAAAATGATAGAGTAAGCGGTTTCTGGACGTGGCTGTTCGTCCTTTCGAAGCTTCCTGAGCTCGGTGATACGATATTTATAGTGCTACGAAAACAGCCCCTCATCTTCTTGCATTGGTATCACCACATCACTGTACTAATCTACTCTTGGTTCTCGTATACAGAATATACTGCATCCGCAAGATGGTTTATTGTGATGAACTATTGTGTGCACTCTGTTATGTACTCCTACTACGCACTAAAGGCTGCTCGTTTCAATCCACCAAGGTTCATCCCAATGATCATCACATCGTTGCAATTGACACAAATGATTGTTGGTTGTGCTATTAATATTTGGGCTCATGGTTTCCTGAAAACGGCAGGACGATCGGCATGTAACATTTCACCGATGAATATCAAACTGTCGATTGCTATGTACTTTAGTTACTTCGTATTGTTCGCTAGATTTTTCCATAAAACCTATTTGTCAACGAACGCTCGAAAAGGAAAACGTGTTGGATCCAAAACCTCCGCAGGCCTATCGAAAGAAACAATAACCGGGTCTTCAGAGCAACTAGCACAAAATCCCAAATTGAAAGCACAATAAGTTATTTAATAAAAGTAATTGAAATAAATTTCAACAAGAGACGTTTCATAGTATATGCTATTATATAAGCGAAATAATCTTGGGAGGAGTAGGATCACTAATGGTGTGCATGAGTTGAAAATATTTAAAAACATTACTAATTGCTGTATTTTCTGTTTTCAGACATTTCTTTCGCATTTATTAACAGTAAAACTTACAAAGCTGTGTTCCGCTCTGCTAATTTCTCTGAATAAGCGTCGTCAGTAATTTTTATTTATCTGCTTGTGCCTCCGACTGTTACATAATCCTTTAAGTAAAGAAAAACTAAGTAAATTGTTCTTAAACATATTCTTGCTACTTTATACGTATATATGACTACAGAAAAGGACATTTTTTGATTAAATGAATAAAATGCTGTAGAACAACTTTTGAATTATAAGACCTATATTTTATTGCTTAACTTATTTATAGGATAAACATTGGCAGGAAATTTAGAAGCGTAATATATTTTATTTTAGAGCCAGACTAATTTTTACAATATACTTAGTAAAATTAGACTCCAAATTCCTGAATATGACTTATTACAAACTATTGTTTTGATTGTGTGAGAATTGAATTGCTAACTAGAACATTAGGATTTGCTTTGTTACCAATGTAACTGTCAGGAGGCATATTCATGTTTTTCGTAGTTAGGGAATTGTTCTTAAATCATTCCAGTTTATGAAATTTATGAAAAAAAATCTTTTGAAACCTATGAAAAGCGATCAAAGTTCACACTTTTCCCATTAGAAGTTTAAATTTAAATTCATTCAATTCATTACTGTTTTCAAAAATCGATTGTGTTTGCCTCATTTAGTTTTTGTTCCCATTCATTTTCGATACGGCTAAATACAGTCTTACCAAAAATTGCTTACAAATAAAAGACAGAGCTTAGTTTTATCGTGGATGTAATTACTATATAAGCTTGTTATTTATTTTGTACGTTATTATTATTACTTCGGTGATTGCTCGTGCTATTTACATAAAAGGGAATTGGTATCGTAATAATTTTTGCGCGAAATGAATAGAAAATAAAATGTATCTTTTCCACCAGATAAGCTTACAGGTTTGTTTTCCATTCCATAAAGTGATTGCACTAAATGTTTGAAAGTAACTTTCATTGTTTGAAAGCCTGTAGCTAGAATTTCTATTAATTCACAATTATTATTTTGACTCCAGAAGCATAAAAGTATTCTGCCCTTATTTATAAATCCTTTTTACCTCAATCACAGATAGTTGAATCGGGAGTTGTTTTGAGTAAATAAGGAAATCATTAAAAATCGGATTGCTATGTTAGGGCGTAGCAATCTCTCCCGGAGATTTCACGTAGTTATGAACATTTTTTTCCTAAAGATTTTCCTTTTATGAATCCTGTTAACTAGCTTCAGCGTTAAAAAACCTTTCATGCTAAATATAAGTAAAATTTCCGGTAGGTGCCTATCATGTATTTAGTTACAAAAGTAAACCGACATTTGTTTAAAGCAACTGAAACAAACTCAACTCGCGACAAAAAGTATAGAAATCGGTGTACAATAAGAATGATGCAAAATTTTTTTAAGTATATTTAAGATTTGATGTGTATGCATAACTTAATAATGGAAAAAGGATGCTAATAGATTGTAATAATGTAGAAACAAATATCAACATTAAATTTGTAAATTTGAACAAAAAATAAAGCAATTATAGGCTTGGAATTTTAAAAATATTTTCTTTTTCTGTTAACATGTTTTGTATGTTGTCTTTCGACGGATTGTCGGACAATAAATAAGCGAATGCATTATGTTATGAGGATGCATATTTAAAAAAGTTATGTGGATCAATCTTACCACTGGGCTACAATCAAACGTAAGAAACGTACGAAATGTAACATACGTAACGAACACGTAAGTTCGCCCTCATACAATTCGCGCTTCGCATATTTAACAGATACGAAGAAAAGTAATCGTTTCAAAAGTTAGCAAAGAAATGTATACAATAGACGAGTTTGAAGACATTTTAAAGGTGCTATTCTTAATTTTTTTTGTTTATGACTTGGAGACAGGATTCGTTTTCCCTGCGGATCTGTTTGTGGCATGCCCCATTCGATTGCTTTAGCGTTGAAGTCTCCCCCAACGAGAACGTTCCCATCTGGGTTCGAAACAGCGCCTTCCAGAGCATTAAGCTTGGCTTGGAAAGATGATATCAATTCGTTCGGCGTTAGGTACACACTAAAGAAGGTGGTCCCTGAGCACCAAACCCACACAAAACCATCCCCCCGTCCACAGCTCTCCACTTAATAATCACCATTTCGAAACCAGATGGCGGCAGTACCAGTTTCATCAGGGTACCATGATGCAGAACTTTTATCATGGTGTTGCTCACTCAGCAGCATAAAATCGGCCTTCATTTTAGGCGGTTGAACTGCAATTTAGTTTTAGTTGCAGGGTACGGGTCATTCAAGTTTTGATTTTGCCTTGGCTAAGACTTCCTGGAAAACCCGGCATTTTCCTGACCCCAAGGCGTGTCCAAAATCAAGTCTTGGATCAGCATCCTTGCAAAGAATACAGCCTGTAAGATAGCACGTTCTCGTTCTCGTTCGTTCGAGATTTCTCCAAGGAAATCTAAATCGACCTCTCATTTTGTCAACCAACTGTACCTATCAGGTCAACAATTCCGGACACCCTTAGCGTATTCCGAGGTGGGTACTAGCAGGCTAGCTAGTTTGGAGAGGGATTTCAGTTGCAGATCTTTCGCGAGTAGACTGAGCCCAAAAGACAAAAACCAGCCACCGATTCGAAAGCCTGATTTAAAACGCGTCTATCAACTTCCAATAATTCTTTACTTTATTTCAATTTTCTTTTTCTTTCAGTCTGAGAAAAAGAACAATACGAAACATCCTCAACCAAAAACACGCGCTCCCGAATATTCATCTACGCGGTACCCAAAATAAACTACTCGAATTCAAAACCGAAACAATCTTTCCTTTTATGAATCCTGTTAACTAGCTTCAGCGCAAAAACCAAGCTACGGCACTGCGTACCGATCGCAACACGAAACCGACCATTCGCAGATTATCTAACCCTACCCCCTCGGCGACATATTTATCTACGCCGTAATTGTTCTTCTGAAGAAGAGCTGTAAAGGAAAGACTATACTAAATTAGCAATTCATTGTTTTTATTAGTTGCTTAAACATTTTTCTTCACATATTAACTGCGAATAATTGCAACTGACAATTCTATTTACATTATCATTCAGAAAGAGTTCTGATGAGAATCGCCACATAAACTAGATATTATTCCTTCATTAAAAACGATTTAATTACTTTAGGTTCTATTCAACATGGCTCAACTCCCTAAGTTTCATATTTTGAGACAAGTTAATCTAAATATTATTTTCTAGTATTGGATAAGTGTTTGAAAAAAATATTTTTTTTTGCCAAACACAATTCTCTCTTTATTATTTTCTCGGTTATATCCCTTTAGAGCATTTATTATAATGAACTAAGCGAAAAATTAAGAGAACTTATTTTACATTCCTGTTGTTTGTATATGTGTTTATTGTCCTATATTCTCAAAATTGATGTTATTTGATTATTACTCTCTCTTTCATAAATAAAAATCACAATATCTTAAAACATAACATATTCAACATACTAATTAACTTGACGTTATCTCGTTTTATTTAAATGTTTCTTAATACTTTCGTCTTCCCGCGATTTCTATATGAATGTGGGAATCACTTTTTTTATGAAAAATACAATTTCACTTCTAATATTTTTAATAATTGTGTTTTGTTTTATTTATTCTTATTTAATTTTTTTATTTTCATAAAGTTCCCAAACGCTTAAATTTTCATAGCAATTTAGGAAGGTTCAAATGGCTCTAATTGACATTGAAATTTGATTTTAGATAACAACAAAAATAATGAAATAAATGAAACTATCGAATGGTTAAGAATATTTCCTTTATACCCGAATTCAAATTATTGGTTATTTCTCAAAGGGTAATGGTAATTGCGAAAAACAACGTGGGATATTGAATGGATTTATTCTTATTAAATTTAGACATTTGGCAAGTTTTAGTTAACATTTATGTTTTTATAATTTTTTGCATAATTTAATCGTGCGGAACAATTAATTGGTTTCTCAATTATTTATAAAAGGAATAAAGCCTCTAAAATAAATATGTTGATATTCCGAGAGAATGGTTTTTTTTTACTATTTGTTTTTCTAATTTCAGTAAAGTATTTATACGAGTTTTCATCCTACAATCTACCACACAGTTATGTATTTAAAAAAAATGTTATCATTCCACTATTTTTCATAAAAAAAATACGCAGCGTGACATTATTATCAAATTGATTTTAAGTCCATTGGTAAGTCAATACTCACTTATGCCAAACACAATCAAAATAATTTGGACCCTAAGTTCCAAAGAAGGATATTTAATTAACATCAGCCGGTTGGCTTGTTGGCTGGTCAGTTTGCATTTCTCCATATGGTCGTCTCGAATATACTCGTAGAATTTGTCGATACATCATGACAAAATAAATATTTCGATAAATCCATCCTTCACTCAATATCAAGAAAAATATGGCGAACTTAGCGGTATTCAATATCAATATGTACAATGTTTTAATAACTAATTCTTCTAATAATTTATTACAGAGACAATTAATAAGGTCTGATGTTTGCATATGTATAAAGTTGGAGCATTAATGGAGCTGTAAATTCATGGGATTTACGTCTACTTTAATTATTTCTGTTATTTAAAGGAAATAAATTGTATATTACTTGATATCATATTTGAAAAAACAGCCAATTAAGACGTTGCCTTCTTACTCAGGCCTATAAAGAAATCAATTAATGTACCTGACGTCACTTTCCGTACCGGAAACAGCTGCTCAGTAGCCCTCAATTTCCACAAACAGCTGTCCGGAAAACTAGAAAGCAGCATCTCAGTAGGCCGAAAGTAGGCTTTTAAGATTGTCAAATATGACATTTATCAGATGAAATTTAGCCGAAATGATACAAACGAGAACGAAATACATATATTTGCGCGCTAATGTCTTCGGCACCTCATATTAAAAATAAATCATTGACATAGCACTGATAAAATTTCAAACTACAGTCATATGTACTGTCAAAATTTTTTAGAAAATTTGCTTGATTTGAACAGCACTAGATGGCGCTGATGAGGCTATTCGAAGCGGTTAGTTCACGACGTGACGTAGTGTTTCCGGTTTCGGGCCTGAGTACGCAGTTGACTGTATTTTTATTCGCTTATCCCGGGATATATGCCTTGCGATACAATAAGCTTGGACGCACGCCTTGAGCTAGCGAACGGAGAAATACTTCTCGATTTTCCTACTTGTATCATTTTCTTTTATAGCATTATCATGCTGACTTAATTGCTTGCCAACCAAAATAATGATGACAATTTAAACTCGTAGATGATCAAAGTTGAAATGTTTTTACCGCCATCTCTCTGTGACTGGTGCAACCACAAAACTAAGCTTACACTCGATTTGCCTAATTGCGCATGCGAGTAATCAATCCGTTCCATTGAGGCGGTACGGTCGACAGCGAAGTCTTGTGTGTATGTTTTAGTTCTTAATACGAGTATGGATACACATCCACTTCTTCTAATGCATGACACGCCAGCCGCAACCACAGATGGCTTCATTACGACTCGCATTTTTGGCAGGCCGAGTCATAATTGCAATACGGCTCCCGTAACATACCAAATCTGAGCGCTACCTGAATGTTTTTCATTTCTTCAAAAAAATTTCACTGCCGTACCGGCATAGCAAATTTTTTTTGACAAAGACCCCGACTGCACAACTACACCACTTCCACGTTTTTCCCTCTTTTCCCGGATTGTCACTCGACATCCGGACTGCTCTCCTGTGTGGACATGGTTGCGTATCAGTATGTACATGGTAACGCGAAGATATGATTACATCGGTTTTGTGCCATTCGTACGAAATTTCTGGTACAACACTTCGCCGCCATTCAATCTTGTTCAAATTTCGTATGAAGCAAATTTCAAGCTTGAAATTAACTATCTTCTGCGTGTTTTCGCGTCGATTTTCGGGGCTAATAAATTACTAAGAATTAATACGAACCGATTTGCACACAGAGTCTGCACCCGCGACGCGTAGGGCCGATGCCAGGAAATTACCGTCACCCCAAAGTGGGTTATCAGTTTCATCCGCATATTTTGTTGTTTTTTCTATGGTTGTACGGATATAACTCTTGAACGGAGATGGATAGATGAGTTCTGTATTGAGTTTTCTTTCCATTAGGTCCCATCTGAGCGGCATAAAAATCGAGCATGTTAGACATTTTTCGGTAAATCTTTCGGTATCTTGAGGCATAACTGATCAATACATTTCCACCTTTAAGGTGGCATATGATAGACACCAGACGGGAATAAGATGGTTCGAAACGGAATTGCAATCTCTTGACAGATTCTGGAGATACTAACAGTAAAATTTCGTTTCAGCTCACTTTTATATAAAATGTGATCAACATTTTAACCGACTGCCATAGAAGAGTTGGTTATTAGTTGGTTTTTTAATGGACACCGAGTATAACTCTTTAATGGATATGGATAGAGTTGTGTTTTCATCAAATCATTAGGTTTACTTCTCATTATGTTCCACTAGAAAGACATGGAAATTGAATAATCTGTAAAAAATATGACCACCCTGCACCATGCCGGGAAGTGCTCTGTCATCAATGAACGCACCCGAGATTGGTAACGGAACACTTCCAGGCATCGTGAGAGCGAGTGGAATGTCATGTGTCAGTGATAAAGCTCAAAAGTGCGAATTGCCATACGTAGATTTATATTTTATCATTTTCCGTAAAACGCCAATATTTATTAAAACCCGGGCAGACACGTGTTTCGGAAACAAGTTATTTCCTTCTTCAGTGCCGTGTTACTGAAACATAATCCAAAAATTCTTGTATTTATACATCGTTACTTAATTACAAACTAATTTACAAAAGGTATACTTGGAAAGGTAATTAAAACATTAACCCACGCTAATTATCCTTCACGGTGTCATAAACTAGATGAGTCATTCAAGCCTTTAACATAATGATCCGATCAAACTACTGTATGCGTTCCCTAGATCCGTATTAAGCCTTAAATCTTCCGGTATCCTTGAAATCCACAAACTTTCCACTGCATCCAACCTTCTCCAATCGTTGATTTCTTCGAGGATCTCCACGTTGTCCCATTCTATTTGATGCGTGCTCTCCATAATGTGACTTGCAACCGTTGATCTTGCCTCATTTCGTCCTTTTTTTCGCTGCTAGTTCCGCTTCCCTTATATGCTCGTGGAATCGAATTTTCACCAGCCGTTTTGTTTGGCCCACGTACATTTTTCCACACTCTGGGCATGTTATCCTGTATATGCCGCTACGTTCATCCTTTTGTTTACTGTCCCTAGTTTTGGTTCCAATTTGTAGATTCGTGACGAGTGTGCTGTTTCGATACCCGCTGTCTTCAGTATTTGTTGTAGCTTCCGTGAATGTGTAGAATAAATCAGCTTCATTCTCCGCGTATTTTGGACCAGTGTTTTGAAGAATGTCGTAAAAGAGTTTCTTCTTCGATGCGCATCTAACTTGCTTATTCTGGTTTTGATTAACCGCGCTGTATACCCATTCTTCTGTGCAGTTTCAATTATGAATTGCTCTTCTCGGACGCGTCGTTCAGTTGTCAACGGAATTGATAACATTCTATTAATCATCGTGTTGTATGCCGCCATTTTTTGATTGTAGGAATGATTGGAGTTGCTGGGTATTGTCCTCTGTGTGTGCGTCGTCTTTCGATATACATCAAACTCTAGGTAACCGCTATTTCTTATAATTTTCATATCAAGAAACGGTAGCTCTCCATTGTTTTCCCTTTCCATTGTAAACTTGATATTTTTGTGGATGTTGTTTAATTGTTCCAGTAAAATGTCTGCTTGGTGAGCATCAATGATTGTAAAAATATCATCCACGTAACGATACCATACTCTAGGTGCTAAACCTTTTTCTTCGATGATTTTTTCGATGTGTCCCATGAAAAGATCGCTCAAAAGTGGTGACAATGGGTTCCCCAGGGGTTGCCAATTTACGGAAAATATTAGGGTTCTTATTTATTCATTTGAAAAAGGAGCAACGGAAAAATTCAATTTTTCATTCCCCTGTTGTGACCAACCTGAACATTCAAAATGTAATGTGTAAGTGTTCTCTAATTCCCTTCTATCTTGGACTAACGTATCCCAGACCTGGGACCGAAATACATTGCAAACAAAATTGATCCGTTCCCGCTTAGCACTGGGAAAGTTACAACGTCGGTAGTGCGTTTCTATTTCACTACCAGTTTCCGCTTTCATTCTTCATTACGCCGGCGCGGTGTCATTCAAAGCAAATTGTGCCTTTCACGATCGTCGAACCACTCACACGGTAGGAGTGAGGTCTGCGGAGCGGCAACGTGCGACACGCTATACGTTGGCGACCACCTCTACGACTTCCTGGACATCGTTCGAAAATATTTTCGTTACTCAGAAAAGGGTTGCACGCAAGTCAAGTCAGTTACCTTTATCAGATCGAGTGTCACTTAATCGAACGAAGTTCGGGTTCATACTATAAAGAATTGCGTGAAGATATTCCGATAAAGGAGGCGACGTCCGCCGGTGGTCTACAGTAGACGCCTCAGAATCTTGTCACCTGTCATCACTTTTTCTTCTTCTTCGTAGCACTACAGCCCCTCTCAGGTCTTCACTTCCTGCAATTAGCGCCTCCAACTATTTCGGTCCATTGACTGCATCCTCCAATTTTGAAATCCGAGCAGCGATGAACTGTCTTCGTCGACCGAGTCAGAACAGGAAGAGTTCTTTGGCAGTTGTTAATGAACGTGACAAAATGTTGATGTCGTCCGCATAGGCTACCACTTGGCTCGACTTGTATAGTAATGTACTTCGTGTACCGATACTCAGGTCATTTTATGAATGCGTCGATGAGGGAAGCAAGTCCAACATATAGTATGACTAGATTTTTGTTACACGCAAAGTCAATCAGACGCTGGCCGGTGTAATTTGTTTCATCGTGGAGGCTATATCCTTCAGTTCCCCGATGAGATATCCGTCGCTCAAAGGCATTCAATATATTTGCGGAAGCTTGGGTTGGGATCCATGTTTCGCACCGGTAGCATAACACAGGCCTTATCACAGATATGTATACTTGAAGCTTCGTTTTCCTGTGTATACAGCTGGTCTTCACGATCATCAAAACTGAAAAAAACATTTTATTTGCGAGCTGTATTCTTCGGCGATTTTCATTATTTTGGCGCCTAAATAAATTCGCTAGCATTTTTGATACTGTAGTCACCAAGTGGGATATTTTGTGTATTTGAGATATTTTTCCTCGACTGTTTTATGCTCATTGATTGATAGCCTTACTAGTTTCGCTTTGCTGTCGAATTTCTGGAAGAGTTCTTTGGTAGTTGTTAATGACCGTGATGACAAAATATTGACGTTGTCCGCATAGGCTACTACTTGGCTCACTAGTATAGCAATGTACCTCGTTTATCGACAGGTAGCTTCTTTAGGACCTACTCCAGAGCCAAACAGAATAGCAATGGGGCCAGCCCATCTCCCTGCTTTAGTCTGATATTTGTGTCAAAGGCATCGGTGAGTTGGTTATTGATGCGGGCTTGGGAGGCCGTCAACGTCATTGAAATTTTGGTAAGACGGACTAATTTGGCTGGGATGCCAAAGCAAAGCATTATTTGGTACAGTACGTTACGATCAATACTGTCGCATTTTTGCTTTGTCAAGAAAATTTGGTGTACGTCTATGTTGGATTCGCAGCATTTTTCAAGTATCTGCCGGATAGTGAACAATTGGTCTATCGTGTCGATCTACCTGCTCTAAAACCACCTTGATACTCCCCAATAATACGCTTAGCGTATGATCCAATTTTATTTTCTAAGATTTTTGAAAATATTTTGTACTCCGTGTCACTTTTTTGTGAATATGGAATATAATTGATTGGCTCCACTCGTTCATCATATGTTCTTGTTGCCAAACGTGCTGGACGACTGTGAATAGCTTTATGAACACCGCCGCCACCATATTTAATGAGCTCCACTGGAATCTCATCGATTCTTGGCGCTTTATTATTCTTTTGGGCTTTGGTGGTGGAACAAACTTCATTCAGAGTAGGTGGGGCGAACGGAAGCTCTCCGGAGACATCTATAGGCGCCCATGTTCTGTAGCTATGCGGAGGATTGAGGAGGCTCTTGAAATATGGTGCCCATCTTTCCTTAATCTTTATTTTATCAGCGATCATATTGCCGACGTCATCACGACGTGATAACCACGTTTCATGCTTTTCACTACCTTGTATGCTTGTCTTGTGTTGTTGCTCGCTAGACCTACATCTATACTTCTCAATTGGTCATCATAGTATTTTCTTTTCTTAATTCTAATTATCTAATTCACTACTCTTCTGAGATTTTCATAGTGTGCTCTTCCCGTCCTGGTTTCCCTACCTACGTATTCTTTTTATCTGATGCATTCTGGCACTTATCGTCGAACCAATCATTTCTCTTGCTCCGGGCTTGATGTTAGATTGTATTTTCTGCTGCGGTCTGCCATCACATCATGAATATATCCCGACTCGCGAAATATACAAATGTGTGGATTTAGCACAATTTATATTTTTTTGTATTTTGCTGTAACAGCATACAAAACTTAACAATGAGCTTTTATGTAGAGCATAATTTTTATGGTGCAATCTCACCTCCAGACTTCCTCAAAGTCAAAGTCAAAAGCGCTTTATTTAATACCAATCGTTATAAATTTTTAAAAGAACATAAAGCAAATTCCAAACAATAAAACTATAAAAAACTTAATGGCCCGAATGGCTCTCTAAATTTATACGTTAACAGTTAAACACATTTAATGAAAAAAATACACTTGCAAATTTAAATTAATTAATATTATTAGATATTTTTTGATTCAATTGGAAAAAGGAGAAAAAACCAATCAGCATTATTCAAAAATTACGTATACTACTAACACAACAATGAACTTATATCCTATACCTAATATGTAACACCCTAATTCTAAATAAGTTCAATCAAAAAAAAAAAAAACATTACCTTATATTGAAACCTATACCTAATTTATAATACAAATAAACAACAATACTAGATGTAGCAATAATGAGATGAATCTGAAAAACTAAGTAACGAGAAAAAGCACAAAAACAGAAAATAAACACGAATAATTTAGACATTGTCATTCAGCCACCAATACCTAGATTGCTCCATCTCAGCTCGACCAGCCTCAACGAATCTAGCAAATGAGTATCTCCATTGGAATTGTTGGTCTGGTGAACTCAGATTCGGAGGATATTTTATCTTCTTATCGGTGGCCCGTCGGTATATGTGATATATGATTGGGACGCCGTCAGAATCAAAAACATATCGATTCATGTCCAAATAAACGAATGCTTCTGGAGGAACGAAGCCAGTAGTGAGGCAAGTCACAATATACCCGTCTGTAGGGTGGAACGGCTGTGAAATCCAAGGGTTTCACTCACAGTTACAGATCTTGCGATATGATTCCGAAGAAGTTTCAATATGAAGATATCGACTCTTGTCACTTGAGCGGTTTGATAAATTTTTCTATTCGATATATAGTGCTTCCAATCCGTCTCAGGCTTTCTGTACAAACCAGTACATGCACGAAGACATTTCCTTTCGAAAACTCTTAATCTTTCCATTGTACTAGCACTCTGGTTGTACCAGATCTGACATCCATATGTCAAAACTGGTCTAACCAGTGTCTTGTAACAGATAATTTTGACTTTTTGATCAATGTATCTGGAATGAAAGAGTCGCCGAAGAGCCATGACTACTTTAAGTGCTTTACTGAGCATGATTTTCACATGTTCAGTATAGTACAGATACTGATCGAGATGAACACCGAGGTATCGAACACAGGATTTTTGTGGAACCCGTTCTGAACTACCCTCACCAGCCATGATGTGGAAATCCTTCCAATTACGTTTCAGGTCTTGACTGGCCCCCTGCAGCGTTGTCCGAAACAAAATTGTTTCGCACTTCTGCGCATTGATTTTCATTCGCCAATTGTCGATGTAAAGCTGCACATCATTAAACATTTTTTGAAGATTGCTCTGAACTATTGTAACTTTTCGGTCTGCCGTGTAGATGATCAGATCATCAGCAAACGCTACCAATGATCGCGTTGGCGAGACGTTAAAATCAAAGCCACTCAATAGCTTGCGAATGAAGATTGAGAAGAGCAGAGGCGCAGTAACTGTTCCCTGCTGTAGACCATTCAAGACCTTGAATTCGCGCATTGTTGTCAGATTTCCATCAGTTACAACAAATGATTTCCCGTATAACATATTACACATCATGGCGACAAGGTGTCTGGGGAACCTGTCCTGAAGAAGTTTAAAAATAAGTCCATCTAACCATACCGTATCAAAGGCTTTCTCCATATCAATGAGACATGCTCCAACACATTGTCTATCATTTAGTTTCCAACAGATGTCTGAGGTTACTTTCGTTATTGCATGTGTGGTCGAATGCCTGGCACGAAAACCAAATTGGCAATTCGGCATCAACTCATTTTCCTCAATGTGGGCGTTTAATGCTCTGTTGAGTATCACTTCAAACACCTTGCTGATGTTAGGCAGCAAGCTGATTGGGCGATAGCTTTTGGGGCATGAAGATTCTTTTCCTTTCTTCAAGATCGCAAATACCTTAGCCTTTTTCCACTCATTTGGGAAATATGAATTGTTCAACATGTTGTTGAACAATATGCAATAATTCCTAATAGCAACCTCAGGCAAATGTCGGAGAACTATATTTGGAATACCGTCAGTACCACATGATTTTTTGTTGTTTATTCTGCAAAATATGAAACACAAGTCTTCATAGCTGACAAAATAATCAATAAGATTCAAGCTCGGTATGAGGTCAGATGTTAATATTTCATCGAAATGAAGAATTGATTGGCCATTCAGGCTTGATTTGAAGTCGGAAACTTTTGCTTCAACGACCTCCGAAAATATTTCATTCCTTCTCTCTGGGTTTGGCAGATGGACCAATTCAAAATGTGTTCCAATCAGGGCAAGTTTCTGCAATCCATCACATATAATCCTGTTTCCATTTCTATCCGGAGTCATACTATCAATTTCGATGCCAGCTCTATCGAGAAGGTTTATCTCATCACTAGTGACTTCAAGATTCGATACCTTCACTCGAGACTTCCTGCGGAATAAGCTATTCACTTTCGCGAAAACGCCATCTGGGTCCTGTGGGCTAATACCCCTCAGTTTTTCCGCCCATTGATTGCTGACCTCACTCCTGAAGTATGAACGGATTAAGTTCCGGACATTCTTCAGGTGTAATTTCAACAAAGCCAACGAGGGATGGTTGTAGTCCAAAAATCGTCGATAAATATTGTTGACGCGTGTGAGAAGGAGGCTTTTCAATCTTTTCAACCTTGCGATGGTTGGTGTTTCATATCCTTCCATATTGTTTCGATGTTTAATCTTTGGAACAACTTTCTCAATCGTTTCCAACGTCAGCTTCTCTAACTTCGACAAATAGAGATCTATTTCATCGTCAGTTAGATTTCTGTCATTAGGAACCATTGAGCAAGCGTTGCCATCATCAGAAGAGGGACATTGCTTCTGGTACTCCCGATTAAACTTCTTTTGAAACTTTCCCCAGTCTGTTTGTTTCAAATTCAACCGATGGTTTTCATGTTGAACTGGAATGAGGAAGAAATCATCCCTTTGATGATTGATTTCCATTACGATTGCGTTATGGTCGCTATCGTAAGGAAGCACCTGCAGTCTCCGTTGAGGACTATTAAAGTTGAATCCAAGTCTTGCGTCAGCAATGCAGAGGTCCAAATATGAATTTGTCCTAGGGTATGTTGGGAACTCCGACCCATATAGGTTGCACCTGTATTCAATTTGGTTCTCTGTTATCCATGACTTCAGGAATACACCTCTTGGATTATTGGTGGCGTTTAGCCATGATGTATGCTTGGCATTCAGGTCACCGGCAAAAATCTAATAACTATGCAGCCTGTTCAATTCGAGTATTTCAAACAAGGAATTGAGTTCCTCCTTGAACTTGAGAACATTTTGACCAGTTGCATAGGCAGAGATAACGAAGAGGTTATCCCCACCTGGCAGTGAAATTTTGATGACGGACACTTCAAGAAATTCAAAGTTTTTGAATTCGACTTTTTCAATATTTCGGAAACAATAGGGTCTTCTAACCAATATCCCGGTGCCACCTCCCCCATCACCTATTTCCCTATCGTTTCTTACGAATGCAAAATCTTTGAATTCCATGGAATGCCATGAATTGAGGTGGGTTTCAGTGAGAAGTATGATGTCAGGCTTTTGCTTAACAACAAATTCAAGGAGATAATCACGTCGATGTATAGCAACGATTGAGTTGACGTTGATCGATATGAGGCGAAGCCTATCCATGGGAATATGACTGAATGACAAGTTATTATTAGGCACTTGAAAGACCTAAACGCTGAAAAGCAAAGTTAATTTTTGAATCTTGTTTGTCGATTCTCTCCGATAAAGAATTAAGTTGCTGGTAAATTTTGAGAAGCAGCTCATTATTGCCACTTACATTATTTACATTATTTCCAGCATTTTCTGCTGGTCCTCTAGCGGCGAGTGCAAATGATACTCCGGGTTTGACGAAGTTGGAAGGTATGATATTACGGTGTACTTGTGTTTGCTTTGGAGCAAATTTAACTTTTGCATCTTGATATCGGGAGCATCCTCGATATGATGCTGGGTAGACGTGTTTTTAATCGCTCCTGTCATTAATTTTAAAAATTAATTAATTTTTCACAAAAGTCAGTTTCAAATAATTGAATTAATTTTGTACGAGTCAGTCAAAAGCAAGTTTTGATTTTATTGGGGAAGAATTAATCGTCGAAGGCATCGACCAACCATACCAATAAATCAAGAAAAGCAACAAACCAAAGACAACTCGGGACTGCTGTATGGAGGAGCCCGACGGCTTCCCTCCGTTGGGGGGCCCCGGGGAGAGTGACGGTGTGAAATTGGCAAGTGTCAACAAGCGGAGACACACGAGCACCCAGGATACCGCAGATGCCGGTCGCAAAACACAAGTGCTCGAAGATAGACAGGAAGTGTGCCGCCTTCGAAGTGAAATCGAAGAGCTAAAGGCGAGAATTCAAACGTACGAAGAAATGTTCAAGACGGCAAAAAAAGTTCAAGAGAGTGGTCCGATACGAAAAATCGAAAAACAGAAGAAAGCTGCAACTCCAATAATAACTGAAGAGGTATTAAGTGCTGGTGGCACCAACGAAAGCCAGAACTACTTTGCGGCGCTGGATGGACTCCAACAGGACATGGAGGTAGACGAAGGTAACAAAGACGATAATTTTATCTTATATTTAAAAAAAAAAAATAATGAAAGTAGAAATAGGGAGAAGAAACCAGCCCGTAGTTCTGCTGGTCCTCCTCAAAAAGTAGCCAAGAATACCGAAAAAGTTCCGCCAATAAATGTCTTCGGTCAAAGCGGAAAAGACATGGTTCGGCTGTTGGCAGCCGAAAACAAATTGACAAATTTCGAAATCAAACGAATAAATTCTGAGAAGCTGTCAATTAGAACGAAATCACTGGTTGATTTCAAATCAGCGAAAGATGCTTTGAATTCTGGGGAGGTTCCGCACTTCACTTATACCCCCAAAAGCGAGAAGAACCAGACGTTCTTGCTGAAGGGCTTGGACTGCGGAGAAGATACCGTCGATCTTCTTCAGGTTCTCAAGGAAACAGCGCCACAAATCGAGTTTATCTCAGTAAAAACATTCGCGACAAGAAGATCGACGGTAGAAAAAAAAACTTACCACTTTATTTGGTACAAATAACAAATAAGAGCAGTCCAAGCGCTCTTCAGCAAATTAGGTATTTAAATTTTCGAGTGGTGAGGTGGGAACGCCTCCAGAAACGAGAAATCAACCAGTGCTATCGCTGCCAACGATTTGGGCATTCGGCTGCCAACTGCGCCATGCATTACCGATGCGTTAAATGCAAAGACGTGCATGCTCCCGGTGAGTGCAAATTGGCTCAGACGGAGCCAAAAGAGAAGTTATATTGTGTGAACTGCGGTGTTTTTGGTCACCCGGCATCATATCGAGGATGCTCCCGATATCAGGATGCAAGATTGAAATCTGCCCCAAAGCAAACACAAATACACCGCAGTGTCTTAGCTCCGAACTTCGTCAAGCCCGGAGTATCATTTGCACAAGCCGCTAGAGGACCAGCAGAAAATGCGGAAAATAGGGTAAATAATGTAAGTGGCAATAATGAGCTGCTTCTCAAAATTTTACAGAAATTAAATTCCTTATCAGAGCGAATCGATAAACAAGATTCGAAAATTAACATTGTTTTTCAGCGTTTAGGACTTTCAAATGCCTCAAAATAAGTTGTCATCCAGCCACATTCCCACGGATAGGATTCGTCTCATCTCGATCAACGTCAACTCCATTGTTACTTTACATCGGCGTGATTATCTCCTTGAATTCATTGCCAGACAAAAGCCTGACATCCTGCTTCTAACCGAAACCCACCTCAATTCATGGCACTCCATGACATTCAAGGATTTTGAATTCGTAAGAAACGATAGGGTAATAGGTGATGGAGGAGGTGGCACGGGGATATTGGTACGAAGACCCTATCGTTTCCAAAATATTGAAAAAGTCGAATTCAAAAGCTTTGAATCTCTTGAAGTGTCCGTTATCAAAATCTCACTGCCAGGTGGGGATAACCTCATCGTTATCTCTACCTATGCAACTGGTGGAACTGTTCTCAAGCTCAAGGAGGAACTCAATTCCTTGTTTGAAATATGTAGTGAATTTAAAGTGTTTCAATAAAGTCCGTGAAGGACCGCAGCGATGTTCTGCTGCCTCGGCAGAGGAAGGTGTTGGTTCCTACCGAGAATGCCCTCGTCCGGAGACGCGTGAATGCGCTGGCAGGCTAGCATTGCGGTGTCGTGGGGCGGGTTCGTTTCCCCGGCACGAGGACTCACTACAAAACATTTCGCATTCACGAATTGCTTGCAGAACTCAGAAGACGACCGAAGTCGCAAAATTGTAAATAACCTCCACGAAGGAATTATGACTTGTTACTAGAACAAGTGCAACCTGATAAGAAAGGCAAACTTGGGGTGACCTCGTCTTTACCCAAATAAATTCAGGGCCCACAAATGAAAGAGGGGCAGCCGGGTGGTGGTGGAGCCCCTTCATACCCACCCAACCGGAATAAATCCAATGTTAACTTGTTGAAGTGGCCAGGTATTCCTCTTCTGAGTGGAAAACCCATACAACTTGAATTATATGAACTTTCCCATCAGAAAGGGAGTACCCCGGTGACCAATTTATGTCATAGAATTATAAAATTGAATTGCATAACTCTATGCCATAAAAAGGCACTTTGCTTGGGCCACTCAACCCATGAAGTCACCTGAAACAGAAGGATTATATGGGATTATTAATGCCCGATGGCTGGCTCATTTGTAACGTGGAGAGCCTACCATCGTACCGGGTCCTATACCCGGTCAGAGTGATCGGAAAGGAAAGACCGATTTAGTTTGAAAATTAGCACTCCATTGTATTTAAGTAACTTATTTTAAAATAGATACACATTAAATTATTCCTTAAATCAATGTTAAGTTTTAAACCATTCATTTACTTCTGATTTCTTTGAATTGAAAGCATATTATTTATTAATATTTTCAGCTCAGACTTCTTTAATTTTTAAATCTAAGTGTTATTTTAATCCTTTCCCCTTAAAATTTGAATTTTAATCTGGTTAAATTTCAATTTAATCTACCCATATCATATCCTTCTCAATTGACATCGATTTACATATTGAAATAAATCCTGGAATTTCATTATAAATATTTTTTTCTTTTTATCATATGTAAACGGAATTTTGTATAGGAATGTTTAAACGTGATATTAATTCTGCTTGCGTAGAAATGAAATATGGTATTTCAGTTTTATTTTCTAAATAATATCAATTGAAATTTGCTGAATTACTAGGTTCTAACATGTAGTATTAAGTAGTTTCATTATAATGAATGTCGAATTTTCAAAGGAAAATGTTTTATTTACTATTTTGTAATGAAAAATCGCTGAGAAATGGTTATATGGAGTGCTATTTGTTTTAACCAGGTGAAAAAAAAATCTATGCTTCTTCTTCCTTACGAACGATTCATTACTTAAGCATTTTTCAAATTAAATTTATTCACAATTAAGAGAATGTATTTAGCTTGTAGAAATTAGCAAAATATTTAAAAAAAAAAATATCTGGTTTTGAATTTGTATTTAAATCTTTGACAATTACCATTCAATACATCGATGACAGTGTCCCTTTTAAAATTTAGCAATAGTGCAGCGCAAAATGGGGGATGTCCACATTAACTTTGACGAAATTAATCTTAATCTATTGAGACTCTATTAAAGAATTTTTTCTTTTTTTTTTTATTTCCTTGGATTTAATGCTCTGTTGATAATTTCAACAAACATAACCAGTCTGAGTTCAGTATCAAAAAAAATACAACCAAAATCCAATGGTTCAGAATGATGCGCGATTTGATTTGGATTTAATTATGCTAATACGTTGAATCGCGTTGAATTCTAAGCTGAACACATACAAACGCTAGTTTGCATACACATGATGAAAGGGTTAATAGCTTATAGGTTGTGAAGTGTTTTTTTTTTTTTTTGACAATTATATTAAGCATGTCAATTACTGTAGATTCAAAAGTGAGACAGAATAAAAAAAAATATGCAGAGATGGTTGAATCAAAAAAAAACAGACTTGCTTTGATGGCTTCGTAGTTGGGAAAGAATAAAGATCAATCAACAAAACTATTCAATAGATTCAAAATCAAAAGGAATCTGCGTGACATAAAACACTCAAGAAAAGTCTGATGACTTTAAATGTAATTGAGTAAACTTCTATTGTTTCTCTGTATACCAATGCAATAGTGTTTTAATGTATTGTTCGTGACGTGTTGCGATATTCAAAAATCTGAATATGCCGAATTAAAGCAATTTTCCCATTTGCATTTATAAAAGAATTATTTTTTTTAAATATAAATATTAATATATATAATTTTATAAATAATTAAAAGATATTTAGTTCGCAATAAATAGGTAAATAATAAAAATTTAAATTAAAATGGTACTTACAATACCTTTCCCTCGACGACGAGCGCTCGTTGACTATTTGGAGGTACTTGTGTATAAAATCCTATAAAAATTCGGCTATCAAAGTATAAATACATGCAAACTTCTTTGAATATCACAACCGTATTGTCTTCGAACGTGGTAATGCTCGCTGCTACTTATTCTACTGCTTCCTATTTCATCGATAAATTGCTTTGACGTTTAGGCGAGGAGAAATTCATAAATAGTTTAGTTTCTCTAGACACATGCACGAATGGTTTAAAATTACTTTCACACTTCACCGTGTTCCGTATAAGACAACGCACAATTTATGTTTGCTAGCATTAAAAATATACTTTAAAAAAAAAATATTCGAAATAATTCCACTCGAGTGAAATATTCCAAACTGACAGATAAACTACAGTATCCGAAAATCTGTAATTCGGCACCTTCTCATCTTTCATAACCTTTCACGACTTGACAATCGGTCGGGTCTCGTCCAATCCAGCTCGCCGCTCTTCACAAATTGAATAGAAGTTGTGGTTCCTTCAATATCGCATAGAATTGCTTTCGCTGCAATTGTTTGCGGCATATCAATAGAAGTGTGTACTTCTTTAATCTTAACTAGCACTGTATAAAAACAATACTCAGGTTAATGAATTTTGAAAATTATGTTCAACTTACATCCACCACGAATAATTTTCATCGGCTCTGTGATGTAGGAGTCCAGCTAGATGATAAGGTTTGTCCAGCAGAGGGTTCATTCTCACTCACAACACCCAATGCATCCACACTCCATCATAACCTATTCCAAGGCGAACGACCTTTCCTATGACGCGAATAATTCCTATTAATATTAGAATTTTTAGATCGGCCGTATGTGGCCCCCACTGAATACCTGTTTTCCGCTGCATTAATTTTTGCCATTATCGACTGTTATTTTTCCATGTACTCTGCGCAGTAAAAGTACAAATCCTATAAAACAAACGAATGCTTCGCGAGACGGAAAAAGAAATGATATCACTGACGCACGAGCGGGTCAAATACACTAATCGTTGTAAGCTTTTGGTTTACCGAGGTGAAAATTTTCCGGCCGCCAGGTTGAACGCTTTAAACAAAATCTTTTCCGACAGCCATTACTAGCTCCACCCGTAGAGCAATCGATTGCACGTCTTTTTTTTTTATCGATTTGCCATTTATGCGATTAATTTACTGCAAAACTGAAAGAACTTTCAATTGGTATGAAGAATGAAGATAACACTTTTTCAGTCACAATTACTTAAAAATCAACCGTGCGGCTGATGCAAGCGGATTTTGTTCCCGCTTATTTGCGACACTTGGAATAACCTCGCTCGTACGATGTTATGGGGATTGTTAATAAGCGATGCGCGATCCCCATTAGAAAGAAAAGATTATTACTTTACTGAAACACAAATATAACTTTATTAGGAAAACTAAAGAGAATTACAAGTATAGGAATGAATGTAGTTTGGACTACATGTTGGCGTGCGCGATGTTGACTCGTCGGAGGTTGCGAACGAAGTGAGCGTCTCGTTGACATGAGTTGTGAAATTCACTAATTCACTAACTGCTTGATGCGCTCCTTGCGGTGAGCATGTGGACGCCACAATGTGGAAATAGAAGTGCCATCTATGGGTGAACCCGCGGTGGTGATAATGCACACTCGTTTCGGTTGTTTTTAAAATTCCAAATCGTCTTTTTGTAGATTCGATTAAGTTTTCAATTGAAAGCAATTTATGTTTATAATTATTAGGCGTAATTAAGGGGGAAATAAATCGAAAGAATAAGACAAGCACGCGTTAATTACCGACAAACAAAATAATTTTTAATTAATATTATGGTTGGAATGGGTGGAATTTGACAAATTTTGTGGGGTTTAACTGATACAATGATTTTATCGGTCATATAATTTAAGGGGTTAACCGTTTCGTTCTAAGCATTTGCATACCGCGTTACATCGCAATTAGTTAAATTATATTCAAAAGATATTGAAATAAAATCACTACACATTAGAAATATTAAACAGTTTTAGAATTTGTTTCCCGGGTGTTAAGTACAAAAGAAATTTTTCACTTATTTTTCATGCGAAAAAAAAAGCAAGTGTTGCGATGGGGAAGGTGACTGAATCCTTGTTAAATTGCGTTCGTGCTGTGTGCCTGTGTCAGCGCTGCTTTTAGAGCCATAGCTCCTAGATTACTACAAATACTCGAATTAAACAGGCTCCATAACTATTATATTCTTGCTGGTGACCTGAACGCCAAGCATACATCATGGCTGAACGCCACCAATAATCCAAGAGGTGTATTCCTGAAATCATGGATAACAGAGAACCAAATTGAATACAGGTGCAATCTATATGGGTCGGAGTTCCCAACATACCCTAGGACAAATTCATATTTGGACCTTTGCATTGCTGACGCAAGACTCGAATTCAACTTTAATAGTCCTCAACGGAAACTGCAGGTGCTCCCTTATAATAGCGACCATAACGCAATCGTAATGGAAATCAATCATCACAGGGATGATTTCTTCCTCATTCCAGTTCAACATGAAAATCATCGGTTGAATTTCAAAAAAACAGACTGGGGAAAGTTTCAAAAGAAGTTTAATCGCGAGTACCAGAAGCAATGTCCCCCTTCTGATGGTGGCAACTCTTGCTCAATGGTTCCTAATGACAGGAATCTAACTAACGATGAAATAGATGTCTATTTGTCGAAGTTAGAGAAGCTGACGTTGGAAACGATTGAGAAAGTTGTTCCAAAGATTAAACATCGAAACAATATGGAAGGATATGAAACACCAACCATCGCAAGGTTGAAAAGATTGAAAAGCCTCCTTCTCACACGCGTCAACAATATTTATCGACGATTTTTGGACTACAACCATCCCTCGTTGGCTTTGTTGAAATTACACCTGAAGAATGTCCGGAACTTAATCCGTTCATACTTCAGGAGAGGGTCAGCAATCAATGGGCGGAAAAACTGAGGGGTATTAGCCCACAGGACCCAGATGGCGTTTTCGCGAAAGTGAATAGCTTATTCCGCAGGAAGTCTCGAGTGAAGGTATCGAATCTTGAAGTCACTAGTGATGAGATAAACCTTCTCGATAGAGCTGGCATCGAAATTGATAGTATGACTCCGGATAGAAATGGAAACAGGATTATATGTGATGGATTGCAGAAACTTGCCCTGATTGGAACACATTTTGAATCCATCTGCCAAACCCAGAGAGAAGGAATGAAATATTTTCGGAGGTCGTTGAAGCAAAAGTTTCCGACTTCAAATCAAGCCTGAATGGCCAATCAATTCTTCATTTCGATGAAATATTAACATCTGACCTCATACCGAGCTTGAATCTTATTGATTATTTTGTCAGCTATGAAGACTTGTGTTTCATATTTTGCAGAATAAACAACAAAAAATCATGTGGTACTGACGGTATTCCAAATATAGTTCTCCGACATTTGCCTGAGGTTGCTATTAGGAATTATTGCATATTGTTCAACAACATGTTGAACAATTCATATTTCCCAAATGAGTGGAAAAAGGCTAAGGTATTTGCGATCTTGAAGAAAGGAAAAGAATCTTCATGCCCCAAAAGCTATCGCCCAATCAGCTTGCTGCCTAACATCAGCAAGGTGTTTGAAGTGATACTCAACAGAGCATTAAACGCCCACATTGAGGAAAATGAGTTGATGCCGAATTGCCAATTTGGTTTTCGTGCCAGGCATTCGACCACACATGCAATAACGAAAGTAACCTCAGACATCTGTTGGAAACTAAATGATAGACAATGTGTTGGAGCATGTCTCATTGATATGGAGAAAGCCTTTGATACGGTATGGTTAGATGGACTTATTTTTAAACTTCTTCAGGACAGGTTCCCCAGACACCTTGTCGCCATGATGTGTAATATGTTATACGGGAAATCATTTGTTGTAACTGATGGAAATCTGACAACAATGCGCGAATTCAAGGTCTTGAATGGTCTACAGCAGGGAACAGTTACTGCGCCTCTGCTCTTCTCAATCTTCATTCGCAAGCTATTGAGTGGCTTTGATTTTAACGTCTCGCCAACGCGATCATTGGTAGCGTTTGCTGATGATCTGATCATCTACACGGCAGACCGAAAAGCTACAATAGTTCAGAGCAATCTCCAAAAAATTTTCAATGATGTACAGCTGTACACTGACAATTGGCGAATGAAAATCAATGTGCAGAAGTGTGAAACAATCTTGTTTCGGACAATGCTGCAGGGGGTCAGTCAAGACCTGAAACGTAATTGGAAGGATTTCCACATCATGGCTGGTGAGAGTAGTCTAGAACGAGTTCCACATAAATCCTGTGTTCGATACCTCGGTGTTCATCTCGATCAGTATCTGTACTATACTGAACATGTGAAAATCATGCTCAGTAAAGCACTTAAAATAGTCATGGCCCTTCGAAAACTCTTTCATTCCAGATACATTGATCAAAAGGTCAAAATTATCTGTTACAAGACACTGGTTAGACCAGTTTTGACATATGGATGTCAGATCTGGTACAACCAGAGTGCTAGTACTATGGAAAAATTAAGATTTTTCGAAAGGAAATGCCTTCGTGCATGTACTGGTTTGTACAGAAAGCCTGAGACGGATTGGAAGCACTATATATCGAATAGAAGAATTTATCAAACTGCTCAAGTGACTAGACTCGATATTTTCATATTGAAACTTCTTCCGTATCATATCGCAAGATCTGTGACTATGAGTGAAAACCCTTGGATTTCACAGCCGTTCCACCCTACAGACAGGTATATAGCGACTTGCCTCGCTACTGGCTTCATCCCTCCAGAAGCATTCGTGTATTTGGACATGAATCGATATGTTTTTGATTCTGACGGCGTCCCAGTCATATATCACATATATCGACGGGCCACCGATAAGAAGATAAAATATCCTCCTAATTTGAGTTCACGAGACCAACGATTTCAATGGAGATACTCATTTGCTAGATTCGTTGAAGCTGATCGAGTTGAGACGGCGCAATCCAGGTATTGGTGGCTGAATGACAATGTCTAAATTATTCGTGTTTATTTTCAGTTTTGGTGTTTTTCGTTATTGAGTTTTTGAGTTTCAGCTCATTATTGCTACATTTAGTGTTGTTATATATTTTTGTTAAAAATTAGGTATAGGTTAGGTATATGTAATGTTTACTATATTCCGTTAGAGATAAGATTAAACACTTAGGTTAGGAACATTGTTACAGAATTTTTTAGTATAAGATAAAGTTTTTTTGATTGTATTTTATTAGAAATAAGTTACAACATATTAGGTGTAGGATCAAAGTTTCACTGTTGTGTTTTAATTATAAATAATTTTAGGATAGTGTTGGTTGGTTTTTTCTCCTTTTTCCAATTGAATTTTGAAAATATGTAATAATCGTAATTAATTGAATTTGCTATAGTTTTTTTTTTTTTATGGAATGAGTTAATGATAACGTACAAATTTAGAGAGCCATTTGGGCCATTAAGTTTTTTTTGATTGTTATTGTTTGGAATTTGCTTTCTATTCTTTTAAAATTTATAACGATGAGTATTAAATAAAGCGCTTTTGACTTTGACTTTGAACGCAGTATAATTTTTCTTTAGGCTCCGTCTGAGCCAATTTGCACTCACCGGGAGCATGAACGTCTTTGCATTTAACGCAACGATAGTGCATGGCACAATTGGCAGCCGAATGTCCAAATCTTTGACAACGGTAACACTGGTTGACCTCTCTTTTCTGGAGGCGTTCCCACCTCTCCACTCTGAAATTCAAGTACCTTATTTGTTGAAGGGCACTTGGACTGCTCTTATTTGCAATTTGTACCAGGTAAAGTGGTAAATTCTTCCTTTCTATGGTCGACCTTCTTGTCGCAAAGGCTTTGACTGAAACAAAATCAATATCTGGTGCAGCCTCCTTGAGCACCTGAAGAAGATCGACCGTATCCTCTCCGCTGTCCAAACCCTTCAACAAGAAGGTCTGATTCTTGTCACTTTTTGGGGTATAGGTGAAGTGTGGAACCTCCCCAGAAATCAGCGCTTCTTTGGCTGACTTGAAATCAACCAGTGATTTCGTCCTTATAGTTAATTTTTCGGCATTAACTCTTTTTATTTCGAAATTGGCCAGTTTATTTTCGGCTGCCAATAGCCGAACCATATCTTTCGCGGTTTGTCCGAACACGTTGATTGGCGGAACTTTTTCAGTCTTGTTGGAAGCTTTTTCAGAGGAACCAAAACTGCGGGCTGTTTTTTTCTCCTTATTTTTTTCTTTAAATATTGAATAAAATTAACGTCATTATCTTGATTAAAATTACCTCTGATGTTTTCTTCGATTTCCATATCTTCGGTTAATCCCTCCAGCGCTGCAAAATAATTTTGGCTCTCGTTGGTGCCACCAGCACTTAGAACTTCCTCTGGATTTACTTGCTTTGCACTTTTCTTCGGCTTTGTTACCTGTTGCCATTGATTTTGCGGCTGCGTCTTTTGAGGCTTCATCCCTTTCTTGAAAAGATCCTTGAGAGACTGTATCTCTTGCCTTAGTTCATCATTTTCTTTCTGCAATTTGGCCATTTGTTGATTGTCCGCTATTATTTGCAGCTTGCACCCTCCATCTACGGAGTTTTCTTCGTAATGTTTTCTTTTGGTGATTGTCGCCAGTTTTGTATTCGTCGTTTCCCCAGGTTGCCCCAACGGTGGGAAGCCGTCGGGCTCCTCCATACCAGCGGCGAAATTTTCTTTGTGAATTTGTTTTTCGTTACCAATCGAAGTAAAAATATTCGATAGAAATTTCCTGAGTCGATTACTTCGACAATATAAGATTTTTTCCGATAAAAATTAACTTCGGACTAACGTTTTTAAAAAATTAATTTAATTTTTGAAAATTTTTGACAGGAGCCTCCAGACTTCCTCTTAAATACTTAGATGAGCAGACGAAGCTTCGCCTCTTCATTCGGTTTTCTGTTCCACAAGGAGAAAGTCTGATTCTCATACTACAAACCACAAAGACTTACAGTTTAAATTCTTTATGCAAAAAGTCTGCATGAACAATAACTAGGACCTAATATACGAATATGTCCCTAGCATTAGGTAATGCTCCTCAAATAAGTAGTCCGAAAAATGTGAATAAATGATGAGAATGCAGCAATTTCATGGATGGACATTTGACTAAATGGATGAAAATTAATTTTTTTTAAATTTTCTTTATTTGAATTGATGGCTCAGCTTGCTAACTAGATTTGTTTAATTTCGAAAAATTCAATAAGGACAATTTTTCATATTTGTTTCTAATCGAATACATTAAATCGTTTGTGTAAAAATAAAGCTTTAGTCTATTTTATTTATAAATACACCCTATGTATACTGGCATGTGCTAGGAGCTTGATATGATGTGTATCCTATATACACATCAAGGGTTACGGGGAGAGAAAGACATTCCTGTATAATACTTACCTGCTACTTTATACTGTCAATTGAATCATTGAAAGGGGTGTTCGTTTGTTTAATGATTTAAGTTCTTATTTCCTTCTTTCTTTGGTTATACAAAAACTTATTATGGTTATACAATTACAATGAATTCTTCCAAGCTAGTTAATTTATAACGGGACAAGATATTGCGGACTTATGCCTACATAAGTACATATTTAGAATAATAATGGAACAGTTAATTTACTCAATTTACGTTTACTTTAATTATATTCGTTAGTTATTCAGAGGGAAAAGGAAATTCGAAGAAACCAATCTATTTGTTTAAGCTGTAACTGTTGCTCGAGCTGATGCCTTGAACATGTAGTTATAGGAACGAATCAATTGATCAATAATCCAACTGCTAGCCCCGGGCACAAAGTCTTGGAACGCTAATACTCGGGCTAACGCCTTGAATATGCAGTCAGATTAATAAATCAATCAATTATTAGTTCAACTGCAGGCCCCGGGTATGACTGCCTTGGGGTGCTTATACTTGGGCAGATGCCTTGAGTATGCAGTTAAGCGTATTCTTAATTCGTTTATCCCGGTCTAAGTGCCTTGGGATAGAGTAAGCTCGGGCGCACGCCTTCAGCCAGCGAATGGAGAAATACTTCTCCCTTTTCTTGCGTCTATAATTTTCTTTTATGCTATAATTATGCCGACTTAATTGCTTACCAACTAAAATAATGAAGACAATTTACCAATTAAAAGATCAAAGTTCAACATTGATGTTTTTTGTTTACTGTGTTTAATGCCATCTCTCTGTGACTGGTGCAACCACAAAGCTCAAGCTTTCGCTCGATTTGCCTCAATGCATGTAACCAATTCGTTCCACTGAGGCGGTACGTTCGATCCCGAAGTCGTGTGTATATGTTTGATACTTTATACGAGTATGGATACACACCCACTTCTGCTAATTCATGCTCCGATGCCGCGCCCACAGATGCTTTGATTACAATACGCAGCTTTTCGTATATGTATGTTGCCATTTACAGCACTCAGAGAGGATTGACAGAATACGGACCGAGTAAAATGTGGACTGCGGCTCCCGTAACATTGCCTCCCCGCCGAAAAGAAAAGTTCATGACTGACTTGAAGAGCCTTGTCGTGAAAGATGTTCATTTTTGCTTCATTGTTTTAATTGGTAAACTTAGAATATTGATTTAAAAATTATTCATTTAAACAATTTTGATAGGATTTTTTCCCCTTGCTTATCGTTTCATAAAAAGTCATGCTATGCTCCTTTCAATATTCATTTCTGGTTACAAGTTTTGATTCTTATTGAAATATAATGACGTAATTTTTCATTATCTTTGAGTTGCCTCGTTTTGAATTTTTTAACTAATTGTTTTCTTAGCCTTATTAGGTATTTTCATTTAGTTTTGTTTTGCTCTATTTGCATACTAGAATTTTAATGCTTATAAGGATGCAATGAATTTTTATTTTATGATGAATTATAATTAATTTCTCAATAATATACTGTTTCGCTTATTTATCTTCTACACTATGTTTCTTGTTTTTATTTTGAAATGAAATGCTCTGTTAAAACTTTTGTTTGTTTTATTTTTAATTTTTGTTTTATTGCTTTGCTTTACTTATATATTATAAAGCACATGAAGATAAAATACATTTTGGATTTATGATGAACTAATTTCACAAATATATACAGTTTCGCTTATTTGTCTTTATACAATATATTTTTTTTTTGTTTTGACTTCATTGATCTTTGTCATATTATATGAAAGGCTTTCTTTTTATTTTATTGCTTGTGTCTATTTAAATTATACAAATCTTTTTAGCTATATTTCATTCTATTTCTTGTACTGTTACATTGCTTATATCTTTGCTCAGATTTCTTTCAAGATTTAAACTGTATGAAGTTCATTTGTTATTGCGTTACCTTCGCTACACATATTTTCGTTTGTTTCTCGTTTTCAGACTTTAGTTTGATTACTTTTGTTGGTAGCAACAATTATGTTTCCAAAAATAAAAATGAAAAAAAATTTTTTAAATTTTACTTTACTCTAGAAATTTTTCCTTTTACATTATTCAAGGCTTTCTATGATTTTAAATTTGAAAATAAACTCGTCTATTCGTATCATTTTTCTTCATAATTAAATTTCCATCGACTGTAACGAAAAGCTTGCTAAATATGCTTTTGGTTATGTACTTTGCAATTAAGAAGTTAACAGGTTAGTAGGGAAATTTTATTAGTACGAGTATATGAAGCTTTAGATGCTCTTTTGTTTTGGGAACAACCCAGTAAATTTTATCGTCTTTTCATTAAATTTCACCACCGCATGGTGCTAGTTTTTGTTGAAACAGGGAATTTAATTTGACCCCGATTCCATAAAGTTTTTCCCATCCTTTGTAGGGCACTTTGAAGTCGGTTTTCTTTTTTTACCAAACATTTTTTATATACAGCGTGCTTTCCATTCTCAATGACATTTTTTTATTTCATTAGTTCATACGATATTTTTGTACTGAATAAAGACAAACATATAAAATTTGAATATTTTAGCTTTTATTCTCAACTTCAGTCGGAAAAAAATCATCTGTTTTGAAAAATCGTGGCTTTTCAAATTCTCCATTTTTTATATTTGTTTGGGCTTTATTGTGAACTTTAGATTTGTGAAAAAATGGTTTGAAAAGTCCCTTTAAACTATAATCAGCAACGCCTAGCTCTTCCTCGGCAATAACAACTGCTTGTTCAACAGAGTTTAAGTTCTCGCTAACCATCGCTAAAAATCTTTCGAGACCATCTATTCGTTCACATAGCTCATCAAAATCTGCTTTTTGATTCAATATTTGCGGAATATTTTGCTGTATTGCTGTGTTGGAATCAATTTTTACCTGTATTGTAAACCATGTAGACGTAAAGATGTTACTCATAAGTTATTTCTCTGACCGTAACAAGTAAATTCTCGAACTCCTCCAGTCTGGCCATCATTTCTTCTATACTTGAGCATAGAGGGTTAATCTGAAAATAAGTTTATATAATTTTAAGCTATTTTGAAAAACTTTGATATGATCAAAAAGTAATGTGTTTTATTCAAAGGAAAGATACAAATTTTTATTCCTCATCTAGTTGCGTGCATTCACGTTGTTTATACTGAACATATTTCAACTTTAGACACATAGTACTAGTTTAATTTTATGTAAATGAACTTTGAGAAAACTATTAAACCGATTCAAGAAATTTAAAAATATTTTACTGTTCTTGCTGCACTTTCCTGAATCAAAACTGTAATCTCAATCGAAAAACACTTCACGTACCCTAACTTAATAAATATCCGAAAACTATTTTTCAATTAGAATAACCAATGAACTCACATTTAGTCTGTATTCATTTCGATGCGCAAGCTGACTGATATCCAAAATGTAAAAACTGGTTGAAATGTAGATGCTCTAACACTATAGGATAAAACTGAATAACACTGCACCAACTCAAACAATATTGAGCCCACATTCCCATTATCTAGATTTTCTTCAATTCTCAGTGATTTTTATGTAAAATCTTTTATATACAAGTACCTCCAGCTTCCCTACATCCGTAATGTATTTTAAAATTTTCAGGCCATTTGAATCGAATGATTGTTTTGTAATACGTAAGCAGCAACTATTGATTGATTTTTTCAATTATATTTAATATGTGTAATAGGTTGGAAGTTTTAAAAAACATTACGGATGAGGAGAAGCTAGATGAATGCGAAGGTTTTTACATAAAGAACATTAATAATAAAAGCCTGAAAAGTTTTTATTCGGGATAAAATTGAAAACGGGTACAATTGCATTTACAATCTCGCTTGAAAAAATTTATTTATAGGGAACGTGGCTTCGAGGTACACCCATATTCAAATTAGGTATCAGTTCATGGGTATACATCGACTGACACAATCACGGAAGGTAGGAGAATGTGTTTTCAATTTTTATTTCATGTAAACTCAATTAGTTTTCGTCTCCGCGAATTATATTCATGGCAAACTTGATGTAAGCTTAATGAATTAAAGAAAACTTTCCGCGTCGAATGCAAAAGTTCGCAAACTTGACATATATTGTATATAAATTATGTACAACAATGTAATGATTTTCAGTGTTTAAGAGTGTCGATGGTCTGGCACAAGTTTCACCGACCTATAAAGAAGACCGAGCCCAGCTGACTAGCTTCACGCCGCGTACGCATGTTTGTTGACTAGCTATTTGCGGGATCATATTAGGCGGATCCTTGTCGCGCCATGAAGCTGCACTGCAAAAATTTATCACGCGTACTCTACACTACAAGACATACGGATCAATTTTTATTATCTTTAGAAATCTTCTATCACGTGTCAATTATGCTACTCTACAGTAATTCAAAATTTTTTTATCTCGTTAAAGTAAGCGGACACAGAGGCTTGAGACGAACGCAAAAATTGTACAAATAGCAACTGTTACTCTCCTTGAAGAAGGCCGTTGCATTACAAGGGGAATGTCAAATCGAAAGATTCATCTCTGCCTAAAGGATGGAAACTTAACGGATGTAGTTAATTTTAACCTAGTAAAACAAATTAAGCAGTTTCGACGGGGTGACCAGCTTCTCTCCTTAGGGCAACCACTCCTGATCACCACGGGGCTGCTTGACTGCTTAATTTTCTTACAACAACGGAAAAGCTGATTACCAAAAAAAAAAGTTCACTAATAAATAAAGTAAATCTAGACAATGTAAATGTAGATTCAATATTATTTGAGTTAGTGTAGTATATTCAGTTTTGTTCTAGTGTTTGAGCACCTGCAATTCAACCAGTTTTTACATTTTGAGCTTCACCTTGGATGCTGATGATGAAGCGTTTGCGTTTCGAAATGCATACTAATTAAATGTGAGTTTATTAGCATGCGTGGTCTTTTTTGTTTGAGATTATAGTTTTGATTAAGGAAAATATAGTGAGAATAAGGTGTTTTCAAATTTCTTAAATCGAAGTTTTACTAGTCTCAAAAAGGTGGAACGTAGACTAAAATTTTTCTAAAATAAAGATAGAACTTGGAACTTAGATTAAAATTCTTCTAACAGAAATATGAAACTTGCTGTCTTCACAAGAGGCTGCAGGGGCCACTTTTCCAGTGGGAAGAAAAATATTGCTAGAAATGATACACCTCCATCATCGATGCCTCCAGGTGCTCAAATATGCCCTTTTAACTCTCAGGACTTTCCGAATGTAATGTGCGACATGATTTCATTTCCCAACCGATCTAAGCATTTCTCCCATTAGATTAAAGAGAGCCCGTTCTTTTTCATTAAAGAGATCACCGCACTATCTGTCCCACGTTTTACTCGCAAAAAATTCGTGCTAGGCATTATATTTCCCCCCTGTCCGAAGTATGCAGTCAAGAGTCTATGAATTACCAACCATAGGCTGTTAAAATTGAAAATATATATGCCTGCTCAAGTGAGGCTGGTAGAAGACAGTTATCGATTGAACCACCGCCTCAGGGCAGGGTATCAATAATCCAGAATTGTTTTTAATCGTTGAGTGAGCGTTGTCTCTCCTCGTGAGAGCAAGGAGTGCAATGGGTATCTTCCCTGGGATAACAATCAACTACAGATCCTCTGCGCTCCTCGTCCTCTTACACCTGCGGAAGGTGTTTTAGGCCCAACTCTTTACTGAGAGCATCAACTCATATTTCTGATCCGTACACTAGAACAGACTGTACCGCACTCATCAAAATTCACCTTCTTGATGATATGGGCCCCCTGCGTAAGTTACCTAAAAGCGGTATACAGATGCTCGATTCGCCATCTGAATACCGCCTGTTATGCATGCTAGACACGGATGGGAAAGTGCTTGAGAAACTCATTATGGGAAGACTCACTGACGCGATTTGTGCTACTGGGGATCTATCCCCTCGGCAGTACGGCTTAAGAGCGGGACGCTCCATCATTGATTCGGTTGCAGAGGTGGTGAGTGCGGTCCAAAGGGCGGAGGCTTACAGCCGGGCCAACAAACGGGTTGTACTGCTGGTGACACTTCATGTCAGAAACCTTTTCAATTCCGCTATATGGGCGGATATTCTTGAAGCGCTGGAAACCCCTTTTCAAGTGGCAGATTATCTGATGCATATTCTGAGAGACTACTGGACGGGTTGGAAACCGCGCTATGACACGAAGGAGGGTCAACGAAGAAAGAAAGTTATATCGGGAGTTGTTTAAGGCTCCATCCTTGGCCCAGGCCTGTGGAACATCGGTGGATGATTTCGCGGCACTAATTACTGGACGCACAGTTGAACAAGCGCAACTTAGACTTGGTAGGCTAATGCGCCGTGTGAGGGACTGGATGACTCCTCGCGGACTCAGCCTAGCGCTGTAGAAAACCGAAGTCATCATCCTGACAAAGAAGAGAATCCCTAGAATAAGGAAAATCAGCATTGTTGAAGTGAAAGTTGAGTCGAAACTAGCTGTGAAGTACCTGGGGCTACTGATCGACTCGAAGATGTTTCTCTGAGCAAGTCAAGTCAATGGTGGATAAGGTAGCTGCTGGTGGCGGCTTTCAGTCGACTTACGGACTCAGCCGACTGGTCGACCTCTCTCATCATGAAGGCCAACTTCTGATGAGTGCGGGACAGTCTGTGTTACTGTACGGTTCGGAAGTATGGAGCGGCGCTCTCAGTAAGGAGCTATGCCGAAAACGCCTGAAACAGGTAAACCGACGAAAACCGCTGTGGATAGCATCTGCATATCGGACAGTCTCTGAGTCGGCGGAGCTGGTTATTGCAAGCATTATACCGCCGTAAAACTTACTTGTACAGAAACAAAGGTGGTAGGGAGGCAGCTGTGTTGAAGACAGAAAACACTCACACGTCGATTGGCAACAATATTTGGTGAATAACACGAAGAGCAGATGGACCGCGCGCTTCATTCTTAACCTGAGGCCGTCGCTCAATCGTAGTCATGGTGACACTGACTTCTATCCGACCCATCTCTTGAGCGGACATGGATGTTTTCAGTCTTTACCGCACAGGATTGACATGGTGACACTGACTTCTATCCGACCCAGCTCTTGAGCGGACATGGGTGTTTTCAGTCTTTCCTGCACAGGATTGACAAGTTACAGTCTACCGATTGTATCGTCTGCGCTGGATGATGCTAGGCACACATTTTTTGGTTGCATATAGTGGGACAGGCTGCGTGATGACCTCGTTAAGGAATTAGGAGATCTCGCTCCAGATAGTCTAATCGGAGAGATGCTCAGATCAGTTAGCAAATGAAACCAGATGGCTTATTATGTTCGGGCTGTTCTAATTGCTAGGAAGGAGCGCCTGGAGGGGGTCTCTTTTCTGGCATTTCAGATTCTTCTCTTCCATCCTGCTGTAAGAAGGATCCCTGCAACTTTGAGGTATAAAAAAACGAGGCCTAGGCCGAAGTAATGTGTCAAACCCTTCCAAGCTAGGTTCTCAGGTTAACAGGGGAAATGTTTAGTGCGTAGTCTAGAGTCTCTGCGAGCTCCACACGTAGGGCGTAAATAGCTTTCACCTCCCAACCACAAAAAAAAAACAAGTTGGGTAGACGGATATACGCTCTCGTCAGAAGGGTTTTGTACTCAGCCTACGAAAATAAAGTCAAGAAACACTGCAAAGAGATGTGCACGCTTAAAAGATAATCCATTGTTGTTTTCAACGGTCGCCATTTTGTTGCAATGTAACAAAAATGACTCACATCATGAATTCCAAAAATATTTATGTTATTCATCTTATCTGAAAATTTTAAGAAGGACAAATCAAAACTGCAGGGTATGATTCGATGAAGAGTCCATAAAATACCAAAATCGTGTGTTAGTTAGTGTTGTAATTAGAGAAATTTCAAATGGCTATAGTTTCCGTGAATATAATTCGGTTGCCTTCAGACGTATAGAGTATTAGGACCTTTTGTAAGACTACTTAAACATCGAATTTCATTGCGTTTAAGGATATACATTAGATTTTATTAGCGGAAATGTGAAATCCGAAGAACATACTTTTATTACCAAAGTAGAGCGAATTTGGATTTCTAAGGTATTGACCTGGCCCAGACTAATGTGTCAAGTACTACAAACATTAGGCTAGGTTCTCAAGGAGGTGTTTAGTGCGTAGTCCAGTCACTCGGGACCATGGGAGCCACACACTCAGTGCGTAAATGGCATTCACCTCCCAACCACAAAAAAACTATTTGTTGTTGCACTCATAAAGACCTACCTTCGCTATTTTTCTCAGACTTTTAGGATCACAGATGACCAATCGCGAGGAGGGAGGCACACCTTTTTCAAATATTTCCCCTCCCCCTGCACTGCACGCAGCCGGTACCACAGCTTTAAGAAATGTTTTGGAAAGTTCTCATCAAAACATTTCATTTGACAACATTCGGTAAAAAAATATTTTAGACTCCCCTTCGGATGTGGGGGAGACGTCCCCTTTCAAGCCTTCGAAAAATTTATTGATATCCAAATTTTCAAAGGGTCATCATTTCTGATCCACGTACAAACTTTGTTGTCTGTAGATTGCTGCCACACACAGATGAACGGACGGACAGACAGACGGGCAGACAAAACCGATTACAATAGAGTTTTGTAAGCAAAAGGTTGCGATGGCCTCTTAGTCATCTCAGCCTATGCTGCTGGCAACAATAACCTCAAATTAAAGGAGGAATGTAATTCCTTATTCAAAATACTCAAAATGAACAACCTGTTTGATTATTACATTATCGCTGAAGATTTCATTGCTCGGCACACATCATGGCTAAACGCCACAAATAATCCAAGAAGTATATTCCTGAAATCTTGGATTATACAAAACTAATATAGATTGGATTTAAAAGTGTATTATATGAGTCGGAGTTCCCGACATATCCAAGTACAAATTCATATTTGGACTTATGCATTGCGGACACGCGGATAGAATTCCAATTTAATTCCTAACGGACCATTAATTATCAAAGGGATTATGTATTTCTCATTCTAGTCCGCAATGAAAATCACAGGTTAAATTTCAATGCGAAATTTTCAAAGAAGATTTAATCAAAACTATCGGATATCCACCTTTTGATGGTGCAAACGCTTACTAAATTGTACCTAACGACAAGAGCCTAACAATAAAATCGATTTCTATCTATCGCAGCTAGATAATTTTGCATTAGAAATTAATGAGAAAATATTTCCTAAAATTGAACACAGAAAAAATATGGAAGGATATGAAATACCAACCATTAAAAGATTGAAAAAATTGAAAAGCTATTTTCTCTCATAAGTCAACAATATTTAGGGGTATAAGCCCACAGGACCTAGATGGCATTTTCACAAAGGCGAATAATATGTTCCGCAAAAAGTCTCAAGTGAATGTGTCGAACCTCAAAGTTACAAATGACAGATAGACGGTCCAGATAAAGCAGGTATTGGCCCAAACAGAACTACTCCGTATACAGTGGAATAGGAGAGTATGTGATGACTTCCATGCATGATTGGAACTTATTTTGAATCGAGAGAGAGACTCAATTACTGTCAGAAACCGCAGAAACAAAAGTTACCGATTTTAAAATAACCCTAAACGGCCAATCACTTCTTCAATTCAATGAAACATTGACCTCCACTGTGAGAGCATGTGTCTCATATTTGGCAGGGAAAATAACAAGAAATCAGGTGGTATTGGTGATATTCCTAAAATAGTACTTCGACATTTGCTAGAGGTTTCTATTGGAAATTTCCTAGCACAGTATAAAAAGGCTCAAGTCTTCCCGATCTGAAAAAAGGGAAAACTCTTCGTGCTCTGAAAGCTATCACCCAATCAGCTTGGTGCCCAACACCAGCAAGGATTTTGAAGCGATACTGAATCAAGCGCTAAACGCTCACATTAAGAAATTTGAGTTGATGTCGAACTGCCAGTTTCAGTTCCGTACCAGGCATTCCACTATACAAGCGTAGCGAAAGTAACCTCAGACATTTGCTGGATACTAAACAATAACGAATGTGTCGGAGCGTGTCTAATTGATATAAAGAAAGCCTTCGAAATATTATGGTTAGATAGACTAATTTTAAACTAATTCATGACAACTTCTCCTTCCACCTTGTCGCCATGATGAGCAATATGTCATATGGAAAATCATTTCTTTTAGAAAAATGGAAATCTAATGACAGCGTGTGATTTCAAAGTCTTGAATGGTCTACAGCAAGAAACAGTACAGTTCTACTTTCTTCAAAAATGATTCACAGTCTTTTGGATGGGTTTGATTTTAGCGTGTCGCCATTGCGATGATTAATGGCATTCACTGATCATCTGATTGCCTATACGGTAGACAGAAAAGCATAAGTAGTTATATTCAACGACATCCAGTGCTACTCCAACAATTGACAAATGAAAGCCATGCATAACAAGTTTGTTTCGAACGGAGCTGCGGTTGACCAGTCAAAATCTGAAGCGCAATTGGAAGGATTTCCGCTTTATGGCTGGTGAAGGCAATTCAGAGCGGGTGCTTCTTAAGCCGTGCATCCGACACCTATGTGTTCATCTGGATCGTTATCTATACTATGACGAATGTTAAAGCCATGCTTAGTAAAACGCGTAGTTTTTATGTCCCTTCGACGATTCTTTTATTCCAGATATATTCATCAAAAGGTCAAAGTTATCGGTTATAAAACTTTGGTTAGACCAATCTTGACAGACGGTTGTCCGATCTGGTTGAAGTGCTAGTATGATGGAAATGCTAAGGATTATCGCACAAGTCAGACAGTTTATTTGATCTTGGTTAAACAAGGTACGTACGTGGTTAACCCGGCAATTCAAGACAAATATACTCGTATATTACCTAACTCTCATACGTTTCAGGTTGCATTTAATTTTCCAAGTAAACCTTCATCGTCATTCAATCGCGAGTGACATTTGCAGTGTGCGCGCAGCTCATTCGCAGCATTAATAAAGAATTGTAGACAAGTGCACCCCGCAACCAGGGTTAGAAGAGGGCGGTTGCTTAAAAAAAGACCGCATAGATGCTTTACGTTTCGTTTGAAGTTTCCATCTGCAAAGACGGCGCGGGAAATTTGATTAGACAAAAGTCGCTGCCTGAATTCAGCTTATAGTAAAAGTTTGTATAGTCCACAGAGCGTATGCAAAGCTGCAGATTTAGGTGCGAGCGCTGATCGAATTATTGCGTCACAGACGTAAAACCGATTTTACAAAGGCCTGCTAATTTTGTGTCCAGTCTGTTTGTCCGTTTGTCCTTGTGTTGCAGCAAGTTTTCTCAGAAACTATAGAAGATACAATAATTTATCTCAGTAAAAAAGTCTAATTTCCTGAAAGTATTGACGTAAATTCATTCTTTTTTCTTTAAAAGCCGTCGGGCCTTGCTTAGTTGTGTGAGCAGACGCGTTTCGACTACTTTGAGTCATCTTCAGTGTCTAAAGGATGTGTTGAAGGGAGCGACTTTATATAGTCGTAGGATGGGTAATTAGCGAATAGGTAATTAGCGGATGGGTAATTAGCGGATGGGTAATTAGCGGATGGGTAATTAGTGGATGGGTAATGAGGTCAGGAAGTAACTTACTCAATTATGCCACGTAGGGGGATATTATGTTTTTGTTTTTTTGCTTGTTGGCTGTCCGTTTGTTCTGTTTCATCTCGTTTCCGTTTTCGTCTAAGAGTGTGGTCTAGGACTGAGAAAATTGCGTCGGAATTGGTAACAAGTTGTTCGTTGATAATGTCACCGTCTGTCTTTCTATGTTTATAAATTTCAAGCCTTTCTAGGATGTCAAGTCTTGGTCCTTTGTTTTGTTTGTGTAGCAATTTCATAGAGTTTGTCATAGCATCAGGCTCATGTGCGTGGTTTTGAAGGTGCGTCGCATAATTGGAGTCTGCCTTGTTGTATAAGAAAGATCGTAGGTGCTCTTTGTATCTTGTCGTTAGTTTTCGTGTTGTCCTTCCTATATATACCATGTCGCAGTCCTTGCATGTCAGTTTGTATATGCCGCTGCCTTCGTATATCGATGTGTCATTCAGTTTTGGCTTCAGTTTGTTTCCAATGTTGTTGTTCGTTTTGAATGCAGTTTGCAATTTGTATTTCCTAAGGAAGTTTGATAGTTTGTATGTCTCTTTGCCTACGTATGTTAACGATACCCACTGTTGGTCGTTCTTATGAGTTTCCGTCGGTTGGCGTTCCTGTTTTTGTTTGTACTGTGTGACTAGTTTGTCAATGTCGCATTGTTTGTATCCGTTATTATTAGCTATTCTGTAAATGTTGTTTAGTTCGTTGGAGTAGTTAGTAGGAGTCATGGGGATGGAGTGAAGCCTCTGCACCATTGATCTGTACGCTGCTAGCTTATGTTGTGCGGGGTGGTTAGATGTTTCATGCATGGTATGACCAGTTGTGGTTGGTTTTCTGTATATTTTGTAGTCCAATCGTGTTTGTTCACGTGTCACAGTTAGGTCCATATAGTTGAGTTGTCCGTTTGTTTCTTTTTCCATAGTGAACTTTATATTCGGGTGAATTTCATTCATATAGGCAAGTAGTTCGTCTTGTTTATTTTCTTGTGAGTCAATAACAATGAAACAGTCATCCACATATCGTCTGTAAAATATTACATTGAATCTTTTGACAACTTTGGGTATAAAGACTTCTTCCAAAGATTGTAAGAATATTTCTGACATTATTGAGGACATTGGATGTCCCATACCCAGACCGTCTTTGGCAATGTACGTGTTGCTATTGAACTTAAAATAGTTCTGTTTGATTGTGGTCTTTATGAGATTGAGTATTTGATCTGTGAATCGTCGGCTGTTGTTGAATGAAAGTTTTTCTTTTAGTATGGCCAGTGTTTCATCGACAGGGATAGACGTATAGAGGTTGGTGATGTCTAATGATAAAAGTTGACAATTTTCAGTCAATTTTAAAGAAGTGGTAGAATTTGCTAGCTCGCGGCTGTTCTTTAATGCGTATTTGTCGTCAAGGTGCACGACATCAGCCATTATCGTTGCCAAGTACCGTGCTAATTGGTATGCAGGAGCTGGGCGGTAGTTGACGACAGGACGGATAGGAATATTGGGTTTGTGGAGCTTAGGTTGTGCTTTAAGGGGTGGTGTGCATGGATTTGGGTTTATGTAGCGTTGCTTAGTATTAGGAGGAATAATTAGTGGGGATTGTATAATGGCGGTACGTAAGTCCGCTTGGAACCTATTGGTGGGGTCTTTGTTTACCAGTTTGTAGCCGTTGGCGTTAATGAAGTCTATTGTTTTTTGTACATAGTCCGTTGTTTTAAGGATCACCGTTGTATGTCCTTTGTCAGCCTTCGTCACTGTTAGTAGGTTATTCGTTAGCTTTGTCTGAATGTGTCTTAATATCTTATGGTCTTCGTGGAAATCCGTTTTGTTTATGCTAGTGCGTATTTTTTGTAGTATGTCTACTGCAATATGTCTTGCATGTGTCTGTTGTTCCTGCGGCAGTTTGTTAATGGCTAGTTCAGTGTCGATTATTAGTTGTTCTAGGTCTTTGTTGCGGTTTGTATTATGTAAGTTGTGTTTCAGTCCCTTATTTAATAGCACAGTTTCAGTCCCTTATTTAAACACAACTTACATAATACAAACCGCAACAAAGACCTAGAACAACTAATAATCGACACTGAACTAGCCATTAACAAACTGCCGCAGGAACAACAGACACATGCAAGACATACTGCAGTAGACATACTACAAAAAATACGCACTAGCATAAACAAAACGGATTTCCACGAAGACCATAAGATATTAAGACACATTCAGACAAAGCTAACGGATAACCTACTAACAGTGACGAAGGCTGACAAAGGACATACAACGGTGATCCTTAAAACAACGGACTATGTACAAAAAACAATAGACTTCATTAACGCCAACGGCTACAAACTGGTAAACAAAGACCCCACCAATAGGTTCCAAGCGGACTTACGTACCGCCATTATACAATCCCCACTAATTATTCCTCCTAATACTAAGCAACGCTACATAAACCCAAATCCATGCACACCACCCCTTAAAGCACAACCTAAGCTCCACAAACCCAATATTCCTATCCGTCCTGTCGTCAACTACCGCCCAGCTCCTGCATACCAATTAGCACGGTACTTGGCAACGATAATGGCTGATGTCGTGCACCTTGACGACAAATACGCATTAAAGAACAGCCGCGAGCTAGCAAATTCTACCACTTCTTTAAAATTGACTGAAAATTGTCAACTTTTATCATTAGACATCACCAACCTCTATACGTCTATCCCTGTCGATGAAACACTGGCCATACTAAAAGAAAAACTTTCATTCAACAACAGCCGACGATTCACAGATCAAATACTCAATCTCATAAAGACCACAATCAAACAGAACTATTTTAAGTTCAATAGCAACACGTACATTGCCAAAGACGGTCTGGGTATGGGACATCCAATGTCCTCAATAATGTCAGAAATATTCTTACAATCTTTGGAAGAAGTCTTTATACCCAAAGTTGTCAAAAGATTCAATGTAATATTTTACAGACGATATGTGGATGACTGTTTCATTGTTATTGACTCACAAGAAAATAAACAAGACGAACTACTTGCCTATATGAATGAAATTCACCCGAATATAAAGTTCACTATGGAAAAAGAAACAAACGGACAACTCAACTATATGGACCTAACTGTGACACGTGAACAAACACGATTGGACTACAAAATATACAGAAAACCAACCACAACTGGTCATACCATGCATGAAACATCTAACCACCCCGCACAACATAAGCTAGCAGCGTACAGATCAATGGTGCAGAGGCTTCACTCCATCCCCATGACTCCTACTAACTACTCCAACGAACTAAACAACATTTACAGAATAGCTAATAATAACGGATACAAACAATGCGACATTGACAAACTAGTCACACAGTACAAACAAAAACAGGAACGCCAACCGACGGAAACTCATAAGAACGACCAACAGTGGGTATCGTTAACATACGTAGGCAAAGAGACATACAAACTATCAAACTTCCTTAGGAAATACAAATTGCAAACTGCATTCAAAACGAACAACAACATTGGAAACAAACTGAAGCCAAAACTGAATGACACATCGATATACGAAGGCAGCGGCATATACAAACTGACATGCAAGGACTGCGACATGGTATATATAGGAAGGACAACACGAAAACTAACGACAAGATACAAAGAGCACCTACGATCTTTCTTATACAACAAGGCAGACTCCAATTATGCCACGCACCTTCAAAACCACGCACATGAGCCTGATGCTATGACAAACTCTATGAAATTGCTACACAAACAAAACAAAGGACCAAGACTTGACATCCTAGAAAGGCTTGAAATTTATAAACATAGAAAGACAGACGGTGACATTATCAACGAACAACTTGTTACCAATTCCGACGCAATTTTCTCAGTCCTAGACCACACTCTTAGACGAAAACGGAAACGAGATGAAACAGAACAAACGGACAGCCAACAAGCAAAAAAACAAAAACATAATATCCCCCTACGTGGCATAATTGAGTAAGTTACTTCCTGACCTCATTACCCATCCACTAATTACCCATCCGCTAATTACCCATCCGCTAATTACCCATCCGCTAATTACCTATTCGCTAATTACCCATCCTACGACTATATAAAGTCGCTCCCTTCAACACATCCTTTAGACACTGAAGATGACTCAAAGTAGTCGAAACGCGTCTGCTCACACAACTAAGCAAGGCCCGACGGCTTTTAAAGAAAAAAGAGGATTGGCCTGCGGATATCAAATAAACAAAGTTATTGACTAAATTCATTCTCTTTGTTTTCAAAATCAAAAGGGGGTTTGAATACAAAAATTTGCTAGGAAATGTTAAAATTCCACGAATATAGTTAGGAATTTTTTGACAACAAAATACGTAGAAAAAAATTGGTTCACTTCTCTCAGAAATTTCATTTCCAGTTTTGCTGACTAGAAGCAGGCACTGCTTGGAATTACACTATGCTTGCAGTAAATTGAATTTTCGGGGCGCACATCGCCGTCCAGTACAATAATTCTCGTGGAAAAATTGTTCTTACAGCGAATGTATACCTACAGCTTGCTCTCCTGTATCGAAAGGGAAGTCAGCGGGTTTTGCCATAGTAGCAAACGCGAACATTTTATAATGCATTTTAAGCAAAGTAATGAGCATATTCTATCTCTAAGTACTTTATATTGATCAGACATTGACTACTTACTTCTTTGCTTATATCATTTTTCTTGAAAAATTTTGCATAATCTTTAGCGAGTTGCTCTGCCATATTTCAAAGGTTTATAAAGATGAAACACCTAAAAATAAATAGAATTAACAACCAGCAACGTATCAATAACAAAAAAAATTGTACCAGTGCGATTTTCGCTCTTCTGAAATAAAACTTTTCGGTAAGAATCCTATTTTACGGCATGTACTCGTAAGATGAATTTTGTTACCATAGTTCGAGAAAAATTGGCAAAAGTAATTCCCGTTTCACTTCAAATAAATATGCAGAGAGTAACGTCGAGATTTTGGTAGTTAATGTCACTAGGCGAAAGAACAATTTTTAATATTGGTTTACCAGCCCCATCAACTAATTGCCAATGAACAATTTAGCTCGGAAGGATCGACATGCCGGCACAAATTTAATTTCCCTGATTTCGCAAAATTTTAAGGCCATTCGATCAGGAATAAGAAATCATGTTTATGAAAAAAGTGCCTAGTTTTCGAGATATTGAAGGATACCGATGTGCATTTTTCATATAGAATCTGATGGTTTCGAGATTTCTTATGTAGTTAGCCAAATCATTATAATGGAGGAAACTGAGTTTATCTTCAAATGTCTAAATACCAGCAGATCGGTCCAAACCCTATTAATTAAAGTATCGTAAATAAATTCATATAATGCGAGGATTGCAAGCCATTTCGTAATACATCTTGCCAAAAAAAATCAACTAAAGAACGATGCTACAGATGATGCTCTGCATATAAACAACAATATTACAGAGACAATGGTGGCAACTCTCCTTTGGTTAAAAAAAAAACTTGTGGAGCATCCAATGAATACTGATTGAAGCTTAATCCTGAAAATTCCAACACAGTATCTTAGGGCTTTATCGTCGAGGAAATTGAAGAGAACTGTTTTTTATAAACTCAAAGTTTAATGCGTTGTGTTATATGGATTTTTTTCTTTGAGAGCTGTTACGAGTTGGTCTAGATTGGCAAAAAAGAATTACTTCACATCGTTCTGTGTGACCCCTTATATTGTTGCTTTAACCATTGCCTGGGAGGGACACCTTATGAAGCGGCAAAGAGAGAGAGAAGCAAGGATGGAGGTACTAACAAAATCACCAATGCAAGGCGAACTGGCGATTTGACATTTGCAATTGATTTTGAGAACTACATAAGGTATTCCGTAGCCGTCAAATCCTATAAGAAATTGAACATTATTATTCAATATCTCGAAAACAAACGACTTTTCGCCAAGCCGGTCGAACAAGCACGATTTCTTACACCCAGCCTGATCGAATTGTATTGAAATATCGTAAAACCAATGAAATGAAAATTGTTCCAACAAATCACCTTCAGAAGAATTAGATTTTCAGCTTTTGTTGCTTCCTGAACGCATATTATATTAACTTTATGCGGTTTTTAAAATCTTGAGGGCATCTTTGCCTCTTTTCCAGTATCTGAAGATGAGAGAACACACCCTCAAAATATATTTGTTTTAAAATCGCAGTTTTTTTAATTACCATTGAGGAAACACAAAAGTTGGAGATCTATTTTATAAGCGCTATAACACCAAGAATTCAAATAATTCCTGAATTAATTATCCTTTCCAATAACTTGGTGAAAGCTAAAGTAGAACACATTCAAAGCGAATATTTTTTTTCGAATTTACTTGAAGTAAAAGTTAAATACAGAAAAACAGCAAATGCTTAAAGCATTATAATCCGAAAATACAATATTTACATTACCTTCACTTGACAGTTGTTGACAGATACCTTGAATCTTTGAGGAACAAGATAAAACCGGAGTGGACATCCATATGAACACATTGTCGCAACTACCCCTGCGACCGCCAACCAAACTACGTGTCTTTTTGCACCTACCCCTGCGGCCGTGATTCTATTCTAAAGCTAGTTAAGGGGAACCCAATGGGTTGTCACAAGAAAGTAAACAAACGCTTATGCACTCGTAAATATGATTTTATTGCAAATAACACTTCACAGAACAAGAAAATAGCATTGAATACAAATAAAGCATTATGGCTACTTCGGATAGAAAACACTTTCGCATCGATAACCCATCGTTTTCTAGCAATAACGCACATTACACTTTTAATTGAGTTCCTCGCTCCGATTTACAATGTCACTCCTTACAACGTTGTTATCCAAAACTGAAGATAGATACAAGCCATATGGCAGCAGCGCTTACTACCAAACATATGGCCATTAGTAGGCCGACTTCGCTGGCTAACTTACATGGCGTTATATGAAGAATTGTGGAGGTGCCAACAAAAATTCGAGGTTTTGTACGGTTTAGAGACGGATTTCTACAGTGAAATCCAGATGATCCGTGGAGAACACAATAGCGCTCCTAGTGAAGTGAAAATTATTTCAGTTCTTATACCCGTTTAGTTTTTATCGCCTTCCAAAATGAATTTACAGGAGTTTTTTTACATCTCAACGCTGAGCTATCAGTCGAAGGTGCAAAACGTGTGCTTCATTTGCTCGTCTTGGAAAGTTTAGGAGCGCAATGGGCTATACAAGGTGAATTTATAGCATGCACGGAATGCGCTCGGCACGTTTTTTATTCGGAAAATAGTATATATGACGAAATATAAGCATTTGCTAAAGCCGCAGTTGGGTGACAGCTACCGGAAGCTTGTCCATAGTAGGCCGACTAATGCATATGCAAATCGTTACCATATGGCTTGTAACTATCGTCAGTTTTGCGACTAATTTATATGCAATTGCTACCATTTGGCTTGTATCTATCGTCAGTTTTGTTGTTATCCCTAAACCAGGTGTAATATTACTTTCACTACAGTCAATATGTACCTTCGGACACGTTCTCGAATCGAAATAACGACTAAATTCCGAATCGTATCTCACCTTTGAGGAACGAAACAAATGGAGAGGCTATGCTCATATAAGCTCCATAGAAAATGATACGACCACCTTCTGAGCATGATTGTCATTTCATTTCCAATAATTTCCACAATTTCTCCTCTCGAGAGCCAGATTGTCAATTTAACGACTAAACATGGACGTGAAATTTACCTGGCGCTTGAGATACGATTCGGAATTTCGTCGTTTTTTCGGTTCGAGAACGTGTCCGGAGGTACATATTGACTGTAGTGAAAGCAATATTACACCTGGTTAAGGGATAACAACATTTTAAGGAGTGACATTGTAAATCGGAGCGAGGAACTCAATTAAAAGTGTAATGTGCGTTATTGCTAGAAAACGATGGGTTATCGATACGACAGTGTTTTCTATCCTAAGTGGCCATAATGCTTTATTTGTATTCAATGCTATTTTCTTGTTCTGTGAAGTGTTATTTGCAATAAAATGTTTTTCAAGAGTGCATAAGCGTTTGTTTACTTTCTTGTGACAACCCATTGGGTTCCCCTTAACTAGCTTTAGAATCACGGTCGCAGGGGTAGGTGCAAAAAGACACGTAGTTAGGCAGGCGGTCACAGGGGTAGTTGCGACAACGTGTACACATGGATGCCCACTCCGGTTTTATCGTGTTCCTCAAAGTATCTCACGCGCTAGGTAAATTTCGCGTCCATGTTTAGTCGTCAAATTGACAATCTGGCTCTCGAGAGGAGAAATTGTGGAAATTATTGGAAATGAAATGACAATCATGCTCAGAAGGTGGTCGTATCATTTTCTATGGAGCTTATATGAGCATAGCCTCTCCATTTGTTCCGTTCCTCAAAGCCTTGAATGGAATGCGCCTAAAACTGACGTTAAATAGGAAGCCATATGGCAGCAGCGCTTACTACCACACACATGACCATTAGTAGGCCGACTTTGCTGGCTAACGGCAGTATATGAAGAATTATGGAGGTGCCAACGAAAATTCGAAGTTTTGTACGGTTTCGAGGCGGATTTCTACAGTGAAATCCTGACGGCCCGCCGAGAACACAATAGCGCTCCTAGTGAAGTGAAAATTATTTCACTTCTTAAACCCGTTTAGTTTTTGTCGCCTTCCAAAGTGAAAGAATAGGAGTTTGTTTACATCTCAACGCTGAGCTATCAGTCGAAGGTGCAAAACGTGTGCTTCATATGCTTGTCTTGAAAAGTTTAGGACAGCAGTGGGCTATACAAAGTGAATTAATAGCATGCACGGAATGCGTTCCGCACGTTTTTTATTCGGAAAATAGTATCTATTACGAAATATAAGCATTTGCTAATGCCGTGGTTGGGTGACAGCTACCGGAAGCTTGTCCATTGTAGGCCGACTAATGCATATGCGAATCGCTACCATATGGCTTCCTATCTTACGTCAGTTTTGAATGCGGGAGGAAAGAATATGTGATACCTTAGGGAAGGAAGAAAAGGAGTAAATGATAGCTCCAAAAATTTCCGAATGTCGGCTATGTATTTGTAAGGCTTCTTTGATTGTAGTGGTAGTGGCTAAAAGCATGGGTAGTCTCATCACAAGAGGGGCAAATTGAATCATATGGCGGGATAATTCAAATTGATAGCACCATGCCGAAAATATTTAACTTAAAAATAAATTTACTATTTTATTAGTTTCTCATATAAGTTTCATAAGATAAATTTGATAAGTAACTAAACTTTGGATTAAAATGCAATCAAGGAAGATGTATTTTTAGAGGTCATTGAAAAATTCGAAGAAGATAATGAAGAGCCACTGTTTAGTTTTCTGAGGTATATTTTTCAGCAGACTCCAATTGCCTTCATGCTTATTATTGAACAATAATCTGATAATAATTTATAATGATAATAATGTATAAATACATTCGTAACTAGCCCACTTACTCTTAGCTAAATCAAAATGCTATGTAAATTATTCTGAGTTATTTCCAGGCCGTTGGAATTGATGTTGGTATTTTATTGATAAAGTAATATTAACGGCAATATTCTTTCTGTTGAATATTTTTTTCTTACATACCGTAACAGCGAATTATTATATTCAGTTTTTATTGGATAGAATATCTTTTTGACTTGTTTTAGACATAAAATAATACCTGGTTTTGAGATACTTTTTGATGAACAAACTTAATAGGGAGTAATAGTGACCACTTATGATCATACATTGTTTGTACTTAGTGAATAACAGCTTCTCTAAAAACTTTCTTTGATTGATATTTTATTCACCTTTTTAGAAAAAATGTAGCATTTAATTACCATCCTAATTGAAAAGAAGAAATCATATACAATGTTCACGTGGCATACTTTAGTAAAACACTATTGTTAGTATTAAAAAAGCGATACAATTTTTTACCCTAAAATAAAATCCTGCAACAAAGTTTTCTTGTATTTGTTCAAGCTGGAAAGTGAATTCTAATGCTTAGATAAAATCAATCTTCCATCTTTTTGATTAAATTACTTATATTATATAAGGCACCATTATAAGAATGAAATGCAAAATGGTACCTTATACTTTTTTATTTTTGTTTATTATGTTCAAATTTAAGGTGATGTATTTTAATTTACATTAATACTGCAAGCCGTACGAACCATCTTCCGTTGACTTTTTTCGTTTAGAAACCTGAATAAAAATTGCCATAATTGATGCTACGTATCACATACAAAACTGACGTTAGATAGGAAGCCATATGGCAGCAGCGCTTACTACCGCACACATGACCATTAGTAGGCCGACTTCGCTGGCTACATACATGGCGGTATATGAAGAATTATGGAGGTGCCAACGAAAATTCGAGGTTTCTTACAGTTTTGAGATGGATTTCTACAGTGAAATCCAGATGACCCGTGGAGAACACAATAGCACTCCTAGTGAAGTGAAAATTATTTCAATTTTTATACCCGTTTAATTTTTATCGCCTTCCAAAGTGAAAGAATAGGAGTTTGTTTACTTCTCAACGCTGAGCTATCAGTGGATGGTGCAAAAAATGTGCTTCATATGCTCGTCTCGAAAAGTTAAGGAGTACAGTGGTTAGTGCAAGGTGAATTTTAAGGATGCACGGAATGCGTTTCTTTGGTTTTACATTCGGAAAATAGTACATATTGCGCGATATAAGCATTTGCTTATGCCGCAGTTGGCTGACAGCTCACGGAAGCTTGTCCATAGTAGGCCGACTAATAAATATGCAAATTTCTACCATACGGCTTCCTATCTAATGTCAGTTTTAATCACATAATAAAACTTGCACTTTCAAGGCTTCCCATAGACAACGTTGCTGCTGAATATTAATATATAAATGGAAAATCATCATGACGACATTATACAAAATATGAATATCATGGGCTTCATCAAAAGCATGTTTTAAAATAGAGGAGATTAAAATTTACATTAAAATTTAGGATAAGAAATTCATACCTTCTCCAAATTCCGTTTCCGCTGCCATATGGCTTCCTATCTAACGTCAGTTTTAGTTTCGTACGTTTTCATTAGGGAAAATAGTACATGAAGGGTGATTCATAACAAGTGTACACATGTGAATGGGCCTTAACTCTTATTTATCACCAATTTCAGGTCTATATATTGACAGATTATGACAGTTTGGTCTTTCACAATTTTAACTATGGCGTCATACACATCAGCCCAATGTTTTATTATTGTTAAAACATCTTACAAAAATAATGAATTGCTAGTGCAAATATTTCGCGCTCTACGTGAATTTTTTGGTCCACATAATCGACCAAGTTCGCTGGTTATTTCAAGAATTGTGAAGGATTTCGAGGTAAACCATACTCGATTTGACCAAAAAAAGTCCTTCATAAGCCCACAGTCCGCACACCTGACAAAATTCAAGCTGTAAGCCATCATGTTCGTGAGAACCTGAAAGTGTCTTTGCGTCGTCGATCACAGCAGTTAAATGTTTCTTATTCAAGTTTGCAACGAATTTTAACTCGCGATTTGAAACTTCATGCCTACAAAATCAAGTTAACCCAGCGTCTGACGCCATTGGATCATGAGATGAGACGACGTTTCATCGATTGGAACCTTCAACAGTTGGAGGAAAATGGGAATTTTTCTCAATCATTGATATTCAGCGATGAGGCACATTTTCATTTGGATGGGTATGTGAATAAAAAAAACTGTCGTCATTGGAGCAATACAAACCCAATAGAAATTCAACAAGCAACCCAGTATCCCGAAAAATTCACTGTTTGGTGTGGTTTTTGGTGGGGTGGAGTCATTGGTCCGTATTTCTTTGAAAAAGATTAGGGAAATGCGGTTACCGTGAATTCTTTGCGCTATCGAAGCATGTTCGAAATTTTTTTTTGGCCAGAATTAGCTGAAATGGATTTGAGAGACATTTGGTTTCAACAAGACGGCGCTATATGCCACACATCACGCGAAACAATCGATTGATTTAAGACCAAGTTTGGAAATCGAATAATTTCACGAAATGGACCCATAAATTGGCTGGCGAGATCGTGTGATTTAACTCCTTGTGACTTCTTCCTTTGGGGATTGCTGAAGGATCGTGTTTACGCTGATGCTCCCCAGACTACTGAAGCATTAAAAACAATATTCGAACTAACGCGATATAAGCATTTGCTTATGCCGCACCTGGCTGACAGCTCACGGAAGCTTGTCCATAGTAGGCCGACTAATGCATATGCGAATTGCTACTACATGGCTTCCTATTTAACGTCAGTTTTGTTTGATACCCATAGACTCAGAGCAATAAGAATTGCTCTAAGCCAAGACTGACGATAGAAACAAGCCATATGGTAGCAATTTGCATATGAGTTAGTCGGCCTACTATGGACAAGCTTCCGGTAGCTGTCACCCAACTGCAGCTTTAGCAAATGCTTATATTTCGTCATATATACTATTTACCGAATAAAAAACGTGCCGAACGCATTCCGTGCATGCTATAAATTCACCTTGTATAGCCCATTGCGCTCCTAAACTTTCCAAGACGAGCAAATGAAGCACACGTTTTGCACCTTCGACTGATAGCTCAGCGTTGAGATGTAAGCAAACTCCAATAAATTCACTTTGGAAGGCGATAAAAACTAAACGGGTATAAGAACTGAAATAATTTTCACTTCACTAGGAGCGCTATTGTGTTCTCCGCGGATCATCTGGATTTCACTGTAGAAATCCGTCTCTAAACCGTACAAAACCTCGAATTTTTGTTGGCACCTCCACAATTCTTCATATAACGCCATGTAAGTTAGCCAGCAAAGTCGGCCTACTAATGGTCATGTGTGTGGTAGTAAGCGCTGCTACCATATGGCTTGTATCTGTCGTCAGTTTTGCTCTAAGCCCATAGAGGAAGAAGATATATAAAGTAGGCAGTAAACAACTTTTCTGTCCAAATTTCCCCAGAATTTACTAAATTGATATAAATTTACCACTAACAAAAAAAGTGCCCAAAGGTAAATTGAAATTAGGGGCAAAAATTCCGTCATATGCATTATGGTAATAAACCTTTTGACTTTTGATTGGTTTAAGTTAGCATGAATATACGAGCATAGTAAGTAAGTAAGTAAACTTTATTGAGTCTTTTTATAACTTGACATTACAGAGTATGCTTAATGACTATGTGACATTTGACAGTATATGGATGTCAAATAAACTTTGACGGTTAGAAAATATGTATACTTATTTTACATCAGTGTTTTTAAGATATATAGACTTTGCCATTTGCTCATATGGCTCACGACATGAGTAGTTTGACAAATAAATACGTTAAAACTTAATCTAAATCTAACCCTAATATAACTTAAATCTATTCCTACATCTAACCTAAAACTATAAGCTGCTTAGTACAGCACTCGAATTTATTTACATTTATGTATATTTATCTTGTGGTTTTATTTTATTACACTTATGTTCTAACTAAATTTGCAAGTATTTTGTTTAACCACGGTATGTGTTCGGTTCAGATGAAACGTAAAACGCCGGTTTATTGGTAGTTACGGAATCAATGGGATCGTGGTGGTATTGGTCAAGGATTTTAAAGGGACATAGGTAGTAGGGATTATTATTTGCGGTGGTAGGCTCGAAAAGTGCGCGAATACATTGACGGGGGTGCTCCCGCCACTTCTCTAGGCGTTTTTTAGACATTGCCAACATGTAATGGAGAATCGGTTCTATCTCCGTATCTACTTCTTATTAGGCCGTCTGTATTTGGATAGGCATTTCCGAAGGATCTTCCTCTCAAAGATTTGGATTTCTTCGGCCGCAGTAGGCGAGATTGTTAGCCATGCCGGAAACGCGTAGGTAATGATCGGCCTAATAAGAGTTTTGTACATTAACACCTTAACTTTTGGGCAGACTGATTTCGAAGAAAGGAGAGACGAAATAATTGCGGACGCTGCTTTCGCTTTATTGAGAATTTTCCTTGCGTGTCTATTCACCTTAAGTCGATTGTTAAAATGGACTCCAAGGTATTTGATATTTTCCTTGAGAGGGATGATTTCACCAGCAATATGTGCTTGCAAATTCCTACTTTGAGACACGGCAAGACGGTGCCCTCTCCCGCTGGCATTTCTGAAGCAGATCAGTTCCGATTTGCTGGCATTTATTTCGAGCCCCCAGTACTTCAGATATTGAAAGATGTTGAGGACAGAGCGCTGCAGCTTTATTTGGGCCATCTCTGGGAGGCTATGGGTGACCGTGAGGAGAATATCGTCTGCATACATTGCTATATCGATAGTCGAGCAGTTTGGACGTGGGATATCATGAAGGAAAAAGTTGAACAGGGTGGGACCGAGGATAGAGCCTTGTGGGACTCCCGAGTTGATAGGGATAGGATTTGAAATGAGGTTCCCCAGTTTAATTTGGGATGTTCTATCCGAAAGGAAGCTGTATAGGATTCTGAGGATTGCAACCGGACAGGATGCCATTTTCAATTTGTATTTGAGCCCGTTAATCCAAACTGAGTCGAACGCTTTTTTCAGGTCTAGAGCACAGGCCACTGTGCACTCTTTCCGCCGAAGATTGCGGGTGACTCTATTGTGCAATAGCATTATTGCATGCTCCGTGGATCGTTCACGTTCAAACCCAAACTGAAAATCGGGGATCAGGGGACCAGTAAATTCGTTCAAGTTTCGCAGAATAACTTTTTCAAGGGGTTTACCCATGTTAGGCAAAAGGGAAATTGGCCGAAAATTATTAATGCTACCTTCGCAGCCTGGTTTTGGTATTGGTATTAGTTTGCTAACTTTCCAAGGTTTTGGAAAGTATCCATTATTAATACAATTATTGTATAATATCGTCAAGAAGGAGGAGATGGTCTTTCTGCACTTCTTGAGTATTCTGCTCGGGATACCATCAAGGCCGTGAGATAGCTTGCTATTTAAAGCATTTAGGAGGTCTTCTACTTCCGTTTTCGAGGTGAAGAATCCGGCGAAGATTGGATGTTGTGGAGAGGATGCTTTATTATAACTAGAGAATATAGTTAAATAAGATCCCTCGTACCCTTCCGTCGTTAGTAGAACCTCTGCTTTAATGTTGTTGTTCAAAGCTATGTTGGATGACTCACGGCGACAATATAGTTGTTTGAAGTATTCCTCATATGCAACGATCTTTTCAGATTGTGCAGTGAAGACTTCGTTCCCTCGCTTTATAGGGTCTTTCTCAATGTTGAATTTGGAACTTTTACGGCCCGTGAATTGATTTATCGTTTTAAAAACATCTGAAGATGGTCGCAGTGATATCAGTCTGCTTTTATAGAAGTTGTTGACTTCTGATCTGATGCGTTTTTGGATTTCACGGGAAATGCTCGTTATTTGCGTTTTAAGTTCCAAATACTCCTCATTGAACCGGTTAAAGCTTCGATGGTAAATACGATTAAGCCGTTGGAGCATATGCTTCCGAGTTTTTATTAATTGAAGAGTCTCCTGAGTTAGACATCTATAAAGCGGGCTGCGTGGTTTCTGGAAAGGGGCATGCTGGTCTAGACACTCTATAATGGCAGATGTTAGTGCTGATATATGCGAGTCTATTTCTGCGTTCGAGAGAACGATATTTTCCGGTGGGAGGTTCGGAAGGAGGTCTTTGAGGTCTTTTCTGAAGTTTGGCCAGTCTATGGAATTAAACGATCTATAGTGAGGTGGGCAAGTAGGAACAGGTATGTGTGATCTAAGGGTTATATTGAGATGGAGGCCATGATGGTCCGATAATGAGGTAAATGTGGAGCACGTGAAGGGAATTGTGGAATCGTTGAGGTCAGAGGATATTATGAAGTTGTCTAAAAATGAGTTCCCTCTGGGAAATGTTGGGACCCCAGCATTTGCTATGGATGCTGAGAGGAGGGCGTCCGCATGGAGCCATTCAAATAGATAGTTCCCGTTGGTATTTCTTGTGGAGTCCCCCCAGTGTTGGTGTCTGGCATTAAGGTCTCCTCCTAGAATAAATGAGTCGTGGGATGAGGCTGTTGCGAGGATTTGGTTAAGTGTAAATGGGATCTGGGGACCTAGATTGCACGGGAGGTATAGGGAGCCAATAAGAATTTTGGCTGGGTTTCCATTGGGTCGCCTGGTGTTGAGCGTTGCTAACGTACATGAGGAATTATTTTGTTCAAAAAGGATTTGATGGATATCTAAATCATCCCGAAACAGTATCGCGGTACCTCTGCCACTGTCATTTCGAAGCACATGGTAGTTCTCCAAGCGGACTTTGTGGTGCTGGTTAAGAACTGTTTCGTTCAGAAGAAGGATGTCGGGTTGGGAGGATTTGACCAAATCAGCAATGTAAAGCCTCTTATCATGTGAGATTAGGGAGTTTATATTAAGGGATATAATGGTTAGTCTATTTGCAACCATAAAGGTTGAAATAGAAATTGAGGAGCGCCATTGGCTTCTCTTGGTCAGGAGTGGTGTCAAAGTATGGGAGGAAAGCCCTGACCTTGGACAGGAGTTCACTGGGAGAGACTCCCAGCCACTCCACGGTTATTTGTTGTAAGCGTTCGACGGGATTGGGAGTTAGTGAAATAAAATTATGGGTCGGAGTTCCACTCCTTAGAACCTCTGAATATGAGGTCCCATTGGAGGGAGGGGCAAAGTGGTGTGGGGTTGTAGGGGTTGGTGTAGTATTTGGGTAAATGGGGAGCGGTGAGAATCTTTTCTGAGGTGCCATCCGTTTGGCTTTATTTTCGATTGCCCTGTCTAACAATCTTTTCCGTTCGGGACAGCCGGAAAAATTGGCTGGATGCCCATGGGTCTTGCACATGGTGCAGAATGGCGCGGTTTCCGGCTTGTCCATATTTTTTCTGGGGCAGCTTTCAGAATTATGCTCCTCCCCACATGCTACACATCTCATGTGGAATCCACAATTGGTGGATACGTGCCCGAATCTTTGACACCGATAGCATTGCACCAGATCACTCCTTTTGGGGCGTTCCCATACGGCTCTCTGGTTCAAAATGTAGCGCAGCTTTATCATCTCGTTCTTATCAGCCTGCGATCCCACTGTAATTCTAAATAAATCTAGGTCGATTTTATTCGCTCTCGACCATGCAGTTGTAAGTGGACTGACAGTCTGGAGGCCTAAATTCGGGATTTGTCTGGCTATGTCCTCTCGAACAGCCTCCACTCCAAATTCAGAACTAATACCCCTTAGAATAACGACACATCTTTTCTTTTCTTTGGGAGTGAATGAATATCCCACTGCTTCCGTATTTTTAAGCAGGTTCATAATGTAGTCGTACGCCTCGAGTTTGTCCACTATGACTTTAAGTCGGGAGTTCGACAATTTAGTGATTCGGTACTCTACACGGGTACCATCTCTAAGGGTGTATCTGTCCATGATACCTTTAAGTACCGTTGCCTTTAAATTTTCAACGAATATTGGTGGGCACCATACCTTCTTTACTCGACTGTTAGCCGCGTTTGAGTTATTATTATCGTTCGCCAGTGCGCTGAAAGGGTTAGTATTAGGTGTGGGTGGGATTGGTATAGGAACCGGGGTTTTACGTTTGGTAACTAATTTACCCTTTGCTACTATAAATTCATTTACCTTACAGTTAATGAGGTTAATATCTTCGTTGAAACTTGAATTCTTTGCTGTTGTATCGTCCGCATCCATCATGTCCGAAGGCATTTCCTTGCGGGCGGCTTTGGTCTTTGGTTGCTCTGCCATCGTGTTCGCTTGCTCCGCTGTCGTGTTCGCTTGATTCGCCATCGTGTTTGCTTGTTGACAATAACTACTCCATTTTGCCGCCTTGGTAATACTAGCCACGGTGTATTTTATGGGCGCTCGCCCAAGATGAAGTTTCTGCTTTCTTTCGGTCTTCAACCTTCAAACTTTATGTATATGATCTTGTGTGATGAAATATACTTATAAATGTTCGTTTTCTAATAGGTTTTTTTATAATTTCGATATTGACACACGCGTGTTGACCGTTTCAACTTCCAAACGTCAATCCTCATTATACGAACATATGTACAAGTATATCAGCCATGGCCACCACAAAATATGCTGAAGTATGCCTCCCTCTTCCTTTTATCGGGCTTGGGACCGGCTTCGACGGAATTAAGGCGCTGGTTTTCAAACAAAAGATGTGCGCATATATGTATGGGTGATAAATAAAATATTGTTGTTATTGTTCTACATCCCTTAATATGTACAATTTTTGTGAATTGCTACCTCAAAGGTACCTTTTGTCAAAGGTTTTTAGCCATGAAATAATATCTCGTGCTAAGATATTTTTCGCTCATTAATTTTATTAAAGAGCTATAATGTTTTGTTTCCTGCATGTGCTTCGAATAATTTGGGAACACTGCGATTGAACAAAATTTTGAATTGAATCAAAAGAGTTTTTGTTAAGAATTCCACCTTTGTTGATCTGTTGCTTCCGTTTGATTTTTTTTAGCCATTTTGCATATAGTAATTGTACTTTCTGATGGTGCGTACTGGCCGCCTCTATTTTTATAGGACATAAGAGATTTGATGTTGACTTGACCTTGAATAGCTGTGATACATTCACTGCATTTTAGTACATTACAAAGCTTAAACACAACAAAACCAGCTATATACTCTACAACTTGCTCTGCATAAAGAAAAAGACTCGTCGTGTCTGCAGCATAGCTATGGTCCAGAAGAAAATTATCATTCGCAGCTTCTTCATCAAAAGTTGAGTCCTCTATCATGGATCCTCGGTCGGCACTAACATTAATGACCTCTAGTGGAGAAACTTTTTTGCATTCAACAACGGAATATGCTTTAATGGCATGCAATTCCCCACCCCGCCATCTTTGATTTGTGTTCGGAATAGTAGTTTTTTGTACAACGAAATAAACTGTCTCATGATTCGGTTGTTATTTTTGCCTAAGCCACCCCTTATTGACCCAAAAAACAGCTCTAGATGATCTTGATTTAGCTTATACATTGGAATGAACTTCAGTTTTCCACTAGCAATGAATCGTTCGTATAAAAGCTTCATATTTCGCATACCAGTGATTAGGCCAGCAAATCCAACATATCTTTTCGATTCTATTTTGGCACCCCGGAAGGCAGCCTTAGACCTTTGATATACTGAATGTGGTGACCACAGGAGTTGTTCAGTATTTGAAAATTCTGTTTGCAGAGAGTTTGTTTCGATGCAGGAAACGATGATAGCTTTCTGGAATTGAGAATGTCAAAAACTTAATTGAAAATTCGAATAAAGTTCGCAGTAGGTTGGCTTCCAGCAAAATTATGCAACTGCAAGCTTTCCCTGCAAAAATCTAAGGCATCAGCTACGGAATCGCTGAAAGTTTTTCCAGCCAATCTTACCTTCATTTTTTGCTTGCTGAAGTATAGGTGTGCCTTTCTAAGCTTGTTATCTAAATGTAAGCCTTCTTTTTCTTGCAATTCCTGTAGTAAAAGTATATAGTTCCATTTGATATTTGTTGCTATTGGGAAAAATGCAATAGATATTTTCCAAGGCTTATTTATAAAAACGACCATAAAAACAAGCATTTTAGTAGCTATTTTGTCGGTTGCCACCATCACCAACGTCGACATATCCAAAAGCCTGATGACCATCCCATTCCACATGTTGTCTGATGTTCACTTCATCGAACACAACATTGACTACAATTATATCATTCGGTGCGATCCGCACAACATTTTTAATGGCTTCGAAATCTTCTTGTGTGAAGCCTGGTATACAACCAACACCTTGGTATCACCTCCGTAGTGTTCTCTGATGAGGCAATGTGTTTCCACATGCAGAGCGTACACACTCATATGCTTTGGGAGAATAAAAATGCAAGTTCAGAGTGAAAGATCTAATAATGGGATCAAATTACCTTGAAATAAACGGTATTCCAACGCTTTATTATAGGGAGCACTTATGTTTTCGATAATTTGTTGGCCGTCTTCACTGATCAAATTTTTTGCTTTTAGACTCCCAAGTAATTGCTTCACATTTGCTGCTTTCTTTCTATCATGGCAGGACCGTTTTCTCAGTTTATCAGCTAGTTTATTTTTGGATGTAGGTTTTTGTTTTATAGCAGCCAATTATTTTTGCAAACTGCTTATTCTTTCTCGTTTTTTCTTGCATTTGAGCCGTCTGCATTCTTCAGTTGTTTCCTATATAAATTATGTTTTAAGACACGATCTTTATAATGAAGATTTCGACACATATTTTCTACACTACCCTAAACACAGAATGCAGCTAAGAATGATCACAGCTACAAAAAAGACAGCCCAGCAAAATATATAACGCGTATAGGTACTTTGAGGAACGGAACAAATGGAGAGGCTATGCTCATATAAGCTCCATAGAAAATGATACGACCACCTTCTGAGCATGATTGTCATTTCATTTCCAATAATTTCCACAATTTCTCCTCTCGAGAGCCAGATTGTCAATTTGACGACTAAACATGGACGCGAAATTTACCTGGCGCGTGTGATACGATTCGGAGTTTAGTCGTTTTTTCGGTTCGAGAACGTGTCCGAAGGTACATATTGACTGTAGTGAAAGTAATATTACACCTGGTTTAGGGATAACAACGTTTTAAGGAGTGACATTGTAAATCGGAGCGAGGAACTCAATTAAAAGTGTAATGTGCGTTATTGCTAGAAAACGATGGGTTATCGATGCGAAAGTGTTTTCTATCCGAAGTAGCCATAATGCTTTATTTGTATTCAATGCTATTTTCTTGTTCTGTGAAGTGTTATTTGCAATAAAATGTTTTTCAAGAGTGCATAAGCGTTTGTTTACTTTCTTGTGACAACCCATTGGGTTCCCCTTAACTAGCTTTAGAATCACGGTCGCAGGGGTAGGTGCAAAAAGACACGTAGTTAGGCAGGCGGTCGCAGGGGTAGTTGCGACAACGTGTACACATGGATGTCCACTCCGGTTTTATCTTGTTCCTCAAAGTATAGGTATCATGGAGACAGCTTGAGGTTATTCTTGCTTTCCTATTGGTTAAAATTAAAAAGTGAATGTCAGTACTCCTTCTGTCGATGAAATTAAGTAAAAGACCATGTTAAGGACTCAAAAAGATTTATTTAAGCAATAAATCTTATCTTATGAGTAAACTAAGATATAAATTAACGTTAACATTTAATATTTTTGCTGAGATTATATTCAAAAAAAGACAAACAAACACAAAATTCTCAATTAAATATAATATACTTACATCTGATGACCAACACATGTCCTGGGGAATTGACTCCTAGTTATTTGGTATATTAACCTGAAAGAAAAATACCAATGGACAAATATATCACCCGCGATGATACTACCTACAGAAATACAATCACTAGCAGAGTCAATTATCTCCGAACTCGTAGAAAATTGCTTCACTCGGTCATCCTAAAAAATATATGGAAAATGTAATGTTTTCCCTGAAAAGATTCGCATTAGTAGTTACCATGTATTCTATGATTAAGCACTCATCTGCAGCAAGTGGAGCAATAAATTTGCAGTACAAAAACTGTTAGTTTCGTTTTCAGTTGCCCATGGAAAGATATTTTCTAAATGACAAAAATAATTCTAATGCAAAATCATCATAGATGTTGATTAGATAGATCTTTCAGCAACTAAAGATAAGGAGAAATCAGGAAAACTTTACATTTTATCACAATCATCTATAAAAACTATTAACAATCTGTTCGATTTTATATAAAAATATTTGTTCAATCAATCAAACGCACATTCCATTTTCTTCGACGAGGGCTCTTGAACATCAATCTGCAAGTACAAATATTATAAAATTCATAATATATATTATTAGCTGCCATTACGGAGAAAAATACAGTTTCTAGAACATTTAAATTAGCAGACGTTTCCTGTGAAAGATTTGAAAAAGTACGTGAAGGGTTAAAAAAAAATTTATGTTTAGAAAATATTTTGATTTTTACCATTACTTCATTTTCCTTAATTTACTCTGCGCCTTTGACATCCGTACTGGCCATAGAGCCTCCATACTTCCTTAATCGCTTGCACATTTTCTCTGATCAGATTTTAAACACGAAAGAATCAAAAAAGATAAACGTAACCATTTTTACATTTTTATCAAGAATGATTTGTGCAGAATTCAAAGTATAATTAGTTTAGGCCTTGTACTTATTAATAAATAACGAGAAGTAGAAATGATAAAGTTATTGGAACACAGCTACATTTAGAATGAACTAAAGTTAGATTGGTAAATAATCGATCGTAGAAAGATAGTAGAGGTTAACAATCGATAGAGAGAGATCGTACTACAGGTTTTATTAGTAGTAATTTAACAATGAAGAATAACATGAATAGTAAATAATGGCCATTAATAAAAATAATAAATAGTAACCTGTAATAATCATTGTAAATAATAATTAAATGATAATAAACCAATAATAATAATAATTAGAGATCGTAACCAGTAGTAATCATAGTCAATAAAAACAAACTAGTACTAATTATGAACAATAAACAAAGTACAAAACTACATAATATTAATGCACATAGTAGCTAATAACAAACTACAACAATAGTAGTAAATAATAACCAATCGTGATAATAATACAAAATACAAAATTACTTTTAAATATTGCTCTTTAAAAGTATTCAACATGGACAGTAGTTCTCAACCTAAGATCAAACGAGCCTAGCATGGATTTTTTTTCTTCATTTGAGTCGTATCGTCCACCCTCTGTTGTTAGGAAGGTTGCAGTCAACATAAATTTTCTGAAAAATTATTTCAGTATGGCTACAGCATTTATAGTTTCCAAGAGAGAACTTTAGCCGTATCAGCCTAAATTACTAAGTGGTAGAGCAAAGAAAATAATAAAAGTAGCGAATACAATATCCGATAGCCATCCATTTGAAGCTATGATAAATAAATATAGATAGATAGATATATTACCATATCAGCAAGCAGCCTACCATTCACTCTATGTTAGTATATAAGAGATAAATAGGAAAGAAATCAATCTAGATCTCCGCACTTTGGCAAATATTTGCAAAATCATGTATATTTTCTAATTTGAATATTGACAAGAACCGTGGACAAGATCCAGTAACCCAATTAGGAAGAATACGAAGCTAAATAAAGAAAAAGGAAAATAATTGCATGTAATAACTTGGTTATTCGAAGTGAATTGGAATTATATGATAAATTTATTCAACTCTTTTCGATCGATTAATCTGAAAAGATAAACACCGTGATTAGATATTATACTCAAACCAATATTCATACCCCAAGTTTATTAATATTCGTATTGTAGCGAATGATGAAGTTGATGAAGTATGCATGCTCGTATTAACACATATTTAGGGTATCTGAAATTTGGAATCGTTTGTAAAATAAACACCATGAATTACTGAATTAACTAACGTCTTTCTTTTCCAGCAAAACCGTTACCTTTCAGCAGGATAATATCGGCGAAAGGTGAGTATGCCGCCGAGAGGGAAGGGTTCCAGTAATCCGCGAATGGTCGGTTTCGGGTTGCGGTCGGTACGCGGTGCCATATATTGAGTTTGTTTTTTTCCTCAGAGTAGATTTTTTCGGTTTTATTAGAGTAGGTTATTTCGGGTACCGCGTCGGTAATATTCGGGAATGCGCATTTTTTCAGCGGTTGTCTTGGTTCCTGATCCACGGAATGAAATTGCGTAATTTAAAGTAAAATCGATGAAGGTTGTTCGACGCGTTTTAAATCAGGCACTTGAATCGGTGGCTGAGTTTTTGTATTTCGGACTTAGTCTGCTCCCGTAAGATCCGCGACCAAAACTCCACTCCGAACTAGCTACCTAGCCAGCAGCCACCTCGGAGTAGACTAAGAGTGTTCGAACTTGTTGACTTGATGGGTACAGTCCGTTGTCACGTCACAAGACTTCACGTCTAGAACCGATGAGAGGTCGTTTTAGATTGATAAGTCTATCAATATAAATCGAACATATTGGCCATCCAGGAAACGAATTGAACTCAAAATCATATTCAAGATTTGAGATCGCACAAAATATTCGAAAGTGGGAAACCTAGTGGAACACGAGAGTTCGCAGTGGCCTTAATTGTGGATAGGGATTTCAAATCTACCGATTTTAATGTAATCAATGAACGATTGTGTGCGATCCGTTTCAAAGGCAAATGCCTCAAAATTTGGCTGATAAAAGTACACGCCCCAACCGAACAAAAAGACGAAGAATCTTAGGAAACGTTCTGCAATCAACTGGAAAAATGAATCGACTCATTCCCGGGAAATGATACAAAAATAATTCTGGGTGATTTCAACGCTAAGGTTGGCAATGAGCTATCTCATGGGGGAACGACTGGAGGGTATAGCCTCCACGATATAACAAATGACAACGGCCAGCGCCTGATTGACTTCGTGTACAGCAGAATTCTAGTCATACGTTCGCCTTGCTTCCCTTATGGACGCATTCATAAAATAACCTGAGTATTACCGATTGGTAACACAAACAACCGGATCGACCATATTCTGATCCAACAAAGATGGGCCTCGAGCGTACTTAACGTCCGTACATACCGAGAAGCCAATTGTATCTTGGATAATTACTTGACCAAAATAACCTATCGATATCATACTATATGTCAAAGGCATATTCGCGAAGACCAGCCCTATACATAAATTCTACATAGAAAGGCTCCAAACGGCCTCTGTGGCGAAAAATTTCACGGAGACCCTCGATAACCAGCTAGCTTCCATCCATCAATTGAAACAACAATTACACGTCATACAGTGTAAATACACGTTCGCAAAAGACCCAAGCACTGTAGATGTGTAAAGGTTTTGATGAAAATTTTAGAAATGTTTCAAAACATTGATATGTTATCATGACCACTTAAACATTGAGGTCAACAAGCTGAAAATTACATGGCGACAAATTAAAATTCACAATAACCATATATTGTTTTTCTGAGCTCAATTTGTGAGTCAAGTTTTGATATTCAGAAAACCTTATTTGATTTACTAATTATTTTAAAGCACCCTTCTGGTAGTAGGGCTCTCTTGCTACTTTCACTTGTCCTTAAACAGTGCTTGACTTTAAAAAGCTGGCCAATAAAATGATTATTTGCTTTGAAAAATATGGGTACCTACGAGAAATTTGCCTTTTCGACTGCTGGTGCCAACGAGATTTTTTATCCATGTTAAATGTTAAGATAACGAAGAAAGAAAATACATATGTAGGTACTTACCCCGTTCGGTGAGTGCTCGAGGATGGTAACGGTTGCTGTGAACAAAAACAAATTTTTCCATGTTAAAACTTAATCTACTCCGTATTTACAGTATCACCTCAACTTCAATTGAAATACCAGTCGGTGCAATAAATTGACAGCATATTATATTGCTGCATGCATTTAAATCGCTTAAAATCTAATGCAAAAATGTTCGACAAGTTCTTAATTCGTATCAGCTTCTGTGCCTCTTAAAACTACTGAAATTGTGGCATTTAAACTTATTATCACTGCACAGTTTTTTTTACAGAAGCAAGCAAGTAGTGAGTAATGCTTCTACTTTGATCCACGGCTACTTGAAGACCGAAGAAATTTTCGTTTTATGAACTTCTTCGCTCACAATTTAACTATCTAGTTTCATTAATAAGAGTCCCTAGGAATATTTCATGCACCCACGTTCGCTTTGGACGAGTATTCGATGTTGAGCTTTTATTCTTATTTTGGTTATGTTCAGTGCATGCCATTATCGAATTTCCCATTTCGCAGTCGTGCAATCAATTTTTTTAAGCTATTGAGCTGACTTTTTTTCTTTTGCTTAGTTATACTGTAGAATAGGTTAGCAAGGCACGATAGTTACGTTTCTTTAGAGCATTTATTTCCTGCACTTTATCACGAAACAGTAAACTATAACTTCCGGAACAAATTCCGAAATGTTCACCATCACCTTTCGCTTATTTTATTTTTAACAGATCGCCATCCGATCCAATTTCAGGAAGGGAATAATCACGAATTGCATCAAATCAAAAGTCGATCGTCGGAAAAAATTTAAAATATCAATCACTCAGAATCCGTAAATTTTAAACAGAAGAACCAGCAAATATAATTCAACAGCGTCGTAACAACGCCTCCTCACTCAGGCCCAAAACCGGATGTATGACTTCACAATGAGCACCAGGATTTTGGACCGATTGCCCTTTTCTTTTAGACTAATTGAACAGCTTTTGACAGTTCCCACTGTGACGTCATGTACGTAAATTGCCTTCCTTTCGGGCCTGAGTAAGCAGGCGTTGTTACTACTGATATATGGATATTCTGGTTTGAATCATCGATATTTTTACGCTGAACAGAAAAATGCTCATGACTAAGATTCGTAGAATCTGTTTGTTCAGCGATGCACAGCCAAAACTCACCAGGCGGTTGAGATGCAATGGAAAGCACACCCTGTAGTACATACCAAGATGCATGCAATCGATGCGTACCCATAACGCATCATGCGATATTTCCCTCGCAATCAATTGCACATAAGCTGACGTAATTATTCACACAAGTATGTGCATGAATAATTACCAGTGTCATGCTTTCACTCATAAAACATCGTATTTCATATAAACAAAAAAATATCCATTTGGACTGCATGTAGCGCCACTCGATAATTCAAGTGCACGACCTACATGTATGTTACGTTGCACATGCAATTGCTTTGGCACGAGCCGAAAGATCTCAAGTATCATAGCGGCCAAGCGAAAGGGATACAATTGCATTGTATATGATTGCATTGTTTTCATGAATGAATGAAACAATGCAATAATGACTAACAGATGAGAATATGATCGTTGAGTGTTTAATTTTATTTGTTTGGATATTGGTTTTGATGTTTTTGTTCCGTTTGTTTTGGGAATAGCGTCACACTTTAAGCGACCTATTGATGTATAGAATAAGAGTATGAGAAAAGGGTCATCATCGTGTGTGACCAATATTTAGAATGTAAAATGTAGTATAAATAGTCGTAAGGAAAATTGTAACATTACAGTCTGAATACACAGCTTGCGAGTGCACTTAGCAGAGCACCGTAAGTATTGAATTAGATTTTGACTTTGAATTATAATTACGGCTCAGCCATTAGGTGAAGCCATTACTATCGGCGTGAAAACGCTGCTCCGATAAATATCAATTTTAGTAACTATTTCTACTTTTACGATAACCCACTTATTGCGAAGAATTTGATTGTTGGATTGATAGAATATCTTTTGATCCCTTATAACTATCCACCTCAGAGCTAGTAGCAATCGGTAGCAGACTATATTGCTGTGGTATTATGCACAAACCTGCTGAGGATATGATTGTGGCAGATGGTTAATTTTGATTAGTTACATTACGGGGTTGCCCTCGCCAACTCACGGCTACTGGCCGTTGGTTCTTAGCAGGGGAAAAAGTGCAGCAAACTGGTGTAATAAGTTCGCATTTAATTTCTGCGCTACGTGAATGCAATCTGCCCGGATTCAATACAGTATGTAGAAGTGGTGAACTTCTTCAGGAAGAGTTGCTCCCGCGATGATGTGCAATATGTTGTACGGGAAATTGTTTCTCGTAACTGATGGAAATCTGACGGCAATGTGCAATTTCAAGGCCGTGAATTATCTGCAGCAAGGAGCAGTTACTGCATCTCTTCAAGCTATTGAACGGCTTTAATTTTAACGTGTTGTCAACGCAATCATTAGTAGCGTTTGCTGATGATCTTATAATTTATACGGCACAATTTACATGATGTGTAGCACTGTATGGATAATTCACAAATGAAAGTCGGTGCACAGGAGTGCGAAACAATTTTGCTTCGCACAACGCTGCGATTGGCTAGTCAAGACCTGAAACGTAATTGGAAGAATTTTCATATTACGACCGGTGAGGGCAGTTCAGAACGGGTTCCACATTAATCCTGTGTTCAATACCTCGATGTTCATCTCGATTCGTACCCGTACTATACTGAACATGTCAATATCATGTTCAGTAAAACACCAAAAGTGTTCTATGTCCCTCTGACGACTATTTCATTCCAGATACATGGATCAAAAGGTCAGTTATCTGTTACAAGGCTCTGGTTAGACCAATCTTGCCATATGGATGTCAGATCTGGTACAATCAGAGTGCTAACACAATGGAAAGACTAAAAGTTTTCGAAAGAAAATACCTTCAGCATAAAATGGTCTGTACAGAAAGCCTGAGACGGATTAGAAACACTGTACATCGAATCGAAGAATATTAAACTGACAAAGTTACGCAAGTTGACATCTACGACTGCTACTTAGAAATCATATAGCCAAACCTGCAACTGTGAGCGAAACCCATTGGATTTCGCAACCGTTCCACCCTACAAACGGGTACATTGAGACTTGTCTCAGCGCTGCCTTCATATCATCAGTAGCATTGGTGTTTCGACATAAATCGGAATTTGTTGATTCTGACGTTGTTCCGCGTATATATATCTTCTTCGTAGCACTACAGCCCCTCTCGGTCCTTCGCTTTCTGCAAATAGCGCTACCAACTGTCTCGGTCCATTGACCGCGTCCTTCAATTTCGAAATCCGAGCATCGATGAACTGTCTTCGTCGACCGAGTCAGACCAGCGTTTACTCAGTTTCCCTACTGGTCTTCGCCTTTCAGGTCTCCCAACGAATATCTTTTTGGGTATGCGTTGTTCGTCCATACGATTCAAGTGGTCAGCCCATTGCAGCTTCCGCAGTCTAACAATCGTTGACACTTCCGACTCGTCAAAAATTTCATGCAGCTCATGGTTGTATTGAATTTGCCATTGGTCCCCATCTAGCAATTATTCGCCTCAGGACCTGTCGCTCAAAGGTGTTCAATATATTCGCGGATGCTTGGGTTAGGGTCCATGTTTCACGCCCGTAGCCAGAACCCACAGATTCATATACTTGGAGCTTTATATATATATATATATATATATATATATATATATATATATATATATATATATATATATGCACGGGCCACCGGTAAGAAGATAAAATATCCTCCGAATTTGAGCTCCAGATATCAACAATTCCAATGTCATTTGCTAGGTTCTTTAGGGCTGGTCGAGCTGGGACGGAGCAATCTAGGTATTGGTGGCTGAGTTACAATGTTTAAATTATTCGTGGCCCATGTTTTTTCGTTTCTCAGTTTCGATTTTCAGCTCATTATTGTTACATTTAATGTTGTTTGTGTTCAGTTTATTCAAAAATTAGAGCTGGGTTTTAATATTTATGTTGGCTATGTTGTATAGCGTGTTTATATTAGGAGAGGATAACGTTTTTTGATCAGATTTTGTAAAAGTTCACTATTCCGTTGTATTCTTTGTATGATACTTAATTTTTATTAGTTGATTGGGTTTTCTTTTTTTTCAATTAATAAATTCTAATTTGATGAACATACGATATTGTTTTTTTAAATCATTTTTTAAGTGCCATATTGCTTGAATTTAGAGTGCAAATTTTATGATTGATAAAATAAAGTGCGATTGAACTTGACGTTCGAAGAAACTCTGATCCAAGAAATGAAGAATATAAGAGAAAATTCAAGCAAAATTATCGCCTTATGAAATAAATTTCCGGACCTATGAGCAGAGGGACAGATGTTCAGGCGCAGAAACAGGCTACTTACTCAGGCCTATAAGGAAATCAATTAACGTACCTTACGTCACTTCCCGTACCGGAAACAGCTGCTCAGTAGCCCTAAATTTCCAAAAACAGCTGTCCAGAAGACTTGAAAGCAGCATCTCAGTAGGCCGAAAGTAGGCTTTTGAGATTGTCAAATATGACATTTCTCAGATGAAATTTAGCCGAAATGATACAAACGAGAACGAAATACATATATTTGCGCGCTAATGTCTTCGACGACTCATATTTAAAATAAATTGTTGACTATATGTACTATATAAAATTTCAAACTACAGTCAAATGTACTGTCAAAAGTTTTTAGAAAATTTGTTTGACTTAAACAGCACTACATGGCGCTGACGAGGCAACTCGAAGAGGGTAGTTCGTGACGTGACGTAGTGTTTCCGGTTTCGGGCCTGAGTAAGAAGGCAAAGGTAGAATACGTCCAGGTCTTTCATGAATAAACGATAACGTGAAGTTGCCTTCAAAGAAGTGTAATGATTTTTCTACCTTCAGCTCGAACGCGGAACCGACCTCTCATCGGTTCTAGACGTTAAGTCTGAGTAGTGCCAACGGATGGTACCAACAGGTCAACCAATCCGTGCACCGTAATCCATTCACGCGGTGACTGCTTGTCGGCCAGCTAGTTCGGAGAGGAGTTCGGTCGCGGGTCTCCGAATGGATTACGCTCAATTACAATATTTCAGTCACCTGAACTTGCCCGTTTTCCAAACGCGTCAACAATTACTCATCCAGAACGAGAAACCTACATTACGTTAGTTCTGGATGTGATCTATCCACAGATCTCAAATCAAAAACGCTACAACAATCCACAGGCGCGTTACCGATTCACCGACGCGGTACCGAAAAATATACTACTCGAACTTAAACCGAAGAAAACTACTCTAAAGAAATGGCGAAACAAACAAAGGTACCGCGTACCGCGCGCGACGCGAAACCGACCTCAGCGGATTTGGCGAAACCCTACCCTCGCGACGGCATACTTACCATGCACTCACCCTCCTGCTGAAACAGAAAGAACCACTGAAAAGGAAAGTCTTGTTTACAATTAGCAATTCATTTTAATATTTTCCATGCTTTTCCTAATTAAATTTCAACAATTGATCTTATTAGGGATTTATATTGAATGGTAAGACTTAAGTTACATATTAAACTTGTGTATAGTACGGTTGAAATTTTCAAGATACGTAACGGATTACACTACATAAGCAAACTATCATCGCCGATTAACTTTTGACACCAAAATTATGCCTGATGTATGAATGTGTTTGTTATTGTTATTCTTTTTACTCCTACACATACTCCTACGTGCGTGTATGTATTCAAGTGAAAATTAAGCAAGGTACTGGTATATAAAATTAATCAACATATTCATACTTAATACTTGAAAACATTGTTCAATATATTGTTTTGTTTTCTAGGTTATGCGGACATGCAAATAAGGAACAATTTTTTTTAATGTTTCAACTCGTAATTAATTAATCTTAATGATGAAAATAAATAGAATAAACCGTAGGGTGTATATTATAATATGAAATTTAAATGTATCCGAAATTATGACCAAATTTCAACTAGATTAGTGTATACTAGTTACTAAAATAGTGGATCTAAATTTTCAACGATTTTGTTTTCCGATTTTCAAAAGTATGCTGATAATAACCTGATCTCTATTATCGCGTTTGTTTTGATTTGTTCTATTTCTAAGAACTTATATTTTTAATAGTTGAGTATTAATTTAATAGTATAAAATAGAGTAATATGCAGTTCGTAAATTCTTATTACAAAAGTGGGTGTGCTTTCATATTCAAAAAGTTTCCTTGTGTATATATTTTTATTTTAAACCGTATTCAATGCCGGTAAAATAATCAATTTTTGAAAGCGGAATTCGAAAACAAAAGATTAACATCAATGAATCGAGAGATAGAAAATTTTCTCTCAATAGTTAACGACCGCGTTCGATTGTATATTCTTCTATATATATTTATCCTAGTTGTTGTTAAACTTCAGTAGAAAGAACTAAGGGAATTTGTGTGCGATCATGTTTCAAATTTCTCGACTTCCTAAAGATTGTTGTTTTCTTACAAATATTAACGTTTTTTTTCTTTATTTTAAATCATATGTTCATTACTTAACTCTTCTTCGCCCAGGAATACAAATATCAAACAAATTAAATTAATATTTTATCAACACTATACCGAAAGCTGTATTTATTTTTCATTTTCTGTCTATGAAATTGATTCCTTCGTGCTATGCTTAGCAATATAATTTAATGGGGTCAATTGTAGAAACATAAAAAAAACAATAAGGTGTAGCTCAGTTTTAATCTCATTGTCCTGTTTTGTGTATGCCTTTCCAAAAGAATGAATTCAATGGCAAGAAACCCAGTATATTTCTAGAAACGCAGGTGACTTCGATCATAATGTATGCCTTCGCAGATGGCTTTAGTGAGATGTAGCTAAAAGTAAGGGTCAATCGTAACACTAAAGGCACATATCCGACACAATTGGTTGAAATTCATTTTCACATTGAAAATTTATTATTAACTGCTGCGAGAAATCATCAAATCCTCATCATTATCATCGCTGATCGCCGTTGATAGTTTATTCTCCTGATTTCGTGCAATCAATTCGGAAAGTGGTTGCCAATCCTCGTCGTCATCATCATCTTCATTTGTTACTATTTCTATAATTTTGTTTTCAGCCGGCCGCATGAATGCCCTCACATCCGCCAACAATTCCTCTTCTGGAACTTCTTCTTTGATACCGACTGAATGTTTTATCGAAGGTATATTTCCACTTAGTCCGCAGTTCACGCAACGTTAAATTTGATGAGGTGATCAGCCGCTGCATAGCTTCGCCATAATAGCAGCAAAGCTCTAGTGGATCACAATACCGAGTCAGTTCATTGTCACAATTGTCACTTTTCAAAAAGACATCTGACCATTCAAGAAAATTGTTTGCAGATGTGAAAACTTTCGTGCAACCAGCTGAAAACAAAATTATCATACGAACGCAACAATTTTCGTTCCGGATTCTTGCGATTTTCTATCAAGAATGAGGTTAGAGACGGAACTCGGGAAATATCCGTTAGCAGACTTACCTTTCTATAGATATTTTCGGCACACACAAGAGCGAAATCCGGACTCTGCCGCACCCAACAATTTGCAGCTGCTATCTCTGGTTCTTCCGATATTTCGCGACACTGGACATATTCGAAGACGACAGCCACGAAAAACTAAGCCGACATGTGGCTGTCAAAAATTTCGGTTGTCACCTCGGACAAAACATCTGTGCGTGGAATGGCACTTCATATGGCGGAAATGTGCTTCTCCAGATGTCGCCAGTGGCATAGTTTTCTCGATGGCCACGGTGGAGGGGCATTTCCAGATGGCTATGTCTCGAAATGTGCCGGGGTTGGATTAATTCTATATTTCGAATATTTATATCCACGGATCTAAATATTTGGACAGAAAAAAAAATATTTTCTGCACAACGATATCCGCACAACAGATGAAGTCCGCTGGCACTTCGAGGACATATCCATCTGGCAGGTTACAAGGGTTCGGGATCGGAATCACTTCGATTCCTGGGCGTAGGCGTCACATTACACATTCCCCCCCCCAAAATCGAAGTAATTACGATCCCGTCTCCTTTGTAAAAGGTCTTGGTTAGGGACGTGGCGGGTCGAAGATCGGTTTCGAAGGATAGGCTACAACCATGTTCGTGAAGACTCGACAGTGACTATATAGTAGGAAGTCAGGTGTTATTCGGAGGCCTTCGTCTAGGCAGAGATTTGGGATAAGCCAAGGTTTCTCGTGGGAATTAGTTGCACTTCATCGTCTAAGGTCTTTTGCGTGGTAAATTCCCAGGGTCTTACCAGTCATGTCCGCGATGAGGTATCGGGTGGGGCTTATTACTTGTAGGACTCGACACTTCACGAATTTCTTGTCTAGTTTGGCATTGTAATGGCGGGTGGCATCGCTCTGTCGGAAGTTTCGACGATATATTTCGTCGCCGGCCTTAAAGCCAGAAGGATGAGATCGCAAGTTGTACCGCTCCTCTCCCATCCGTCTACTTTCTTCAATCTTCTCCCGCAGTTGATCTCGCAGAAGTTGGAGCTTTTCGTGCGGTTCTAGAACCACGATTGGGTCCTCTAGCGATTTCAGCTGCCGCAATAGCCGGTAAGCGCTCCCATGACCGATCATGTACTGGCCGAACACTGCAAAATACGGCGAAATGCCGGTCGTGGCGTGGTACGACGAGCGCAGCGCACTAGTGATGGCGGACAATTTGCGATCCCAGTCCCTCTGATTCGGGTGGACATAGGCGCGAATGGCCGCTATGAGCGTACGATTCAGTCGTTCGGATGCGTTGGCTTGTGGTGAATAGACGGCAGTTCGTTGGTGGATGATGCCGTATTTGGACATTAGGTCTCGGAACTTGCTGGAGGTGAACTGGACCCCATTGTCGGAGACAAGTTTCTCCGGAACTCCAAACATGTGAAAGACTCGTTTCTCCAAAAAGCTGATTATAGGTCCAGTGTGCATGTTACGTAGTGGTTCTATGATAGGGAATTTAGAGAGCTGGTCCAGGACCACGACAGCTCCCGTGTGACCAGAAGCAGATCGAGGGTAAGGACCGATAAGATCAATGTACAAGCGCTGGAACACGCGTTCGGGGACCTCAACCTTACCCATGGGTGGCCGAAGAATGGTGTTGGGCGCTTTAGTGCACTTGCATAGCTCACAGGAGGCTACGTACGCTTTTATCTGTTGTGCCATCTTAGGCCAAAAGAAACAGGTTTTCAACCGCCTAAGTGTACGACCGTATCCGCCGTGCGCACTTGATGGGTGGTCATGAGCCCGCCTGATAAGATCAGTGGTTAATTCTTCGGGCACCCACAACTTCCACTGTTCTTCTTCTTGTATGGGGTCTCCGGATGCGTGTCCCATCCGTTTGTAAATAAATCCATCCGTCAACCGCAGTTCAGGAAGCTGGGGCTGTTGATTCTGGATAGTGTGAATCAGTTGGGTGTAGCTGGCTGACTTGAAGGCAGGATGGTCCAAATCGATCAATTGGGGGCTGTCGTCCTCTTGGACCAACTCGGCTCCTTCAGGGGCAAACATTCTGGATAGGGTGTCGGGGACTACATGCTGGCTTCCTTTTCGGTGGCGAATTGTGAAGTCAAATGCCTGTAGTTTCAGTGCCCACCTGGCCAATCTGCCGTTGAGATCAGTCTGGCTCATTAGCCATTTTAGAGAAGCGTGATCCGTAACGATTTCAAAGGTGTGTCCCTCCACATAGGCTCGGAAGCGTTTCACTGCCAACACCGCGGCTAAACATTCTTGCTCGGAGACCGTGTAATTTCGCTGGGCTGGGTTCAGCTTGTGAGACATGAAGGCTATAGGTCTCTCCTCGCCGTCTTGTGCAACCTGGACTAAGACTGCTCCCACCCCATGTTGACTCGCGTCACAATGGATTGAGAACGGTTTGTCAAAGTCCGGGCTGTGCAGTACGGGGGCTGTAGTCAGACTCTTCTTTAGCTCTTCAAAGGCTCGCAAGCTGGGCTCTTCCCAGACGAATTTACGTCCCTTACGCAGCATGTCGGTCAAAGGAGTGGTAATGGTGGCATAGTCACGTACAAAACGCTGGTACCATCCGCATAAACCTAAGAATCGGCGTAATTGTTTGGTGGTCTTGGGTAATGGAAAAACGTCAATCGCTTGAGTCTTTTCCGGATCGGTCTTGATATGCCCATGCCCAATGATGTGACCTAAATACTTCACCTCCGTCATCACGAACTGGCTCTTCCTTATGTTGATGGTTAATCTTGCCCTCCGGATGTGTAGAGCCACCTCCTGAAGCAGGTCGATGTGTTCGTCAAAGGTCTCGGTTATAAGCAGCAGATCGTCCAAGTAAACGAAAACTTGGTGCCGCAAATGAGGTGGTATCACCTTATCCATAAGGCGCGTCATCGTTTGGGGGGCATTACACAATCCGAATGGCATGGTCACGAATTGATATAAGGGCCGGCCTGGGACTGTGAAGGCTGTTTTCTCCTTTGAACCGGGGTCTAAAGGAATTTGCCAGAAGGCGTCCTTGAGGTCTAAGCTCGTGATGAAATGGGCTTTAGGCAATCGACTCAAAATGCCTTCGATCAACGGTAGAGGATATGCGTCCTTGACTGTGACGGCGTTCAAGCGTCTGGCATCTAAGCATAACCGGACCTTGTTCGGCTTGACAACTAAGGTGACTGGGGAAGCCCACGCGCTCTGTGATTCTTCGATTACGCCTAATGATAGCATTCGATCCACTTCGGCATATAACGATTTTTCCTTCGCCGGAGATATGGCGAAATGTCTCTGTTTTATGGGTTTAGCATCCCCCACATCTATAGTGTGGAACACCAGGGCAGTCCGCCCGAGACCTTCTTTCTCATGCGATGGAAAAGCCGATATAGCCGAGTCGAGACGCAGTTGCTGAGTTACATCCAGTGTATGCCGTAGTAAGTTAGTGGGTTGAGATTGGTCAGGAACGGTGGTGACGGACTCCAGGGTCGAACCGGAAAATAGTGCCGGGGCCAAGTTAAATTTTCGAACGAAATCCACTCCTAGGTAGAGATTCTGGGTTAACTGAGGTATGATGAAAAATTCCATAGGTTTAGTTACCCCTTTAAAGGTGACATCCGTCATAATTTTTCCCACTACAGAGTGACGAGTTCCGTCCGCCGTGCTTAACCAGGAGGTGAAATGACGGATTTGGTCCGCGTGCTTTGCCAGTACCTCCCCTGCAAACTCGGCAGAGATGCAATTCACACTGGCTCCCGTATCGACTAAGCCTGATACTCGTTTTTGCAGGAGGTGTACTGACGCATATGGCCGGACATCCTCCCTCAATAATTCGTCTAAGTATATGTCCTTCAACACTTTTCTCGACTGCCTGACTTTTCTCCAGAAGCTCCGCATCCGACGCGTGGCTCGCTTGCTTCGCGGTGGGACAGTTGTGACCAATTCCTCATGGAAGATGCGCTGTCGAGTAGCCAAATAATTCCGCAGCCTAACATGAAAAGGTTTTACATGCCAAGGAACATTCGTCTCGCTATCCTTTCCCTGCGCGTTGGCCTCGGCGAAGGACGGCGTCGGTTGTGGAACTTCGGGAGAACTGTGGTTAGCGGTGCGAGTCAGCAGAGTTGGAGTCATGTTGGGAGCTGGGTCATAGCTGGTGATGGGGTCTGGATTGGTTCGTCCGGGGTCTAGGAGTGCCGACGGGTGGTCGCGGCACTCGGTGGCAAGTTTTTTCGCCCTTTGCAATTTGCACAATCAGGTGCGTATGTGTCGGCCTTCCCGCAGCGGTAGCAGAAAAGCGTCGGCTCCGCTGGACATGCATAGAACCGATGTCCCGGTTGTCGGCAGTTCCAACAGACTGTCGGGCTTGTAATTGCTTCAAGGGAGGGTCGATCAATCAAGGCTGGGTCCTCAAGCTCCGGTGGTGCTCCGCTCCTCGGTACTGGTACTGGATCAGCAAGCAGGTGGTCCGCTGCCATCAACTCCGCGGTGTGATGATTTCGGGGATTTGGTCCCGTTATGCGAGGTTGTGGACGGAAGGTACCACGCCGCTCATCCAAGTGTTCTTGTCTACGCGCATGGAGGCGCAATCCCTGTATGGTGTTGATGGGAAAATGTAGCAGGCTGTTCTGGAGATCCCAGCGCATGTTCTCTCTGATAATTTCTACCAATTCGTCCTCGGGCATGGTATTTCGCAGGCGAGTGCTCAATCTCACTATACTGGTGTAGTACTGGTCGAACGGTTCGTGAGCGCCTTGTTTCCGTTTCTTTATTTGCTCTCTTAGCTCTCTCTCAGTGAAGCCATCCTCAAATCGATTGCGGAAGGCTGCACTGAAAGAGTGCCAAGTGGGACGTGGCGTTGACTCTTTAAAGCTCCAGTACCAGTCGGCAGCGTCGCCGCTGAACAAAAGATGTGCATGCCGGAGGAAGGCCGAGGAATCACCTCCCAGGGTGCTGGATACCAACGCCTGAATCCGGAAAAGGAATCGGTCCGCCGATATCATATCGTTGAACCCTGTAAAGTTCAGGCGCCAACTCTCCATGATACGAGGCGTCGGGTCTCGAAAAGGTGCCAATGCGTTCCCGGGGGGAATCACATCCTCGATTGACCTGTTGTACTGAACGGCCTCGGGGGCTGGAGGTACCAACGTAGGTCCGGTACTGTGTCGCGGTCTGTATTCGGGAGCTCTGGGATCCATTCCCGAGTTCCTTGGAGGTGGGACCCATTGCTCGGATTGTCGGGAGTGAGGCATCGCCACACTGGGATTTGGCTCCCAGCCAAGCGGAGTTCTCACGCGACTGGGTGGTTGGCTCATAGGGAGATTCTGGAGCTTTCCCTCCAGGTTGCCAATCCTCTCCGACATATCTCTCATCAACACCGCGAGGGTGTCAATGGAGTGAGCGGAAGGCATGGGTGTCTCCTCGGACACGACACTTGCGGCCGGAACTTCACCGCCTACGGCTCCTTGCATACCAATCATCTTCACAAAATTAACGTTCCCTTCCATTTTAATCTTTGTAGTATTGATTCCAATTTATCGTTCCTAACAATTATTTAAAAATATCGAGCTTAAATTAAATTTCTAAATCTTTAAATATGACTAAAACTTAAGACTAAATCAGTGGCCGAAAGTGGCGAGCTATTAATAGTGACTGGGAAAAAAAATTGTTTAAGACACACTTTCCTTTCCAGTGGTCGACATCTTCAGCGGGAAATGAGAGTGCGTGGTAATCTGCCGAAGAAAGGGTGCTTCGGTCGATTCACGAAATTTAACCCCATACCCACATACATTACAAACCGTTTCTAATCTACGTTAAATGACTCGACGAGACAAGTGGTAGAGCTACCGTAACGACTTTGTACGCGGTCAAAATTCCCGACGCGTGGAAGCATTCCGGGCTTCGCAACTCCAGCATACGCCATCGAACGTTGAACCGATACCACTCGTCTAACACGCATACGAAATAGTTAGAATCCTTCCGCGACATAAAGGCAAGGTAGCCTTCTATTTTCTTGAGAGTCCATGCTGATAGGTAAACCCATCAGACTGGCAGTTCCATCAAGAAAATAGAAGGTCCTTACAGGGGTTAACCTGGGACAACACATCGGAAGGATTCTGTCGCGAAAGCAAAATCAAACAAAGGAGAGCGGAAGCTACAACTCACGTGAAGCGACCTCTAATGTGTATCACACAATTCCACTGCTCCTGATAGTGGGACTCGAGTACCAAAGTACCTTACATCCTCCGTAAAGGACCAACTCGTCAGAAGACGCGAAGTTCTTTTCCCCTTAGGATGTTTTTGGGCCCCACGTTGGGCGCCATTTGTAATGATTTTTCTACCTTCAGCTCGAACGCGGAACCGACCTCTCATCGGTTCTAGACGTTAAGTCTGAGTAGTGCCAACGGATGGTACCAACAGGTCAACCAATCCGTGCACCGTAATCCATTCACGCGGTGACTGCTTGTCGGCCAGCTAGTTCGGAGAGGAGTTCGGTCGCGGGTCTCCGAATGGATTACGCTCAATTACAATATTTCAGTCACCTGAACTTGCCCGTTTTCCAAACGCGTCAACAATTACTCATCCAGAACGAGAAACCTACATTACGTTAGTTCTGGATGTGATCTATCCACAGATCTCAAATCAAAAACGCTACAACAATCCACAGGCGCGTTACCGATTCACCGACGCGGTACCGAAAAATATACTACTCGAACTTAAACCGAAGAAAACTACTCTAAAGAAATGGCGAAACAAACAAAGGTACCGCGTACCGCGCGCGACGCGAAACCGACCTCAGCGGATTTGGCGAAACCCTACCCTCGCGACGGCATACTTACCATGCACTCACCCTCCTGCTGAAACAGAAAGAACCACTGAAAAGGAAAGTCTTGTTTACAATTAGCAATTCATTTTAATATTTTCCATGCTTTTCCTAATTAAATTTCAACAATTGATCTTATTAGGGATTTATATTGAATGGTAAGACTTAAGTTACATATTAAACTTGTGTATAGTACGGTTGAAATTTTCAAGATACGTAACGGATTACACTACATAAGCAAACTATCATCGCCGATTAACTTTTGACACCAAAATTATGCCTGATGTATGAATGTGTTTGTTATTGTTATTCTTTTTACTCCTACACATACTCCTACGTGCGTGTATGTATTCAAGTGAAAATTAAGCAAGGTACTGGTATATAAAATTAATCAACATATTCATACTTAATACTTGAAAACATTGTTCAATATATTGTTTTGTTTTCTAGGTTATGCGGACATGCAAATAAGGAACAATTTTTTTTAATGTTTCAACTCGTAATTAATTAATCTTAATGATGAAAATAAATAGAATAAACCGTAGGGTGTATATTATAATATGAAATTTAAATGTATCCGAAATTATGACCAAATTTCAACTAGATTAGTGTATACTAGTTACTAAAATAGTGGATCTAAATTTTCAACGATTTTGTTTTCCGATTTTCAAAAGTATGCTGATAATAACCTGATCTCTATTATCGCGTTTGTTTTGATTTGTTCTATTTCTAAGAACTTATATTTTTAATAGTTGAGTATTAATTTAATAGTATAAAATAGAGTAATATGCAGTTCGTAAATTCTTATTACAAAAGTGGGTGTGCTTTCATATTCAAAAAGTTTCCTTGTGTATATATTTTTATTTTAAACCGTATTCAATGCCGGTAAAATAATCAATTTTTGAAAGCGGAATTCGAAAACAAAAGATTAACATCAATGAATCGAGAGATAGAAAATTTTCTCTCAATAGTTAACGACCGCGTTCGATTGTATATTCTTCTATATATATTTATCCTAGTTGTTGTTAAACTTCAGTAGAAAGAACTAAGGGAATTTGTGTGCACTCATGTTTCAAATTTCTCGACTTCCTAAAGATTGTTGTTTTCTTACAAATATTAACGTTTTTTTTCTTTATTTTAAATCATATGTTCATTACTTAACTCTTCTTCGCCCAGGAATACAAATATCAAACAAATTAAATTAATATTTTATCAACACTATACCGAAAGCTGTATTTATTTTTCATTTTCTGTCTATGAAATTGATTCCTTCGTGCTATGCTTAGCAATATAATTTAATGGGGTCAATTGTAGAAACATAAAAAAAACAATAAGGTGTAGCTCAGTTTTAATCTCATTGTCCTGTTTTGTGTATGCCTTTCCAAAAGAATGAATTCAAAGGCAAGAAACCCAGTATATTTCTAGAAACGCAGGTGACTCCGATCATAATGTATGCCTTCGCAGATGGCTTTAGTGAGATGTAGCTAAAAGTAAGGGTCAATCGTAACACTAAAGGCACATATCCGACACAATTGGTTGAAATTCATTTTCACATTGAAAATTTATTATTAACTGCTGCGAGAAATCATCAAATCCTCATCATTCTCATCATTATCATCGCTGATCGCCGTTGATAGTTTATTCTCCTGATTTCGTGCAATCAATTCGGAAAGTGGTTGCCAATCCTCGTCGTCATCATCATCTTCATTTGTTACTATTTCTATAATTTTGTTTTCAGCCGGCCGCATGAATGCCCTCACATCCGCCAACAATTCCTCTTCTGGAACTTCTTCTTTGATACCGACTGAATGTTTTATCGAAGGTATATTTCCACTTAGTCCGCAGTTCACGCAACGTTAAATTTGATGAGGTGATCAGCCGCTGCATAGCTTCTCCATAATAGCAGCAAAGCTCTAGTGGATCACAATACCGAGTCAGTTCATTGTCACAATTGTCACTTTTCAAAAAGACATCTGACCATTCAAGAAAATTGTTTGCAGATGTGAAAACTTTCGTGCAACCAGCTGAAAACAAAATTATCATACGAACGCAACAATTTTCGTTCCGGATTCTTGCGATTTTCTATCAAGAATGAGGTTAGAGACGGAACTCGGGAAATATCCGTTAGCAGACTTACCTTTCTATAGATATTTTCGGCACACACAAGAGCGAAATCCGGACTCTGCCGCACCCAACAATTTGCAGCTGCTATCTCTGGTTCTTCCGATATTTCGCGACACTGGACATATTCGAAGACGACAGCCACGAAAAACTAAGCCGACATGTGGCTGTCAAAAATTTCGGTTGTCACCTCGGACAAAACATCTGTGCGTGGAATGGCACTTCATATGGCGGAAATGTGCTTCTCCAGATGTCGCCAGTGGCATAGTTTTCTCGATGGCCACGGTGGAGGGGCATTTCCAGATGGCTATGTCTCGAAATGTGCCGGGGTTGGATTAATTCTATATTTCGAATATTTATATCCACGGATCTAAATATTTGGACAGAAAAAAAAATATTTTCTGCACAACGATATCCGCACAACAGATGAAGTCCGCTGGCACTTCGAGGACATATCCATCTGGCAGGTTACAAGGGTTCGGGATCGGAATCACTTCGATTCCTGGGCGTAGGCGTCACATGACAGAAGCAGTCGCAATGATTGGCAGCGGTAGCTACTGATGAGGAGCGCCGGCCACCCCACTGAAACTGCTTTTGATCCCTCTAGGGATTTTTAGTAAAAAAAAATGATTCATCGTGTTTTCTGGGTTTTTAATCTTTGGTCTAACCAGGTGGGTTTTTTTCAGTGATAACCCCCGTTTTCTGGAGGAACCGACTTTCGGGTTTTTCTTAGGAAATTAATTAAATCGAAATATACATTTTATATGTCTATTCATTACCTTTAGGAATAACCATTTTTTCATTTTTTTTGCATTCAAAGTTTTTAAATCGAAATGAACTGAGGGATATTTCATTTTTGTGTTGAAAACAAGAAACTGTCGTTTCGAAATTCAAGCTAACAGCTTACTGCTGTTTAGCTAAGTCATTCATTTACAGTATAAAGATGAAAGTTCCTTCAGTTGAGTACCCAAGCATTTTGCGTGTGCTAGCTTTACTTCGCACTCGACGTGAAGTCATCCAAAACAAATATTTGATACAAAAAAAAATGGATTTTGGTTAAACCGGTGCGGTTTTTCACATGCCTAGTTCCCCTTGCGTTTCAACGACGTTCATTGGAAGTGAAGGTTGCTCCCGCTTGGTATTCATTTTCTAATTGCGAAGCTTCCATGTCTGCAAACCGTAGTGTTGTCACGAATAAATGTAGTTGAGTTAAAGTTTTACAAGACAATAAAAATTTCGAGGAGCGGCCGCCTGAAAAATGTTCCTGTAGTGTTCTTGAGCAGCGATAAAAAATCTTCCCATTCGATTCCACAAAGCTAGCGAATAAGCACGTGTACACTGGCGCTAAGCGAAGCCATTCAGCTGAGCTTCGCTGTTTTATAGCTTGCTATTTTCACTCCACTTTTATTAACTGATCCGAACACATCAAGCTTGGCAACCGACGATGATAGCACTTTTTTCATTCTACTCATAAATGTGAATGTTTCTTACCTAATATTTCTTTTCTATGCAATGCAATTTTTATCGTGCTATTTCCACATAACAAAAAGCATTACACACAGAGCTTTGAAGGAAGTTTGATTGAATTCAAATTGTTCCAATCACGCGATGAAGGTTTGACACAGACAGAACATAATTAAATATAAGTCGAGTAGATAGGAGAGAGGCTTTTTCGTACTTTTCGCTCCCCTCGACCGCCTGATCCACAATCTGACTTTTGAATTTAAGATCCTTTAAGTTCTATACAAGACATTTCATTTGATACCCTATTCGACTACTTTTAATAAAAAAATTGTTTGAGGATCACTTTCATGTAAGTAAATTTCTATTTTAAAGTTTTCGATGAGACCTAAACATTTTAGAGACCATCAGCCCTGACATTTCCAGAAAGTTTGAGCTTTGTATCTTTTATAGGTTCTGGGAAAACATGCTGGGACGCACAGACGGACAGACAGGACGCACAGACGGACAGACAGGACGCAAAACTAATAGTTCTTTGTAAAATTCGTTTTAAAAAGCCCTAATAACAGCCGTATCTATTTACCGTAATGCATCTATAATTTTGTTGTTTAAAATAGTATTGTGGACTTGACCAAGCCTTCGCAAAATTTTTATATTGATTTGCGACTCTAGAGCTTTTTTGTTCGAGTTTTTTAATACTCGTTTTTACGTGAATTAAACAGGACTTCATCTACCTTAAGTGTTCACTAGTATTATAATACTCCCGTCAACAGGATTAAAGTTAATTTCTGAAAAACAAATTGAGACTTCTTTGCTTGAATAACATAGATGTACGAGTATCTAAGAAGGACTTCTCTACTCCAAACAATGCGCACAAGGATCAAGTTCGCATTAATTTTCATAATAAATTAGTGTATAGTAATGTTTTTGCTTTAATTCCAGAGTTCCAATTTACTATACTGATTAGACATAAATATATATATTTACGAAAACTTGGGGGAAATATAAATTTAGTATTTGCTAAGTTACTTGACCAAATTTTATTCAAAAAATGCTTATTGATTTTATTTTCACACAGGTCATTAATTTTACCTTCTTTCTTCACTTATATATACATATAGATTAGACAATAGTGCATCATCTATGCGCCAACATTTCAAAACAGGACATTTAATATACAAAGTATATGAGTGCCGAACACATAGAAGAGCATATAAACTAGTTCATCTTATTTGCTATTGAATAATGTACATTCACTACTTTTTACATTTTAAGGAAAAATATTTTGTTTGTAATTTTTTTCATATATATTAAAAACAAAAATACAAATTTTAGATACATTCAGGGGACAATTTAATGATATTGGATATCACTGTCTACATAAAATTGAATATTAATTAAGCCTTCAATTATGTGTCAATTATTATAAATACTACCATTTATTGGACTAGCGGAAAAAGTGCGATTTTGCTGTAATTTCAGTGGAAGAATAGAATATCAATAACCCAGTATCTCTAGAGTAAATTAATCGAAAAGTAATCAAAGTCAATATTCGTCAAAGTTTTGTTGCATATTTCATTAATCAAATATTAATGAAATACTGAGAAATACTTTGAAGACAAAAATAGCAGAAAATGTTCTCATGGGGTCAGAATCCTGTGAGGCTTTTCTTTGAGAATATAAAGGATATAAGGATGTTTTTTGATTCAATTATATTCAAAATTGAGTGGCTGATTTCAATTATTATAACGAAGAGAAAAAATCAATTTTAAAAAGGCTTAAACATGAGAACAGTAAAAGTCGACTAAGTATTAATTTCCAAAAAAAAAAATCCAGTAATAAACATCAAAATATCATTTAATTAAAAAAGTTTGCTATCATTTACTTTATGGTATATCTAATTTCCTCATGTTTTTCGATATCACTCTATTATTCTATTCGAATATTCATCTTCAAATTCACTTGATTTCATAAAAAAAGTTAATAAATCGGTAGATTTCCCTCCAGCATTATCTCTAATTATTTAAAGCACAGTTAAGGTGAAAGAGACTTGTAGAAACAAATAAAGCTTCCTATTCTTAACTGAAATTGTTGCGGCAACTATTATACCCAGAGATGATTTGAATCTTAAGTTAAGGGTGTAACGAGCACATGGAATGTTTAAAGGCGTTTATTTATAAAAGCTTGGTTAATAACTGAAAAGCCGGCGTAATAGTCGACATACTGGACAGTTTATGTGTAACCTGTACAATATTTATATATATAAAAAAAAACGGATTATGGACCCTCTATATTCCAGTGGAATTATTTAAGAAATTTACATGGAAAGAAATTTTAGCTAGATTACTCTAATTTTAAATGTATTTTAAAATACGTCTGAATATATCTGCGAACGAACTGTAGCATTTTTGCTATTCATTCGTTGTTAAGAAAACTAAATTAAATGCTTTTCTATTGATCACAGCATGAGATAACGTTTATGATATAGATTCCAACACAAATCTTGTGCCAATTTACATTGGTCTTGGATAAGAAACGAGTAATCTTAAACCTAGTCTTAACACTGGTGTAACTACCTTCGTGCTATATCGCGGCGTTTTAGAACATCGAATATAACTTCCGATGCATCCTGATTATCACTGTTATGCGAAGCTTCTGAATCGGAGTTATTTAAGTCATTTGAATCCAAAAGTGGAATACTTTGAGCAGTATTGTTGCGAAATTTTACACTTGTTGATACACTGTTCGAAGCTGATTCGTTGTTTATGGTAAATACTTCTTCATTCTTCAATCGTGAATAAACTGCATATTTATGAGCAATATGGCAGCAAATACCACCCAGGCAAAGTGTTAAGCCTAAAATATTGACTGTGCTTAACTGATCACCAACTACTTCTACGGCAAGTACGAGTTGGCATATATCCTGTGAATAATCCATAACTTTTATTAGTTCAATTCCAGTTTAAAACCAAAAGCGGGGTAAATATATAATTATTATGATGATTAGATTATTCTAATAAAGAATGAATTTTAATATAAAGCAAAAGAAATATTATCTTACTAATGCGAAACGAAAAGTTCAACGAACTTTCTAATAAGGGAAACACAACGTTTCATTTCATATTCGTTGATCATTTATTTTCATTGCAAATACTGCAGGGTTTTCGGAATAAATACTTATTCTTTTCTCGATGCAAACACTGCACTGAGGAAGGTATGTGTGTGTTTGCAATAAAAATAAATTATAAACGATTTTAAAAGGGAACGTTATTTTTCCCTTTGTAGAATTTCAGGGACATGTTTTGGCTATTGGCAGCCGAACATAAGATAAATAACTTTGAAATTAAAAGAATAATTGCAGACAAAATCACAATAAAAGCTTCAACTCATCCAAAGAAGGTCTGAGTTCTGGGGAGGTTCCGCACTTGACCTACATCCCAAAAACTGAACGGTGTAGTAATCAAGCAGTCCGTACCTACAAACTACAAGAGCAAATAGCAGTGATAATATTGCCCGCCAACAAATGCCGATTACAGTATCTATTCTTCACAGTCGACACAAAGTCAGGACCCCTTTCATAATGGCATGATCTCCTCGGTTGGTATACACCAGGAACCAATGTAGTGAAAGTAGGTATATTATATCCGTAAAGGACGGCAGCGATGGTCTGCTGCCTCAGCGGAAGAGGATGTTGGGATCCGCTGAGATTGCCCTAGTCTGGGGACGCGTGAATGCGCTCGCAGTCTAGCGTTGCGGGGTCGTGGGGCGGGTTCTTTTCTCCAACACAAGGACTCACTACAAAAGAATTTCGCATCCACGAATTCCGGGGTCAAGAAAATGTCGACCGAAGTCGAAAAGGAATTATAAATTTTTCCCGGCAAGTAACCAGACGGGTTATCGCCTATCGATAGCATATATCCGTTATCACCACGCCTTCTTCATCAATGAGCGGGTATTGTCCCAGATGTAAGTTGCTAAATTTTCTTTTGTACTAGCAGTGTCATTGAAAAATTGGACGTCCTTGTCCAGATTTTTGTGGTCCAAATTCTTGAAAATCACTTCCTCCATGTGATGCTTCAATTCCGATATTCATGACCATGCCGCTCTTTGGACAAACCGGTCCCCGTACGGTAGCTTTCACGATGGAATTATGACCGTGACTATTCTCCCAATTGCATTTTCCATATGTTTCGCGATTGTCGTCGTCACTTAAATGTTTACTATGTAAACGATGTGCCACACTGAAAAGTTCTTTTCGTGTGAGATAAACAATTATTCACTAAGACGTTATGTTAATCCACTTCATACGGCACCGAATCAAATGGCCACCAAACTTATCGAATTGCAAAAGCGTTCCATCGAACAAAATTTTGCCAATGCGTCCGTGGTTCTTCGCGATCTCCCGTCCAAACAAATGCAATTTTCCTTGGGAGCACTATTCCGCAGGGGAATGGTAATGTATTGGAGTTAAAGGGTGGAAATGGTTTTCAATTTACACCTTTGAATTTAATACCCGGTCTTTAAATGATTTTGACGGCACTTTTACCAACACTTTTCATGCCGCACCTATTTTGCACCGCGACCGTGTACCCAACCCGTCTTTCTCGAGTAGTGGCTGTAATTCGACTCCCTCATCCGTCCCAGAAATTCCCGACTTTTCTTCTTTCCATTACCGTGTACACGGTAAATCGCATCAGCTGCTCACTCAGCCGCGTGCGATTGCCTTCGGTCATGTAATACACTGTTGAGGTGCACTAAATCAGTATTCCCATGTTCGAAATTTTAATTGGCAATTTGAAAATTTTTCCAAGAAAAATTAACTGAAGTCAAGAAAAACGAAAAAGATTCTAAATAGTAATAAAAGTTAAATATCATGAGGAATATAATTAAAGGGAGAAACTATCATTTAATATAAAGGAAAAATGATATAAAATTACATTTAATTATGAGTTAATAAGAAGGAAAACTATTTTACAAATTACGACTATGAATGGAAGTAATTAATTACTTTCCTAAATCTGCCATTAACATTTTGAATAGGAGATAGGAAGTTTTCGAGCAGTTTGCTTGTGTGATGAGAAACGAAAATGTTTAAAATTTTTCCTCAAAAAATGCACTACCCAGCCGAAACTGGAACAACTATGTTAACTGTTCAGATTTTGGCAATGTAGAAGCTAAGTCGTGACAAACAGGAATTTCTCGAAACACCAACATTTCTAGAGTGTTATTGTTAATGAAGAACTACAAATTTTACATAAAAAGTAACTGAATGAGCTATATTATATTTTCTAGAATGCATTCCATTTTGAGGAGTTTGCTATGTTCCTTAGCACAGACGCATTCAAAAACCTGATAGGTTTAGCTAGCACAAATGTTCAAGGACTGGCAACAAGTCCATTTTCTGAATGGGTGCAAAAAGGATCAGATATTGATTTGCCTTCAGGTGAAAATCTAAAATTGGATAATTACATTGATGATCTTTATCATAAACATAATGAACTTGCTGGCAAACTTCTTAATAACGAAGGGTCCGATCTTTACGAACTTAGAAGCAAAATCAATCAGTCAACTTTCCCGTATTTAAATTATATTCTTGTGTAGAAAACGTTAATGCAATCCATTGCACACCTACAAACCCACAAAACAAGTCTCGTTCGACTGATTTTTGGATCAACTTGCGTGAGATGCGAGTTGCTGAAAAACCGGCCAGCGGAGACTGGTTGCTGTGGTTTGATTTGGGAGTGTTGTTTTGTTCGTTGCCGGCGCTGGTGGAGATCGGGGTTGAAATAAAAAATTGATTTGTGTGCGCTCGTTAGCTAGTCGCCCTGTGATTTTCGTGCATGATTAATTTAACCATAGAAAATGGGAAAGATAAAGGGTTGGTGATTTGCACGTGGGCCCTGGCAAATGCGAATGGTAGTTTCGGGATCAAACTTAATCTTGGGACGATAGTTTCATTAAGGGAAGCCTAGATCGTGGAAAAGGGAATGTGAAAAAACCGTAAGCCCGCGGTTGTTTGAAGGAAAAGTGAAAAAAACGTAGGCTAAGCAAAAAAAAATATGAAAATGAGAGTGGATGCGCTGTCACATGACACAACAGCTAGTTCGCTGTTGAAACATTGTTTTTGCGGTTTTTGATAACGATTTTTACACTTGCTGCTGGATCGGGCGGTTATTCTTTGAATATTCAAATGTAGCCAAATATTTTTAAATGTGTATTAAACAGTGAATACTCATCAGATTACCTAATTCGGATGAGTTCATCGAAAATTGAAATTGATTAAAGGCTGTTCGCGTTACCTTGTTTTAAAAATTGAAACGAAGTTTCAATTTATCTTGTTCTATGTAGTTGTAACAATGGAAGTGATTGCTAAAATTGTGGAGCATTTTCAAATGCAGTGGAATGTGCTTTATCAATTATTTGCGTTAACGTGAGCCTTGAGCATAAAATTGAATCTAATTTGAAGTTTTGCATATTGAAATGTATGTTAACGTGCACGCACTAATCAGTTCCAGTGGAATATTGGCAAACGATATGCCCAAGTATTAGTTGCGAATTCCTTGCTATTATATTCGATGCAGTATGAACGCGTTGTCTAATAACCTGAAAGTTATTTAATGGATGTAACTCTTGTTTTCGTGAAATTGAAATGCATGTGATAGCGAAGGGATTACTCTATTAAACTCCCGCAAAGGTTTATGAATGCAGTGATAGCGGTAGGAGTAATTTATTAAATTCCCGTAAATGATTAAACCATTACTTGATTGAATTAACTTATCTATGTCGCATGTCAAAGGCGTATTCGGCGAAGACCAGCCCTCTACAGAAATCCAACATCGAAAGGCTCCAACCGGCGTCTATGGCGAAAAATTTCACGAAGACCCTAGACAACCAGCTAGCTCCCATCCTTTCAGATACATAGCTGAAAACAAGCAACGAGCTATGGGTGCAAGTGACAGCGGCAATTAAGACCATAGCAGAACAGACGATCGAACATCAAGCCCGGCGCAAAAGAAATGATTGGTTCAATGATGAGTGCCGTAATGCGTTAGACAAAAAGAATCAGGCGTACAAGCATTTCCTAGGTAGAAAAACCAGGACGAAGGACGATCATTAAAATTAAGAAAAGAAAATACTATGACGACCAATTGAGAAGTATCAATGTACTCGTGTCTAGCGAGCAACAACACAAATCAAGTATTCAAAGTAGTGCAAAGCTTGAAACAAGGTTATCAGCCCAAAACCACGTTCTGCCGTGATGACATCGGTAACATCATCGCTGATGAAAACAGGATTAATGATAGATGGGCATCATATTTCAAGAACCTCCTAAATCCTCCGCACAGCTCCAGAACATCGTGGCCTACAGATATTCCCGAAGAGCTTCCATTGCCCCCACCAAATCTGGATGAAGTTTGTTCCACCATCAAAGGATAATAAAGCACCGAGTATCCGTGAGATTTCAGTGGAGCTTACAAAATCTGGGGGCAGTGGTGTTTACGAAGCCATCCACAAAGTTATCCAGCATATTTGGCAACAAGAACATATGCCGAACAAGTGGATGCAATTAATATCCACAAAAAAGGTGACAAGCTACAGTGCGAAAATTATAGAGGCCACTGCTGTTTCGGCGTACAAAATATTTTCAAAGATCTTAGAAAATAAAATCGGATCATACACTAACAGTTTTAATGGGGAATATCAAGGTGGCTTTAGAGCAAGTAGATCGACAATAGACAAATTGTTTACAGTCAAACAGATACTTGAGAAATGCTGGGAGTTCAACATAGACGTACACCAAATTTTCGTTGACTAAGCGAAAATATGACAGTATTGATCGTAACGTACTGTACCAAATAGTGCTTTGCCTTAGTATCCCAGCCAAATTAATCCGTCTTATTAAAATGACAATGATGTCGACCACCTCCCAATCCTGCATCAATAACCAACTCACCGATGCCTTTGACACAAATATCGGACTAAAGCAGGGAGATGGGCTGCCCCCATTGCTTTTCAATTTGGCTCTGGAATATGTCATAAGAAAGCTACCTATCGATACAAGAAGTACGTTGTTATACAAGTCGAGCCAAGTGGTAGCCTATGCCGCCAAAGAACTTTTCCTGGAACTCTACGGCAAAGCAAAACTAGTATGGCTACAAATCAATAAGAATAAAACAAAGCTCATGACGCAGTCGAGGAAAAATATCTCAAATACACAAAATATCACACTTGCTGAACACAATATCGGAAATGTGGGAATTTGTATATTTAGGCGCCAAAATAACTAGAGTCGGTAATCAAGGAGACGGAATACACAGAAGAATACAGCTCGCAAATAAAATTTTTTTATTCAGTTTTGACGATTTTGAAGACCAGCTGAATACATAGGAAAACAAAGCTCCAAGTATTCAAAAAAAAAAAAATAAGATCTGTGCTTTGCTATGGGTGTGAAATAAGGACCTTAACCCATGCATCCACAAACATATTGAACGCCTTTGAGCGACGGGTCCTGAGGCGGATAATTGGAGCGAAACTAGACGGGGACCAACGGCGAGTTCGATACAACCATGAGCTGTATGAAATTTTTGACGAGCCGGAGGTCGCAACGATTGTAAGACTGCGGAAGCTGCAATGGGTTGGCTATGTGAATCGTATGGACGAACAACGGTTACCCAAAAATGTATTCGGTGGGAGAACTGAACGGCGGGGACCAGTGGGGAAACCCAGGGAACCCTGGTCTGAGACGGTCGACGAAAACAGTTCAGCGCTACTCGGATTTCAAAATTGGAGGACGCGGTCAATGGACGGAGACAGCTGGAGGCGGTTGTTGCAGGAAGCGAAGGGCTGTAGAGATACGAGGAAAAAGAAACCGCATAAATAATGAGATATTTTTCTTTCCCCAATAAAGGCTTTTTAGGAAAAATAATTTGGTCATCCTTAGGTTGATATTCTAATTAAAATTCATTTTGTTTTATGATGTGAATTGCAAATGAATTACACAATTATCAAGAATTTTGGTTGAAGGATTTGTTGGTATAAAATGTTCCTGTACTTCTGAAATCTTTCAATTGCAAGTAAGGATACTAATTTTCTTATATTATACCTGCTCCTTCAGGTTACTCTATTCACCTAAGAGTTCATACTTTGAGAATGGTAAAATTTATGCATAGAATTTAACAGAGTGTTGCAGAAACCTTGAATAAACAATTAAAATTATCACAGTGAATAATAAGCATAAATGATTTAAAAATGAAAAAGTACTTTTTCTCCAACTTAATGCGATTTTGTCACTTGGTTGTTATAATATTGACGGATTCCAAGTTACACAAATTAAATAAATTAAACAGTTACCTTAAATATACCACTTATCGAAAGTGTTAAACTTGATGTGTGCGACAGAACCATGAATTCGCTTATTTCCATAAGAAATGCTATTATTGCTCCGACCGTTATTTTCATGAATATTAAGGAGAAGTCTTTAAATGGTACTGCATTCAAATTTTCAAATACGTCGACAACCATTTTACCTGAAATAAAAAGGTTCTAAGATCATCCATCGCATATTCATTAATTCAATTAATTTTCTTACCTTCAAAACCGACGGTAAAAGGTATAATTGATAAAATCATCCATGGTTGCATGTGGAAAATCATGTCAATTGGGTTATGTAAACCTAGTTTTGATTTTTGCATAATCAGTTGTGCGAAACTCCATCGGATTCCACTCGTAAATGATGCAAACAACAAAAAAGAGAAGCCAAATATATCAAATTTTGTTGATTTATATGTAAACATAAATAATCCTCCGGATATCATTATAACGATGCCAACAAGGGACCAACTCTGTATTGAAAACATGTTAAAATTGTTCAAAGATTTTTAATAATTCCTTCGTTCACCTTTTTTTCCAAGCCAAGTAAGATGGCGAAAAATAAGATAAATATAATTGTACTTGATTTGGTCATCGTATATAATGAGATTTGAACTAATTCAAGTCCCCAATTGGAGAATCCAATATCGATTCCACTTGCGAGACCAGTCGGTGATATTTTCTTCAGCGACGTCTTCCAATCAAGGAGAATACGTGATTTGCCTGTTGCAAGTTTGTATGCGTATCTTAGCAAAGTGGAAAATAGTAACTTGATGACGAGGTGATATAAAACTATTGTAAGCGGAAATTTATAGCGCTGTAAGAACAAAATGGTGTGTTAACTGTGTATACAGAGCAGAAAATGTAAATTGATATTATTTTAAATTTTTCATTTAATAACTTTTATCATTTTTTTGTATTCATATGTTTAGGGTTTTTTTAACATTCATTTAACTAGTGTCAGTAGCGCAATAGCCCAGATAGAAAGTTGGCATTGGCATTTATTAGCACATCTCATTTCAAAATATAATGGTTTTCTTTAAGGTAACATGATCAGTACCATTCTTGACCGGGTGATTATTACCGGACATTGAATCAGTATTCATCTCATCGGGTTGAATTATATGCCCTACAGAAGTATTTCTGAAACGAACTTGTTACCATTCGAGATACTGTACAAACTCTCGAGGTGAACATTTTGGAACTATAATATTGAAAGTATTGCTATGTCTTCAACAAAACCATTTTTTACTAGCTTTACCCGATACGCTACGCAGCCCCCAATATAAATTAAGTCATTTTTTTCAGTTTGTATATTTGTGTTTATTAAGATAAATAGAAGATGTAAATACCATGCAAGCATCACCTGACGCTATGCTATTGCATCAAGCTCGAAAAGACAAACATGAAATGTGTCAAATGAGCCTTCTGTGCACTTTTACAATAAAAATTATTATTTTGATTTTCTTAGGTCGGAGGACTGTGACTTACCAATCTTGTGCAGGTGACACTGAAAACATCTAAGCCCGCTCAAAAGCTGGGTCAGATAGATGTCAGTCTCACCATGCCTTCCTTTTAGCCATGGTCTCTGATCAGGGATGAAGCGCGCAGTCAACCTTGCCTTTAAGCAATTAACCCTATCTGCCAATCGTGAGTGTGCGCTGTCTCTCTTCTCGAGCAACTGTCTCCCTCGCGTCCACGCTTCGACGCAGGTAGATAACGCGGCACTCCCTAGCAAGAAGAGCAATAGGTATCACGCCTGTAACTCCCGCCGCCGAATCAGAGGCTGTCGTATATGAAGATTGCAATCCTCAGAGCTTCTCTTCTCTGTACCTGTGGCAAGCGTTTTCCGTATACCTCCTTACTTGTAGAGCCGATACTCCCGAAGCAGCCTTCTCAGGCCTTGCCCTAATTTGCTCAGAGAAACTCATCTTCGAGCCGATCAACAGCATCAGGTACTTCATCGCTGGCTTCGGTTCGTTTAGTGTATCTCCAATACTAATCGCCCTTGTTCTAGGGATTCTCTTCTTTGTCAGGAGACCACTTTTGTTTTCCCCATCGCTAAGTTGAATCCGCGAGCAGTCATCTAGTCTCTCACTCGGCGCATTAGCATTCCTAGCCTAAGTAGCGCTTGTCCAACAGTGCGTACAGGGACTATGGCCGCAACATCATTCGCATACCCGATCAAGCGCGATTCATCCGACATCTCCAGTCTCAGTAATCCATCGTAAAATACGTTCCACAGGCCTGGACCAAGGATAGACCCCTGGGCAACACCCAATGTAACTTCCATCCTTCGTTGGCCCTGTGTCGCGTCTTAAAGCAGGCTTCTATCTTTCAGATAATTTCTCAGAAATCGCATAAGATATGCTGGAACTTCAAAAGCCTACCCAAAAGAACATTGAAGAGCAGAGCACAAGGAAGGCGTCCAGCGGAAAGACCAAGGACTTGATGGGAAGACACGATAGAATCTGACAGCAGATCTTTGCTGGGAGTGACCAACTGGCAAAGGAAGTCGCAGAACCGTGATGATTGGAGTAGATTAATCCTGGAAACCCGCAGGGGGTATCTTAGAGGCTAGCATTCTTTGGGAAGTGCCGCCCCCCACGTACACGAGGATCAGGGAAATGTCCGGTTTTAGAGGAAGCTCTAGCCAAAGCAAAATCAGAACTGCGATGACCCGTATTCTGCATCTAAACTTACATCGTAGTTCAACCGCCAAAATCTGCTTGAGCAGTTTGCGAGGGACATGAAAGCCCCCTTTTAGCTGCTGAGTGAGCAACACCATGAAAAAGTTCTGCATCATGGTATCCTGATGAAACTGGTACTGCCGCCATTGGGTTCGGAACGGTGGTTTCCAGGCAGAGGGCTGTGGATGGGGCGATGGCTTCGTATGGGTTCGGTGCTCAGAGACCACCTTCTTTAGTGGGTACCTAACGCCGAACGAGCCGATATTATCTTTCCAAGCCAAGCTCAATGCTTTGGAGGGCGCTGTTCCGAAAGCAGACGGGAACGTGCTCATGCCTCAAACAGATCCGCGGGGAAAACGAATCCTACCTGAAGGACCGAAGCCTGCTTTATGACACGACACAAGGCCAACGGATGGAAAAAATGGGGCGACGCTCACAATAAGCAGGAATACAGAAAATGCTTGGCACAAGTACAGAGAAGAGGAGGACTGAGGATTGCATCTTCACATCAGAGAGCCTCTGAATCGGCGGTGAGAGTTATTGCAGGCGTGATACCTGATCCCCTCCTTGCTAGCTTTATAGTCATTCCCGTCCAAACTTCCTTTAGACACTGAAAATAACTCAAAGGAGTCGAAACGCGTCTGCTTACATAACAAAGCAAGGCTCGACGGCTTTCCAAGAAAAAAGAGAATTTGCCTGCGGATATCAAATAAACAAAATAGTTGAATTTCCTTGGTATCGTAACAACTGTTTTGATAACAATGGATTGGGTTTGGGAGAACAATTTAAAAGTATTCTGTAGCAATTTTGTGACAAAATTTCTAGTTTTCAGGAAAAACTAGCTTAAGAAAACAAAAGTTTCCCTTGGTATAGCTTTGGTAACAAACTATGAAAGAGTGATCTGTAAATCCCATTTCTTCTATATAATGTTAACAACTTTTACTTGCGTATGTATTTTTTGCTTAGAAATAAAGCTTTCACATTCATTTAATTATAGGATATCACGAAAAACGGGTGAATCTTGCCTGCCCCTCGAGGGCCCACTTTTTCATATGCAAGTTTTATATCGTCCGGGACTGTTCTCAGCTTAGCTTTGATTTTCTCGGAATTGTGTTTTCGGAAAATGGTACAGCTTAGACCACATGGAATGGCTTCAAAATAACCTGTCACACGACCAAATTCCTACCGTCTGGATTCCATCAATCCGTTGAAATAAAAATCCTACCGGTATTTTAAGGACAATCTTACAACCAGGATTTTCAGCGTACGTAATAAAGTATTTTGTTCCTTAGTTCTAAATTCTTTTGCAAATATTAATGATAAGATACATAAAAAGCGATATCACATCAAATAAAAGTACCTTTATAAGCCAAGACTGGTAGAAAGTGAGGCATATGGAAAGTGACAGGTACAGCAGAATAAGCCCCAAACTTCCAATCGCAATATGGAATACTTTTTGTTTCGGTAATTTCTTAGTCGCCACTTCATTTACAATTTCAGGCTCTTGTTCGGCTTGATCATCACTACAACTATATCGATTCACAGCCGCCACTGAAGGCAATCTTTGATAACTCGGTGTAGACATTTAGCTGTGGATGCAAGAACTTAATTTTTTCGCAAAGAAATTAAGCTACAACTAAGAGCGGTGATAATCTCCTTCTGACATCGACTAGTTGTTTACATGCCACATCGATACAAATGTCATAGCACAAACAGTTCGCAAAATTGACTTTCAATTTCTGATTTTATACAGATAGCGCGAACAGCATGAAGACACGCATGACAGATCTATACATGCAGCCAGAGATATAAAAAGAGCAGGAATAGAAATAAGTTGGGGACATATGAAAGCTACTCACCGCCTTTAAAGCTACACTCTACGGTGAGATACTCAAGTCACTTAACAAATTCCTAATGTCTACAGATAATTATATCATATAAATGATACACCCAGAATGAAACGTTCAAACATATTCATACAACTAGTCCGGAGACCTTGAAGAACGTTGAGTAGGATGGTTTCTACAACAACTAGTTCTACAACAAAAGCAAGTAGCAAGAAATTGATAGTACACGAAGCAGAATGGTTATTTTAGGTGATATCAAAGCCTTACTAGAGTTTAACACGCCACTTACCAGAAAGCCCTACTACCTCGCTCATGACCACATGTAGGCTGATTTTGCTTGCTAGTTTATATGCATCTATATGGAGAAATGTGGAAGTGCCGGACGAAAATTCGAGGTTTTGTACGGCTTCGAGACGAATTTCAATTGTGAAATCCAGATGGTCCATAGAAAACACCATAGCGCTCCTTCTGAAGCGAATATCGTTTCAGTTCATGCATCCGTTCATGTTTTATTGATGTTCAAAGATAAAAGAATATCTTTGTTTACCTCCTCAAGATAGCTGTCAGTGGAAGGAGTTGAATGTGTGTTTCATTTGGTTGTTCTAAATGGTGTAGGTGAACAGTGGACATTGTAAGGTGAATTTTCAGCATGCAAGGAATGTGTTTGTACCTTTTTGATGTGAAATATCGAATAAATTACGCTGTGCAAGGATTTGCGTTCTGCCGAAGTAGGCTGACAGCTCACCCCAACTGGCCAAAAGTAGGCTGACTGCTCCAAATGCAAATTTCTACTGGAAGGCTTGCTACACTAAAGTTGGTGTTGGCTGCTACCATATGGCTTCTTATCTTCCGTCAGTTTTGGATCTGCCATTTTTTCGCTAGCAATCTGTAAAAACGACGTGATCCAAAACGGACGTTAGTTCGGAAGCCATATGGCAGTAGCGCTTACCACCGCACACAGGACCAGAGCATATATACTAACTAGCACCTGAAATCGAGCAGCTGTCAAAATGAAAAGAGAGGCAAATAAACGTGTAAATGATGGATTAAAGTTTACCATGTGCTGGTTCCATTGCTTGCAAATTCAAGTTTTTGTTTACCATACATACGCACTTTTAGTCCAATTCTCTCTACTCCATAAGTACCGGATGAAATAAAATTTGTTCTAATTGCAGCTGCTATTTAGTAGATATGCTCTGCACATGACCATTAGTAGGCCGACTTCACTGGCTAACTAACATGGCGGTATATGAAGAATTTTGGAGGTGCCAACGAAAATTTGAGGTTTTGTACGGTTTTGAGACGGATTTCTACAGCAAAATCCAGATGACCCGCGGAGAACACAATAGCGCTCCTAGTGAAGTGAAAATTATTTCAGTTCTTATACCCGTTTTATTTTTATCGCCCTCCAAAGTGAAAGAATATGCGTTTGTTTACTTCTCAACGCTGAACTATCAGTGGAAGGTGCAAAACATGTGCTTTATTTGCTCGTCTTGAAAAGTTTAGGAGTACAATGAACAGCGCAAGGTGACTTTTAAGGATGCACGGAATGCGTTTCTTTGGTTTTACATTCGGAAAATAGTACATATTACACGAAATCAGCGTTTGCTTATGCAACAGTTGGCTGACAGCTCACGGAAGCTAGTCCATAGTACCCCGACTAATACAATACATATGCAAATTTCTACCATACGGCTTCCTAACTAACGTCAGTTTTGACGTGAACCGTTGCCTTCTAACCAAAACTGACGTAAGAAAGGAAGCCATATGGCAGCAGCGCTTACTACCGCACACATGACCATTAGTAGGCCGATTTTGCTGGCGAACTTACATGGCGGTATATGAAGAATTATGGAGGTGCCCACGAAAATTCGAAGTTTTGTACGGTTTTTGGGCGGATTTCTACAGAAATCCTGATTGTCCGCGGAGAACACAATAGCGCTCCTAGTGAAGTGAAAATTATTTCAGTTCTTATAACCGTTTAGTTTTTATCGCCTTCTAAAGTGAATTCATAGGAGTTTGTTTACATCTCAACGCTGAGCTATCAGTCCAAAGTGCAAAACATGTGTTTCATTTGCTCGTCTAGAAAAGTTTAGGAGTGCAGTGGGCTATACAAGGTGAATTTATAGCATGCACGGAATGCGTTCCGCACGTCTTTTATTCGGAAAATAGTATATATTACAAAATATTAGCATTTGCTAATGCCACGGTTGGGTGACAGCTACCGGAAGCATGTCCATAGTAGGCCGACTAATCCATATGAAAATTGCTACCATATGGCTCCCTATCTAACGTCAGTTTTGCTTCTTACTCAGGCCCGAAAACGGAAACATCGCGTTACGTCGCGAACCAAAACTGACGATAGATACAAGCCATATGGTAGCAATTTGCATATGGATTAGTCGGCCTACTATGGACAAGCTTCCGGTGGCTGTCACCCAACTGCGGCATTAGCAAATGCTTATATTTCATCATATATACTATTTTCCGAATAAAAAACGTGCCGAACGCATTCCGTGCATGCTATAAATTCACCTTGTATAGCCTATTGTGCTCCTAAACTTTCCAAGACGAGCAAATGAAGCACACGTTTTACACCTTCGACTGATAGCTCAGCGTTGAGATGTAAACAAACTCCTATAAATTCACTTTGGAAGGCGATAAAAACTAAACGGGTATAAGAACTGAAATAATTTTCACTTCACTAGGAGCGCTATTTTGTTCTCCGCGGATCATCTGGATTTCACTGTAGAAATCTGTCTCAAAACCGTACAAAACCTCGAATTTTTGTTAGCACCTCCACAATTCTTCATATAACGCCATGTAAGTTAGCCAGCAAAGTCGGCCTACTAATGGTCATGTGTGCGGTAGTAAGCGCTGCTGCCATATGGCTTGTATCCAAAACTGACGATAGATACAAGCCATATGGCAGCAGCACTTACTACCACACACATGACCATTAGTAGGCCGACTTTGCTGGCTAACTTACATGGCGTTATATGAAGAATTTTGGAGGTGCCAACAAAAATTCGAGGTTTTGTACGATTTAGAGACGGATTTCTACAGTGAAATCCAGATGATCCGCGGAGAACACAATAGCGCTCCTAGTGAAGTGAAAATTATTTCAGTTCTTATACCCGTTCAGTTTTTATCGCCTTCCAAAGTGAATTTATAGGAGGTTGTTTACATCTCAACACTGAGCTATCAGTCGGAGGTGCAAAACGTGTGCTTCATTTGCTCGTCTTGGAAAGTTTAGGAGCACAATGGGCTATACAAGGAGAATTTATAGCATGCACGGAATGCGTTCGGCACGTTTTTTATTCGGAAAATAGTATATATGGCGAAATATAAGCATTCGCTAATGCCGCGGTTGGGTGACAGCTACCGGAAGCTTGTCCATAGTAGGCCGACTAATCCATATGCAAATTGCTACCATATGGCTTGTATCTATCGTCAGTTTTGCTTGTATCTATCGCAAAACTGACGATAGATACAAGCCATATGGCAGCAGCGCTTACTACCACACACATGACCATTAGTAGGCCGACTTTGCTGGCTAACTTACATGGCGTTATATGAAGAATTGTGGAGGTGCCAACAAAAATTCGAGGTTTTGTACGGTTTAGAGACGGATTTCTACAGTGAAATCCAGATGATCCGCGGAGAACACAATAGCGCTCCTAGTGAAGTGAAAATTATTTCAGTTCTTATACCCGTTTAGTTTTTATCGCCTTCCAAAGTGAATTTATAGGAGTTTGTTTACATCTCAACGCTGAGCTATCAGTCGAAGGTGCAAAACGTGTGCTTCATTTGCTCGTCTTGGAAAGTTTAGGAGCACAATGGGCTATACAAGGTGAATTTATAGCATGCACGGAATGCGTTCGGCACTTTTTTTATTCGGTAAATAGTATATATGACGAAATATAAGCATTTGCTAATGCCGCAGTTGGGTGACAGCCACCGGAAGCTTGTCCATAGTAGGCCGACTAATCCATATGCAAATTGCTACCATATGGCTTGTATCTATCGTCAGTTTTGATCTATCGCGAACTAACCACTTCGAGCAACCTAATCAGCGCCATCTAGTGCTGTTTACATCAAATAAATTTTTTAAATATTTTTGACAGTGCATATGACTGTAATTTGAAATTTTATCAGTACTATGTCAACGATTTATTTTAAATATGAGACGTCGAAGACATCCCGGAACCAGCAGAAATTGATTTTGCAGAAGAAGCTTGTGGAAAGTCAAAGCACCTAGCTCCTAAACTAAACAAAGGAATTTTACCTTTGTGAATATCAGGCTGAAGTGTTCAAGCAGTTCTTGTCGAAAACATATCCACTTAAGTCGTAGTTCGGTGCACCAACAGCAGATTAATACTTGAGGAAGATTATCCCAATGTCTTTTCGAACTTTCACAAAATTATCGTACGTTTGGAAAATCCCCGCTTATCTTTATACTAACAGGCTCCAATGAGAAGACTCTGTAATATTTAGTTCAATTTGTATAGTAGATAAGGGAACACTAATCTTAATTTGTGAAGAACCAAAACAAGAAGTAAAATAACAAAACACAAAATTCGGTATAAGTAATCATTTGCTTAATTATTATTATTATTTTTCTATAATGATAACACGATAACATTACTAAGTGAAAATATCAACCGAGACTATTCTACTTGAAAGTGTTTAACTAAAAAATAAATCGGATTCAGTAAAATTAATAATATATTTGCAGGTATAATTTTTCTAAAACAATTTATTTTTTAAGTGCACGTTTTTTAATATGAAATACTCAACACATATTTATAAAAAAGATCGATGCTACACATTACAAGGAAATACCTTCCCGATAATCTCGAATACTCAAAACTTAAAAACTTTGCAAGAACTTAGATGCACATAAATAATAACGATTGCAACCAATAATCAAAAAACCGTACTAAAATTACAAATAAATGAATATGGAATGCCAACCCAGATAATCAATTCCTTGTAGTAGATTAAAGTTTCAGCGGAAAGCGAAGCGAAAGGTGAGAATGTCATTGAGTTTTTTTGCATACAAGAGACGGGACGGGTTGCGCGCCGACATAATTAAGGAAATGAAACTCTCTCCAAATGATCTAATCAGAAAGATACTCAAATCTGTTGACAAATGGAACCATGTGGCAGATTACATTCGTGGAGTTCTAGCCGCATAAAAGGAGCTTTTATAGGTGAAAGGATTTCTCTTCTATCACTCTTCTTCCTTTGCTTTCCTCCCGCTGGAGAGAGGCTCTATGTCTATCCCGAAGTAATGTGTTCTGTAGTGTTTTGTGGGTAGTATAGAACGACCGTATTCGCGTGGGGCCTTCAGTCCCCATTCGGACGCGTCCTCAGCTAGCGGAGAAAGGTTACAGTAACCAGCTAGCCAGTGGGTATGTCGGAAATAAAATACCACTCCTGGACCAAAACTGACTAAGTCGAAGCACTGACAGCGCTCCACTTAGTACTTACTTGTCATGGAATCAGCACAACAGCCTCGGATCGGATTGGATAAACGCCAACGACTATTGCAATGCATAAATGGCTATTCTTTTGGGATTTGGAATGTCGGACCATTGAACAGACCAGGTGCACAGCGTCAAATTCTGGATGAAATAAGAAGTATAAAATCAACATTCTCGCAGTGCAAGAAACCAGAAGACATATTTAACGTGTGAACGCACATCGTGTTTAAACGCGAAAAACCGCAAGGAAGCCATGAGTTTGGTGCGACTTTCCTTGTTGACAGCACATTTAAACACATTATTATCGACTTCAAGTCCATTAACGCAAGGCTCTGCGTGGTTCGTATCAAGATAAAAAAATTTAATACTTGACTGGTCAATGGTTACGCGCCCACAGAAGACAAGGACCGGCAATCAAAGACGAATTTTGAAGCACTCTGGAACGCACTGCCGATATATTGCCGTCAAACGACATTTAAATTGTTCTGGCTGACTTCAATGCAAAAATCGGCTGTAAAACGGTACATTCAGGAGCAACCGGAGGATACTGCCCCCATGCAGAGATCAGTGACAATCTACAATGCATGATAGATTTCGTAACTAGTAGAGGCTTCACAGTTAGCTCCACACGCTTTCCACATCGAGATATGCTCAAGAGAGTGTGGGCATCCCCAGACGGTCACACATTCAACCAGATCGACCACGTTCTCATACAAAAACGAGCTGCCAGCAGCATTCTCGACACGCGCTCGTTCCGAGGCGCTGTCTGTGATTCGGACCAATACCTTATATGGGTCAAGTTCCGATACCGCATCTCCAAGAGCTGTAAAGAAGGAGCATCAGTTACTCCGAGGTACCAGATACACAAGCTAAATGATAGCTCAGTAACGCCCAAATACATGTCAGCGCTGGAAAATCACATCAACATATCCCCGCAGGTGGGAGAAAGTAATGATGACATCAAAACCATGTGGAAGATAGTAAGATATCGATTACAGAAGCAGCCAAAGAGGTTGTGGCGTCCACATGCTCACCGCAAGGAGCGCATCAAGCAGTTAGTGGATGCCATGAATTTCTCAACTCATGTCAACGAGACGATCACTTCGTTCGCAACCTCCGACGAGTCAAAATCGCGCGCGCCAACATGTAGTCCTTCACTACATTCAATTATATACTTATAATTCTCTTCTTTAGTTTCACTAATAAAGTCATATTTGTGTTTTAGTAAAGAAATATTCTTTCTTTCTCATGGGGATCGCGCATAGCTTATTAACAATCCCCATAAGGTCTTGGGGCACCAGCCAAAGAAAAGTAGGAACGATTTCTACGATGGAAAATGCAAGGAAGCGATTAAAAAAAGGAACCACGCCCACAAAGAATACATCTAGCGACCAACTCGAGCCAAAGGAGAACAATATAAAAGCCTTCGACGTCAAGCTAAAAAAATGTGCAGAAGAAAGAAACGACAGAACATCAACACCAAGATCCAACAGACAAACAAGAACATGACTCTACATGAAGACAGGTCACCATGTGCCTCAATTACACAATTAAAAGATGACTTCAGTCTATAAAAAAGTCTTGCAAAAGCGTACAAGGAACAATCATAGGCAATCCAGTCGAAATTGAAAATGGATGACTGCAATATATCCAGATGCAATTCATAGCGTTCCCAACAACGACTGAAGCTTTGAACATTTCAAAAGCAGGGCAAGAAGTCCCGGTCCCACCATCAACCAGAGATAAAGTACAGGCAGCAATGTTTAGTGAAAATGGGTAGATAAAAATGTCCGTACACGACTGCAGCAATGTTCTGCTGCCTCGACGAAAGAAGATGGTAGGACTGGCAGACTAGCGTTGTGGTGTTAGGGGATGCTGAGGGGTTCCCCCCTAGCACAAAAACCAATTAAAAAAAACTCGCATTCACGAATTTCGAGGGTCAAAGGAATATCGACCGAAGTCGAGAAGGAGGTAACCTACTAAGGGTAAAAAAAATTGCTGACACAAAGGACAAACCGGGCCTGGAGAAAACAGACGGACGTCACCGATGATACTTATGGTCCCCAAATAAAAGTGGGGCATCCAGGTGGAAGCGGTGTCCCCTCACACCCTCCCAACCGAATCAAGATCCAAATGTAGGCATGGCCATATATTCCCATTTAAGGGAAAATTCATACACACATAATTTGAATGACTTTTCCCCTTAAATGAAAAATATACGTGGCAAATTTATGTCATAATATTATGTGAGGGAATCACATAACACCATGCCATAAATAGCCATGTGACCGGAAGGCCACCTAACCCGGGCAAGAGCCCCTGTAACACATAAAAAAGGGAAACCTCAACCGATGGCTAGCTCATTATAGCGGAGGTGCCGGCCAACGTGGTGGGTCCCGTACCCGGTCTGGTTCCCAGCGAATGGGAAGACTGAAATCTTTTGTTCAATAAATTTTTTTAATTCCTAATACTTGTATACTTTGTGTGTAGATATAGATGCGCCTAAAGCAAAAAAATAGACTAACTTCCCTTTACTACGTATGATTCTGCATCATTACAGTTGAACTTTAATTTTCTTATTGTATTTTGTACTCAGGTTGGAGTTATAATTTTATTGATTACGTTATTATTCTTTATCACAAATTTCATGAAGAGAAAAAAATATACAAATTGATTTACAAGACCTGGGTTTTTCACGTCAGTTTATCTTGTGGAGAGCTGTGAGTGAGCTTATCTACTTCCATCTTTTGACAGAGCCTGAGATAGCTATGAGGATAGATTTCGCGCTTGTTCTGAACTAAAAATAAACGTGAAAACCGCCTGCCACTTCGGTAAAATTTCTATCGCTCATTCTGGCCTTCAACTCAATTCAAAAATTTTTGCTTTTTTCCCACCTTACCAAAGCGTTGTATTAAAGCACTAATATTTAGCATTTCTTTTTTTGTTATTTCTAAATTAATTTTAAGATTTTGCCTAAAACGTCACAAATAGCAATTCAAATTATAGTTAATCATATAATTAATAATATAGAAAAAATATAGAAAACAACAGGGTACTCACCAATATCCTCGCCGGGCACCCGCCGGTAATATGGTGATGCCTGATAGTGAATCCAACATCTTCATAATTTCGATGCACTTCAAATTAAATTTAATTTTATTAAACTATACTTAATCAGGATCTAGAATAACTAAATTTTATTTCTCTTTAAAGGAAATCTAGAGCGACAGTTAGGAATGGGATTCCATGAATTGAACGATGCCACTTTAGCGTCGAAATATGCTCGTGAATCCTCGCTGTAATCCCGTTGAACGAACACTTTAGTGCAATTGCCGTGCATAATCCACTAGAATCACTCATTCCAACACGCAAAGTGTGAAGATTGGATTTTATTTTAAACAAAATGTAGAGAAATAGCGCCGGTGTTGATGATGACGTCGATGTGATGATATTTAGTCGCGAATGCCGATGTTTAAGGGGACGGCTAGGTTTCAATGAGACGGTGTGAAGCTGCGATTATACACGAAGAGTAGGAACAACTCAAGGGCCGCAATTTTTAATTCGTTTTGATCTAGATTCACTTTTCTAAAAGCTCGCGTAATCCCGTTATACGAATCACAATATAGACGACAAACGATTGATCAAATCTGAGGCTAAAATAATGCCTTAATGATCCTTTATTAAATCTCTTTATGCAGTTCCTCCTACGTACACTACTATAACTAAATGATCTTCCGTCAATAATTCTTCTGTTATATTGAGACACGCCCGTTTGAGCAATTTTGCCGAAAATCGCACGGTGAGAATGCATACAACACGCCTGTAACTCCAGTTTCTTTATTCAGCAGCGAAATTACACCGCCTGCTTCCTTTCATTTCAATTACGACACTAAATTGCGTTGTAATAAATTTCTATATGTTTCGAAAAGTCTTTTCGCGACGAGTTTCAGGGCACACATAAACCAAATATGCTGTTCGACAGGCCTAACAACCTTGACAGTATGTGCTGCCAGATCTTTTCTCTGCTTCAGCAAAATGATCATGAAGTATCGTTATTGTCGGATCCGACTGCAGAAAATACTTCCAGGGCGTGGTTTCGTAACGTTTTCACACCCGCAACCGAATATTACTCGTGAATTTGCATACACGGACACTGACATTCCGCTTTGATAACAGTTGTCAGGTCTGTTTTAAAGCTGCGAACACTGACGAGAACCGAGCGGTTACTTCACTGATCTCTCCTTGGTTCGTGAGCCGCAGCACTATGGAGAAAGTTTCCTATCTTTTTCTGACGCTTTTAAAATACGTTTCTTTCATGGTGTTTACGTTTGCAGTTGCGTATAACTCATAATTAAAACAACACTGTTTTCATTGATAGCTCTCTGCACCGATCAATATTTAATTCGAGTAATTCGAGAAATAGCCGGCAGGATCAATTATTTTGTCAGAAATCGATTGTATGATTTTTTTTAGATCTAACACCAATATATGTATAGTAGTTAAGCCAATTGCGCACAATTTAAAGTTATTAAAAACGAAAATCGATCTTTAATCGCGTGCTAGCCTACCTGTTCCATCGTGCATGGCAATCTCGACCCCTCTATTTCTCGCGGCATCCGCGCTGGTTGACGATCTCTAACAGACTCCCCTTTTGGTTCTCAATCGTCCACTTGCTAGATGTTGCAACGACTAGACGAGCCTCTCATTCATTCCGCTGCACAATTGCCTTTGCCAATGCAATACATAAATGTGCAGCGGGAAACAGTGTTGCCATGTCCGCATTTCGATTGCAGATTTAAATTATTAAATTAATGAAAAATAATAATACAGAAAAATTTAAATACTAGAAAAAGATAGATAGCATAAAGAATTTAATTATAGAGAAAAGTTTAAATTTAATATAAAGAAAAAAATATAACAACGTTTATATATATAATAAAAAAATTTATTTATAAACTATAAACTGGAATCATCAAATTTTCAAATTTGCAATTAAAATTCGGATCATGTTATGCTGGTTCTTGAGCGGTTTGCTTTGGTGAATGCTCAATTACTACAAATACCGGACCTCAGAAAAAATAAGACTCCTGGAATAGATGGAATAGCAGCAGAACCGCTCCAGAGCGGGGGTCCCCATCCAAATAACCTTCTGTATCGGCTAATATGCAGAATATGGTCAGAGGAGCAGTTACCAAAGGACTGATGAAAAAGCATAATATGTCATGTACATAAAAAGGGGGACAAATTAACGTGTGAAAATTATAGAGGCATTGCTCTACTGTGCACGTCTTATAAAGTTCTTTCCAAAATCCCAAGAAAGAAAATTAAAGCCGTACTATGAAAGTATAATAGGCTTTTGAAGTGGACTATCTAAAATAGACCAAATATTCTCGGCAAAGAAGGTGCTCGAAAAGGGCTGGGAATATAACATCGATGAGCACCAACTCCTTGTAGACTTTAAGCAAACATACGAAAGTGTCGACAGAAATGCGCTGTACAAAATTATGCTTGACTTTGGCTTCCCAACAAAACTAGTCCGCATGGTCAAGGTCACGATGCTAAACACAGAGACCCAGGTCAAGGTAAACGGTGAACTAACGGACAGTTTCATAATTGAATCAGGCTTAAAACAAGGGGATGGACTTGCCCCAATGTTTTTTAATATGGTGCTGGAACATATCATCAGGAAGACATCAGCTGAAATCTCAAGTACACTAATGTTCAAGTCCACACAATTCGTAGCATATACTGATGACGTCAATATTATGGCACATTCAATCCGAGGTGCCAAAGGAACACTTCTGAGTCTAGAATCTGAAGCAAAGCGAATTGGCCTACGAGTTAATGAAACTAAAACTAAATGAATGGGAGAAAACCCGCTAGCCTAAATAATATTGCCAGGTTGAGCACAAGGTAGACGTCCCGCAAGAAAACCGAGGACTCGATGGGAACGGTGATGATTGAAGGAAATTAATCCTGGAGACCAAGGCCCGGCTTGGGCTGTCGCGCCATAGATAAATAGACAGACAGTCTGGTAGCCCCATTCTCAGATGTAATGGGTCTTCACCTCCATGCCACGAAAAAAGTATTTCTCGCGTGCTAGCCATATTGAATGCCCTCTAAAAACTTGGAAAGTGATTTGAATCAACTTACAAACTAGGTACTGAAAGAATGGGTGTAGCTCTACCATTAAACCATGATGAACACTGGTACCCATCAATTTTATCCCTTTAGCTATGGAGACGTATCGTCCATAGTTTTTAAAGAATTTTAATCAGACTAGATCTTAGGTGACATTACTATCGCTATCAGGGAAATTCGGCTTGAAAGAAAGATTAAATCATTCAAATGGGCAACCGGACTATGACCACTATCAAATTCGATTGAAATTTATATCGACGATTCAAAACAACCACATAGTGGGTATCGGTATATGTATACATATATTTTGCTGACTTGATCATCACTGGCGATTTTCGAAGCGGCCAATTGACTGTGATCGGATACCTATGTGGAGAGAATTTTTGTATTTTCATTGACGGCTTAGCGGCTATACAGAGTTTTGCTTTGTGCTACACCTTCTTAAAGCTTATCATCAAATGCCGTACATATCTAAACCAGGATATGGGTGCCAGGACATAGGGATATAAAGAGTAGTTGTGAAGTGGAGGAGCTGGCAAACACGGGTATACTCTCTCTGCCAAACTGGCTAATAAGTGGGACTACTCAAAGGATGCTGAGAAGTCCTGGATAGAAGAATGGAAAACATCTGTCAGCAGTCGCACTAAGGTACCACTTAGATTGGATAGCGGGTTCCTTCGCATTAGACAACCTTGCATGCAATGTGTATGGGCACCCCCTACAATGGTTTTTGCCGGAGTTAAAGATCTATTGTTCGGGGTGATTCTCCACGTAACAACAATAAACACATGCTTACTCCGAACAGAAATTTGGGTTTTTTTATAATTTCTTTTTGTTGCAGAAGGGCAGGCTTGACTCTCTGGAAAACAGGAATCATAAATCCTTCTTCATCGTTTGCAAACCTTAAGCAGCACATTTGTCCAAATACTGGAATGAGGTGCTTCGTTACTTACCTAAAAGAGTCCGGGTTACAATTTTGAAGCACGGTTGCTAGATATGGAGAAAAGGGCAGAAAGCCCTATTCCGCTACCGAACAAAGGAGTTTTAGTTTGAGATTTCACTACACTGTTGATATTAACACATTAACGACCGGTAGCGCCTATTGTCGTCCTATTTGGAATTAAAGTTATAGACCAGCAACGCTGATTCGTGTCCTAACTGAAGCTGTGCATATTCCTGTACAATTTCATCCTATGCAAAATAATCTCATACTTATTTCTACACAATAATTTAATCTAATATTTCTTCTCCTTCTTCGTAGCACTGCAGCCCCTCTAGGACCTTCGCTTCCTGCAAATAGCGCCTCCAACTGTATCGGTTCATTGACCGCGTCCTCCAATTCTGAAATCCGAGCAGCGATGAACTGTCTTCGTCGACCGAGTCAGACCAGCGTTTACTCGGTTTCCCCCACTGGTCTCCGGCCTTCAGTTCCCCCAACGAATACCTTTTTGGGTATCCGTTGTTCGTCCATACGATTCATGTTACCAGCCCATTGCAGCATCCGCAGTCTTACAATCGTTGAGACCTCCGTCTCGTCGAAAATTTCACACAGCTCATGGTTGGATCGAATTAGCCATTGGTCCCCTTCTAGCTTCGCTCCGATTGTTCGCTTCGGGACTCGTGGCTCAAAGGCGTTCAATATATTTGCGGATGCTTGGGTTGAGCCGTATGAAATTTTTGACGAGCCGAAGGTCTCAACAATTGTAAGGCTGCGGTGAAGGCCGGAGACCAGTGGGGAAACCGAGGAAACGTTTGTCTGACTGGGTCGACGAAGACAGTTCATCGCTGCTTGGATTTCAAAATTGGAGGACCCGGTCAATGGACCGAGACAGTTGGAGGCGTTATTTGTAGGAAGCGAAGGACCGAGAGGGACTGTCGTGCTACGAAGATTGATTCACATCAAAACATGAAAACTGGATTCGGGTATTGCATAGTTCTATTCTTGCTCACTGGTTGATGTATGAACCCACCGCAGAGGGCTGTCGTTTGAAGGTTTTCAAGACACCGTGGTGGCCACGATACCAACAGCATGCGCTGTAGTGTGGGTACAGTTATTCCCATTAACGGATCTAATGATCGCAATACAGATTGCATTTTTTGTAACACTTTTAAATTCCCGTCACATTTTGGGAAGTAGAACTGCAATGAGTATGAGGGCACAAAAAATTGTAAATTAGCCATATTAAGGTAGATTTACAGTGCTAAACCTGGGATCTTACCAAGACGTCGCCGAAGTCTTCTTTACAGAATGTGGTCTTAGCCTAAATCTCATCTTAATTTCTCACTGCTTTCTAGGAATCAGTGTCCCAGATGCAGACTGCTGAATAACTCTCGGCTATATGTATATATTTCAATTATGCCAATTAAGTACAAGATATGAACAATTCCGCAGAAGTAGGAAAATATTTTCATCGAATTGAAAGGTCACCAAACTTCATGTACTTGCACTGAAATTCATATGAATAATCGAAATTTATCGCAACAGATTGCTGCACCTACAGGTATATACATTTTCCTTTTATACTACTTCACTATTCAAATGTAATTGGTAAAATACACAAATTTTTCAAATATTTTATTCATTTTATAGGAATTTAATGCCTTAAAGCCTAACGCACTAGGCGCGTTAGATGACAGGCTAATGGGCCTCCCGTCGCAGGTTAAATTGATATAAAAGAATATAACATATATTAAAAACTAAGATCATAAAAATTTATCTTCTACCTGCAAAAAAGCATTACTTTTGAAATTACATTTCTTCCAAAATAGGCCCAACATATATTCAAATCTATCTGACAATACAGCAAATGTGATCATAAAATTAATAGACACCACTGAACAAATGTACGTTAGTAAACATGTAATTTTCGTGGTAATAAATTATGTAATCAAATCACGGAAAATATTTACAGAGAATAAATACACTATAATTCTTTGAATAAGCGGTAAAAATAAGGGGATTTCACTTTATTTCGATTTCTTACTAGATCCCACACTACCTCCCATCTTTTTTTGCAAAAGGCCTAACCTATCTTCTATTTTCTTTATCAGTGTTTTAATATCTTCCATATCATATGTAAATATCAGTGTGCACTGTTTCGCTTGAATATTACCATTATTGATATTGCGTAATGCGTGTTGTAAACAATAAATGTTTCCCTCTGTAGTTCTAACCATTGATATATACAAATTAGCTCGACAAACATCACATTCATGCTCCTCAGGCAATTGTTGCTGTTTCTGTTTGCTTTTTGCAACTGGTGCTTGAAATTTTTCCGTCTGAGTCATTCCAGCTGCCTAAAATGCCAAAGGAATAAGATACATTAGTACAAACCATTAAAAATTATAATTCTGATTACCTTCAACTGCTGCCTCGCCGCAGCTTCTTTATGATATACCTCATTTAGCATGGGTACTATTTGTGATAAAATGTTTAGTGATGCACGTTGATCGTTGCCGACCGCAAATAAAAGCTGTTCTAACGAGAACATCGCTGGTTCACAGCTTTCGTGGATATCCTGAAAAAATATATATATGTGACATCTATATATATATATATTATTTAACTAATGAAGTTTACCCTGAAGTCATCTTTGGCCGAATTTAACCACGAACTCGTCGCAAAGTACACGCTCTCAGAAACGACATATCCAGTCGCTATGCTTGAAGTATATGCCCGTGGAAATATCACTACGAATTCGCCAGGTTTCTGCTCTACACGACATAGCGAAACTCCCCGGTCTGTCAACATATGAGGTGGCACCATTACCGTATCGCACGGCAGCCAGATTGTCTTGTTCTGACAGTGCGTTGGAATGAGTGCAGTGAGTGCTGAGCGAAACTTTGAACTTTGTTCGTCAGGAATACCGTACCAAATCTTACTGGCTCCCGTATGCAGGTATTCAATCCAAGATAAACCGTGAGGGTCCCGATACCAACAGCACGCACTGAATAACATACCAACATGTAGTGTGGGTACAGTCACTCCCATTACCGGGCCTAATGACCTTAATACAGAACCTGCATTGTTTGTTAACACCTTTAGATTCCAAGGATGTTTAGCGCACGGTGATCCTTTTGCTTTCGGACCCGGCGTCGGAAAACCATAGCCCCAACCACTTGAATCAATAGAGCCGGAATGTACGCAAACATGACTATCCCTAACTGCCACATGGCGCCAAAATTCCGCTTCTATATCAGCTACTGTAGGCTCTGTGTTCTTAAACCACAGCGCCAGTGTATTGCGTGCAATTCGGAAGAATGCATTCAAGGGCATACTTCTTCCTTTAACAATGCATTCCATTGAGACACCATCTACTTCTTCATCCGAATCATCGTCATTTTCGCTTGATTCTTCATCTTCATGACTAATATTCTCTAAATTTACACAGCGGTCTGCGTTTCTTCTCGCTCGCGCTTCCCGCTTCGCCCAATCCGCCTCAACCTCATCAAATAACTTTTGCCGTTCTACCGGTGAGAGAGTATCATATGGCAATAGATATTTACAATATATGTCATCTAACTTCGTCACTCGATCCTGAGCCAATTTTGGAATGCACATTTCTTCGGCTACTCGGGCCCATTTTTTCTTTTCGATCACTTCTTTCAACCCACCTAACTCTTGAACTGTGTGATAGAGGCGAGGTAAGTCTACTTCCATGCCACCGATCCAGGGTGGGTGAGTCATAGCTATACTCTGAGTAGCCAAATATTTCTTAATTGCGCTGAATTCTTTTGCACTTGGTCCCCATCGATGCAACATTTTATGAACATATTGGTTGTAGGCAGTGAAGCGCATATCATCTGAAACGCGACATTCAGGTTTAAAGCTGTCGGGCGGAATAATCTTGCAAATCCCAAATCGCGCTGCGATTGGCGTAATTCTATCGATGAATTCCATTGGATCTTGAAATTCTTTGTCTGTGGGCCGAAATATCGGCGCTTCGACCATTTGTGTCGGATCATCTCGACGGGGAAAAGCTGTGTTGTTAAACATTTTTATCGGCGTCGCATCTTTGGCCTTTTTTGGTGCCGCTACGGGCGCCGACTTCGATTTCGTAGAGCCAGATAACAGCGAAGAGTTGGAATTCACTCTAACTAATGCCGGTTCTGAAACCAACTGCGCATCTGTACTTGATTTGAATCTAGGTTGAACAGTTCCTACCGGTACTGTCTTCGAAGCTCCCGGCGTATCTTTGTTTGATGATAACAAACTTTTTACGATTTCATGTACGTTCATTGACTCTGGGATTGGGGTTGGATTTGATCCCATTTGTGCTTTTGTTACTAAAGTTGCATGCATGATAACCCGTTGATTTGGTCCTTCAGGTCCTTCGCGACCCAGCTTCACTGCTACTCCTTGGATCACGTCAGATTTACCTGAATTTGCGGTTGTTGCACCTGTGCCCTGCAGGGGTATGTAAAAAGTATGTCCCTCAGAATCCGAGTCTGGAACAGCCGACGTCGGATCTGCTTGTGCTTTACTTGTCTTTGCTATTGCCACTGCTTCTGCATTTTCTATGCATACTTTGATCGACTTATTGTTCTCCTCAGGACTGAGCATTAAAGAAATGCTATTTTGTTGAGCTTCTTTTGCCTGTACTTTCTCAACTTTGCCAGGCTTTTCGCTGGAAGTATTTTCATCAGCATTTGATTCTCGCCGGCTGTGGCGCCTAAATGGTTTTGCGACTGGTGGTGGAACGTCATCTTCTTTATCAAATGAATAGACACTGGTTTCGTTTTCTGGCGAAAATGCTGAAAAATTATTGTTTGCCGGTTTTTTTTTGCTTGCTTCAGTTGCTGGCTTTGTACTGTACACTGGTTGTCTCTTGGGAACGGGAAGCTTCTTTTGAGTAGTGTTTGGTACCATTTTTGTATTTTTAAGTCGCTTTGGTGATGAAGTTGTAGAAGAAGTAGAAGGCTTCGGGGATTTGGTAATATCATGTGATAGTTTTGAAAATGATTCAGATTTTTTCGCACTTGTACCAAGTAGTGATTTTTCTTTTGCAACACTTTCTACAGCTTTTTGTGGTTTCGGTGAGTTTTGACTTTCGGACGAAGCGTTTTGCTTACAAAGGTCAGTAGGCAGCATTGTCGTCGGTTTTTCGCGGGAATCTTCTTTCATAACCACGGGAGTAGCCTTCAAGGATGGCCCTTTTCCAGTCCATGAACTTTCTTTACGCACATCTTTGCATACCTTTGACAATGACCCAGAGTCTTTTTCATCCCGCGTTAATGGCGGTGTAGGCGCGAATATTTTGGGTTTTAATGGTTCTTCAAAGTCATCATCTAAATCGTCCTGAATTTCATCCGGATTCGAAGAGCATTCTATCAGCCACTTTTGAATTTGCTCATGTGTCATGTTCACTTTTGCTTTTCTTCGCTCCTTGCTAGATAATGGTTCTCCCAAGTATGCTTCTGTAGGAACAACTGGCCCTAAAACGGGCTTATGAATTGAACCGCATTTTCCTAGGGTGCATTTTGTGTTGTCCGGCCCTGAACTTTGTGCCAGACTAACGCTTGCGATTCCAAAAATTTTTCCGGATTCCTCTTTACTCGGCATTAGGTTTGCAGAAAGAATTGGATCTGGTCCATACTTTTTCGTACTGGCTACGCCTCCACTAGGTGAAGACGGTTTGTTGCTTGAAAAGTCCAATTTCGGGATTGATGGAGAAGACAAATTATTTTTCGGCAGCGGCGACGTTGCAGCTTCAACAGGAAGTTTTCTTTCCAAATGCCTATCAAATTTTGGGGTTAAAAAAGATGGATTCACCTTTGGAGATGGAAATCTTTCAAGTGGAGTAAAATGTCCTGGTGGTGATATTACGGGAAGTGTCATAATGGGCGATAGTTCAACCGGATGGTCTGGCTTATGAAGCGGTGGAATTACAGGTGGTATTGTAGGTGGCATCGCGGGTTGTACTGGCTGCGTCGGAGATTTTACTGGATATTTAGGAGAAGTAGGACCTTTTAGGCATGTACTATTTTCGATCCCCGGTTTTACAGGAGGCACCAATCGATTTTGTAGAGGGCTTATCTTCTCATCATTTGGAGGACTGATTTTTGGTACTGCCACTGGAGTTATTTCAGTAATGATTTGGAGAGGCTCAGGGGCACTTTTCACTTCCGGTTCGGGTGGTTTAGTAACGATTTTCGTTGCTAAGGGCTCATCATCCGAGTCACTAAAATTTTTTTCGAGTTTAGATTCTTCTTGCACTTGGCTGCTTCCTTTTGCTTCGATTTCAACATCGGCTACCACCGGTTTGACCGGTGTCGGCAACGGTTCTTTAGATTCCTCAACTGTTGGCCCTCGCTTTTTAGGTGCAAGTTTCTTCTTTTTTGCTCCCCTTCCACTTGGTTTCGGCTGAGGAATATTTTTTGTTTCTGGTTTTTGGGTAACCAGAGGCTCATCATCAGAATCACTATAATTCTTTTCCTTTCTTTTGCTTGTGTTATTAGCAACTTTGATACTTTCTAACTTAGTCGATTCGTCAACCTCATTCTTTTGTTCTTCAATTTGAACTTCTGCTTTTGATTCCGAGAGTGTTTTTTTCGCAGCTATCGGCTTTTTCCCACCTTTGTTTGCCCTTGTAGGTGTTTGTTTCCGTACTTCCTTCTCCACCTTCTCTTTTAAGCGATTTTGTTTTAATTCGTTTTCAATTTTCTGCGTTTCTTTTGCATTTGGCAGTTCGGGAAAGCTATCCAATGATGAGCCATCATCATCTAGATTGAGTTTAAGTCCAATCCATTCCATGTATATAGTAGCTGCTGCTTTCGTTTTACGCATGGGTCGACTCGACCTTTTTTCGATTTCGTTTGCATTGGTTTCTTTAGCTAGTGGCTTTTTTGAAGCAACTGGCTCTGCTAATTTTCTTCCCTTTTTTGGTTTAGGTGAGTTAGGTTCACTATTTTCTTCCGTCGGTTCTGGAGTATCGTTCACATTCCGTTCTAAAGGTGATTTTTTGCCAACTTTACTCGTTGATTTCGAGCCCACAATAGATCTCTTCCTCGATAAATCCTTTTTTCCAATCTTTTCAGGTGTTTTGCTTGCGGATTTTTCAGCAGCTAGCGGTATTTGCTTTTCAGGAGTTTTCATAACCTGTTTTTCTGCAGTTGGGGTTGCTTGATTCTTTGCAGTAGAATCCTTTTCTGGAAATGAAGTATCTTGTATTTCAGAAACAGTATTCACTTCGTCACAAACTGGGGGTTTATGCTTTGCAGTTTCGTCTGCTAATTTTTCATCCGCAATCTTCGCTGCATTTTTCTTATTTGTAATGCCCTTATTGCGCAGGTTAGAAATAGTACTTCTTTCACTTCCCTTTTCAGGAGGATGCACTTTATCTTCCTTTTGAATGGGTGATACTGCTTTGCGTCGAACGCTTACTGGAGTATTTGTAGGTGTCTTCTTTATGTCCGAAATTTCACTAACATCATCTTCCTCCTCAATTTCCATTTGACTTTCTGGTTTAAATGCTGATCTCGTTCTTGGGGACCGTCGATTTGTTTCCATTTTTTTGGGCGCCCTTTCGCGTAGCCTTGGCATCCTGTCACTATTTTTAAATTTGCGGTTGCCTTCAACAGTTTGATCTGCTCTTTTGCGAGCAGCATAACCAATAGTTTCTGTTCTTTCAGGATTTTCGTTTTTGCCATCTACGTTTTCATTTACAACTTTAGATTCATCATTATCACATTTGGCATTCTTTTCGTTTTTGTTATTGCTTTTTTCACCCTTTTTATTTGCATCCTTGCTTGATTTACTGTCGACTTTAGTTTCATTAGCTAAATCTATATCCTTCTTTTTGTCGTTTTCATTTTCATTGCTTTTCTTATTTTGATTGAAAAATTCTAAATGAGGAGGCAGACCTGGTGTTCCACGAAAGCATATATACGTAACCAAATCTTCAGCACTTGGTTTTTTGTGTGGAATTAATTCTGGAATGGGATCCTTACTGTCTCGCACATGAGTGCTTTGCTGTGAACTGCTTGGAACGATCGCAGATGATGGAAGGGAGTACGAAACGGATGGATTTCCTTGACCTTGGGCAAATTTTCTTTGTGCCTGCACTTTTGTCCTGCAAAGAAATTAAAAATGTTGTTAAAAATATTATTAAATATCGATTGTTTGAATTTTATTGTCAGATCGAATTAATGGAAAAATTGAATATGTATGTAATAAATTTGTGGCCGTACTTCAAATGCTTTAGATAGGCAACACAAATAGGAATCCTGTTTGGGAACGCAGGACTTTAGGGAATGATTGAATTGACAAACACTTCTACAGAGTTTTTTCGCCCCCTAATATTGTCTTTAGGTGACGCTAAATAAAGTGCATCTCGGCAGCACTGAAAATTTCAGGATCAACGAACGCTTTTTATTACCCTTGTCTCGCTAGTAAATGTGCTTGTTCATTACCCTGATTCCTGCATTCCCTGGCACAAAATATAAATTAGCCTGGTTGTCCTCCCTTAGGTCTTTGGGTTTGGTATATGATTCTAAGGATTTAATCTCTATCAGAGAGGATCGCTTTCGTTTTTCTCTCATATATTTCGTCCATGCATTGTCACACATTCCGAGCGGTTTGTGTTGGAAGGGCATTCCTCTTCCTTCCATAGTCTTACATGCGTTTGTGTACCGGTTGATCGTCGGCAGTTGAAATAAAGTGATAAGCCAAGCATGGCTATTTACGTGAGTAGGAGACAATTCGATGTTGTCGGATAATTCGAGTTGCGGCGATAAATATGGCTTGCATTGTCGAAAGCCCTTTCAATATCAAGGTATGAACCTAGTGCGAATTCCTTATGCTCCAAGGATTGTTGTATCTTCCTTCTTAGTGCATAGTGCAGGCATTCCTACTCACTTTCCCTTCATTTATAATTTCATTCCCCGGGGAGGGGGTCGTCATGGGAATAAGAGTCATTTTTACACTAGTTCCCCTGTTTTGCTTAGGCTTTATGAAGCTTTGCTGTGGCAGGGGTTTCCTTGACATTTTCACAAAAGGTTCTGAAGCTGTGGGGTTTTGCTTTGCAAATTTCCTTACCATAGTTTGTTAGAGCTCGTGAGGCGAGAACGTTTTATTGCCCAAGGATCACGAAGTGATGTCGCGACTTATATACGATCTTTATGTGAAATTGTGCCTCAGTTGTACGAACATGGTGTTAAGCATCCTAAGAGAGAGATATTGGATAATTAATGGTAGAAGAATATTGCGGTCAGTGGTGAGGCGTTGTGTGATTTGAAAGAGACACAGTTTGCAACGAATGAATGTGACGCGACATGTTTACACGAAGATCATGTCCCAGATGAGCGTTCTAAGTGATCGGTATGGACTTTGTGGGGCCCGTTTATTTAAGCAAGGGGGAAATCTAGGCGCGTCTGTTCACACGTGCAGTGCCGTACACCTTGAACTGGTGACGTTACAGTCTACTGCTGACTTTTTGCAAGCCTTTCCACGATTTGTTGCGAGACGAGGCCGCCCCATAACAGTGTACACTGATAATGGCACTAACTTTGTTGGTGCGGCGAATGCGTTTTCGAGAATCGATTGGGAGACGGTGAGCGGGGCGGGGGTAATTGATGACATCTCTTGGAAATTTATTCCTCCATCGAGCCTTTGGTGGAGAGGTTTTTTTTTTGAGCGAATGGTGGAACTGGTCAGGGGACTATTGCGCTGAACGTTGGGAGCTGCTTGCCTTTTAGGAAGACCTTGTTAAAGTCTTGTACGAATGTGAGACGACTATCAAGACTCCGAGGCAAATATCTGGGAAATTTGAAGTGGCCGTCTGTTGCGAGAGGATCTCCCGAAGTCTGTCGGAAAGCCAGTATTTGTTGAAGAGGACAACAAGAAGCAACTGAATTGGTGCTTGGGACGTATTGCCGAATTGATCAAAGGGTACGACGTAGTCATCAGGTTGGTGCGTGTGGACACGGCTGGTGGACAACTTTTGCGGCCACTAGCACATATTTATACCCTCGAAATTGTAATCTGTGAAAGGGAGCAACAAGTTGTACCATCTGATGAAGTTGATGAAGTAGCTGCGGATCGAGTAATCAGCGAAGCCATTGGTCGGCAGCGATAGCGCAGTGACATGCGGAGAGTGACATTATACAGTTGTCAAATTAAATTGCCTTTCAAATTTTGCACGTGAAATTTTTAATTGATTTCTTTTCTGTGAGATCTTTGTAAATTCATGTGATAGTTCTCAGGTGGGAGATGATTGTATTCTTTAATATTTTTAATTTTCTTCCGCCGTTTGTCTCTTATTGTGAATTATTGCTAATACTGTGATCTGTTATGTCATTCCATGACTTTTGCATGCTAATACTGTGATCTGTTGTGTTATTCCATGACTTTTGCATGAAGTAAAGCTTTTGGTGCGTATCTTCATGTTTGCATAAGGCGTGGGAAAATCGGCGTTTATCTAAAGAATCTGTAGGTTCTGGATCTTAGTTAAATTTTAGTTGGCCCCTAGCAGCTGTGATACAAAGACAGAGGACAGATCGGTCACAGGTAGCGATTTCAATAGGGGTTTGTATTTTCGTACAAAACCCTTAAAATCAGTCGAAATAAATTAGGGTAGCAGAAACCTATATAATGGAAATTTGAAACTAAAGCTAAACACTCATGAAGAGAAGAGTATACCTGGCTCTTCAAGAACTTGTGGCGCATTCACAATTATGTAATTCATTTATGTTTATGTCCATTATAAAAAGTAAAAAGTAGAAAGAAAAGCTAGTGGTGTAGCTAGTAGTGAGGAAGGCTGCTAGTCGTAGCGAAAGTCTGTATAAATATTGAAGATACTTAAATATCAGCTAAAACGAATACAGTAAGATATTTCTTTAATTTAATTATCTTTAGCTAAAAAAATACGAGTTAATTATTTAAGAAAATTTTTTTACGCAAACGTAAAAGTTATGAGTTCAGGGCGAGTTATTCAGTCCCCCTTCAGAGGCGTCTTCGGGGGAAGGATAGCGGAGTAGCTCTCATCGAGAAACCGGCGTATAATAAGTGTGAAGTAAAACCAGCAACAACGCTTTCGGATAGGATTGATTAAACGGCAAAGAAAAAAGGACTACGAATTTGGAAGCTGAATTTTGACCTCATTGTATAGCACTGGGGAGAACTTTTGGAACGAAATGGTTCGGCAGCGCACATAATTCATTTTAGCTGTGACCGAAATTAACAAAGCAGTAGCCCCCCGAAACGTATATAGAGCAAACCAGAAAAAATCACTAAAAGGCTAAAGGAGAATGTTAAGGAGGCGGAAATATTAGTAAGAAGCAACGACCAGGTAATGTCATCGGTGGCGAAGCAAATCGTAAAATAAAATAGAATGGGAGAAGATGACGTGCAACCAGTCAAGGATATCAACAAATGGTATAAACTGGATGCAGACGAGAGCTTGTAATCTCAATGGGTACACGCCTATACCATGACTTAGGTAAAGGCTACTCCCTTCTAGGTGACGCGCTGAACAAAACCAATCTCCGGGTAACGGAAAATCAAAGAAGAAAGAAAATTGAAGAAATGAGGATTAAATATTATAAGGCTATAAACAAGTGGCGGCAATAGGAAAGTCAAAGCTATTAGTATTAAGTATCAATTATATTTTTAAAATGAACGTGTAAAAATAGATAGGTTAGACAACAAGGCTATTTATACTTTGCACTGAGGACGGAATAGCTGTTTATTCCAAAACTTTCGGTGTTTGCAAGAATAAATAAAGCGATCAGCGAATCTAAAAGGAATCATGGTTTGGCTCATTAGAATTGTAGAAGTTCGTTAAAAATTTCGGCTCATACTTTTTATATGAATATCACTTTTGAAAACGGGTAGACAGAACTACGCTTCTATCAGAAGGGTTGTATACTGAAACTATGATTTGCAGACACCAACACTGAATAAACGCAAGAAAAACATCAATGATATGAACATTCAATACTTGATTACAAAGAAAAACTATGTTTAGCCCATTTTAGTCGGCCGCAATTTTTGTTGCAATATAACGAATGTGATTTACTGAATGGGATCTTAAAGATATTTATGTTATCTAACTTAGCTGAAAATTTTAGGATGATCCAATCAAGCTGTAGTGCCTGGATCAATACAAAGTACATGTAGCAAAAAAAATGTTTTGTTCGGAGAAAATTCAAATGGCTATAACTTCTGTTAATAAGATTAGATGTTCACGAAGCTTACCAAATATAAGGAGCTTTTATAGGACTCCGTAATATTTAATTGAGTTTAAGAGTGGCCATTCAATTTTATTTTATGGAATTATATGGAATTTCTAAATCATATTATTAACAAAGGTGAGTGAATTTCGACTTCTAAAGTGTATATTCTGTTTTTACTCAGAACCAACTCACCGATGCCTGTGACACAAATATCGGACTATGCAGGGAGATGAGCTGGCCCCATCGCTATTCAATTTGGCTCTAGAGTACGTCAAAAGGAAGCTACCTATCGATACACGAGGTACATTACTATACAGTTCGAGCCAAGTAGTAGCCTATGCAGATGACATCAACATTTTATTGCGGTCATTAACTTGACAGCGAAGCAAAACTAGTAGGGCTACAAATCAATGAAAATAAAACAAAGCTCATGATGCAGTCGAGAAAAAATACCTCAAATTCACAAAATATCACACTTGGCGAATACAATATCGAAACTGTAGGCGAATTTGTGTATTTAGGCGCCAAAATAACGAGAGCCGGTAATGAAAGAGACGAAATATGCCGAAGAATACAGCTCGCAAATAAAATATTTTATTCAGTTTTGACGATCTCGAAGACCAGCTGCATACCCAGGAAAACAAAGCTCCAAGTATACAAATCTGTGATAAGGCCTGTGTTATGCTATGAGTGAGACACATGGACCCTTAACCCAAGTATCCGCAAATATATTGAACGCCTTTGAGCGACGGGTCCTGAGGCGAATAATCGGAGCGAAATTAGACGGGGACTAATGGCGGAGCCGATACAACCATGAGCTGTATAAAATTTTTGACGAGCCGGAGGTCGCAACGATTATAAGGCTGCGGAAGCTGCCTTATAATCGTTGAATCTAATGGACGAGCAGCGGATACCCAAATAGGTAATCGTTGGGAGAACTGAAGGCCGGAGACCAGTGGGGAAACCGAGGAAAAGCTGGTCTGACTCGGTCGACGAAGACAGTTCATCGCTGCTCGGATTTCGAAATTGGAGGACGCAGTCAATGGACCGAGACAGTTGGAGGCGCTATTTGCAGGAAGCGAAGAATGGAGAGGGGCTGTAGTGCTACGAAGAAGAAGAAGAACATAACTTCCGTTAATATGATTAGATTTTCACGAAGCTTGCCAAATGTAAGGAGCTTCTGTACGAATACGTTAGCACATTTTATTGAGTTTAAGAGTGGCCATTTGATTTTTATTGGGGAAAATATGGAATTTATAAATCCTAATATTATTAAAAAAGTTGGGTAAATTTCGACTTCTAAAGTGTATATTCTTTTTGTACTCATAAAGGCCTACCTTCAAGGATTTTTTCAGATTTTATTTTTGAATCCTCCCTGCACCACATGAATCTGGTAACACTGTTTTGGAAAGCTCTCATCAAGACGTTTGATTTGACACCCCACACGACTAATTTCGATAAAAAAATTTTAACGGCTCCCGTACAGTATGAGGGATCCACTTTACAATATTTGAAAAATTTGTTGATACCCAAGCTTTCAAGAAGTCATCACTTCTAATCTACTTAACAAGTTTGGTATCTGTAGCAGCTTCGAAGGGAAACTGCTGTGACGGGCGGACGAAAATAAGTAGCACAAAACCCTGAAAAAAGCCGGAAAACTACGAAGAGATAATCCACAGAATAGCAGCTGGAGGACACAGACTGCACAACAGCCCATCAACTTCGATGTAAGTAAAACCCTAATTGTATCAACTTATTTTCCTCGTTTGTGTGTTGATAATATGAAGTGGATATGGCTTAACGGAACGATCTGCAATAAAGTAGACTACATGCTCATCGACAAAATGGCTGTATCAAATACCATGGACGTGTGAATGTTTCATGGCGCCAACTGCGAAAATGACTAACGCGAACAGGATCCGAACTCCAAAGCTCAAGTTAGAGAAGGTAAAAGAGAGCTTTGTATAGGACAGTTACGCGTCCACATTGCAAAATGCTTGGTAAGTACCAATCAGGCTAGTGAGGAGACAATCGAAAACATGTGGCAACTCCAACTCCATCCGAAACAGCCGAACAAGTACTAAGAATCCAAGAGCCCAGAAAAAGAAATTATTGGTTCGATAATGAGTGTGGCGAGGCAGTACCGCGAAAAAAATGAGGCTTACAAATTGTTTATCCACATACGAACCCGAGCCTAGGAAGTTACATATGATGATATGCAGACTAAAACGATGCAACCCAAAAGTGTGATATGGCCGTGTATCCGTCCACCCAACTGTGATACGTTCTGGTTTTAAACCAGTATGTTTCATAACTGAACAGGCTTATAGTCCGTCCGAAGAATCACTCGAAACAAATCTCGTTGTCGCCAATGAGACTACAACCAGGGGCCCTCGGCTCACGGGGTGAATGCTCTAACTACTATACCACGCGGAATAAATTTTAAAACTTGCAAAATAGTAAAACTAATGAGACATTCAGTACTGTCGAACTATAAAGAGGATGAGGATGGCAACATTATAAACAACGAAAATGAAATCAAGAAACGATCCTGATGTAGGGCGCGTACGCATACAATCTCTCGAAGAAGTGAGCTCAGCTATTCTCGCTCTGAAATTAAATAAAACGCCTAGAGGGGGTGGAATATCGGCAGACATATTGAAATCAGACGAAACAACCCCAAGTGTTCATATACTCTTACATAAGCTTATTCAAAGCGTATGTATCGAAGAGAAAATCCTGGAAGGTTGGTGCAAAAGCATATTCTGTCCTGTGCACCAAAAAGGAGATATCGTCACCGCTCTGCAAAATTTTCGCCAAAATCATCACGCTAACGGAGTTATAGAACAACGCCAAAGGTCGCTTTAAAGTATATATCAACTGTCCATGCAGCAAATACTGGAAAAATGCTTGGAATATGAAATGCCCTCTTTGTGGTTAGAACTGAGAATCTCATCGAGATTGGTCTGCCTGAAAAAGACTATAGTGGACACTACCGAATGCTGGTTAAAAAAACGAAATAAATTGAAATTTTTCCTCAGAGAAATGACTGAAACAAGGAGACAACTCCTTTTCAACCTCATACATGAGAAAAGAAAAGTTTCGCAACTTGGCCTACGCATACGATATAATGGTCGCCGTCTCAATTAACAAAGATGGTGGGACTACTGGTCAACAAAATCAAAACTAAATTAGTGTTTTATATGAGAAAAAATGCCTCAGTCGATGATTGGTCATTTTACCTCTGTACAAGAAGATAATTTTGTATATTTAGGCTCTCAGTTTTCAGGGGTGAAAAGATGATAAGAGACAGAATAAAACATACTTCGTAGTCTTCTCACGGAAGCAATTAAATTGCATCGAAAAAAGAAAGCTAGGGTACTTATTGAAGGCAACTGGGCACAGAAGGCCACGCAAACGATGAAAGAACTCAATTGATACAGCCAGCAGGACACTGTGAGGAATCTCAAAATAGAAGGACGTAGTCTAGTATCGAGATCGAGAATACTGGGCGCGATGAATCTGGAGCACTAAGATCCGGTTTAGATTGTAGCGCCATCGAGATATATGGATAATTGTAACACAGGAAAGTTCCTGTGATGATAGATTTTATCGGAACCAATTAGCAATTATGAAAAATCCTAACGCATTTTGGATTTAGCTTTCTTTTCAGGAAAGTGTTCATGATTTGAACGAAAGTGTTTTAATTTTAATTGTGTCGTTTACATACCAATTACCCGTATAAAATCGGGTCAATACGATGATTCCGTTTTAAGTTCGAGATTTATACGCTTGGTGCGATTTTATTTTCATAAAATAAATTTATTGGTAAGAATTTCACTTTATGGGAAGGAAAAGGTTTGTGCCAGCGGAATAGATTTGACAAAGAATCTTGCTAATATAAAGCCCTGAATTTGCAGAAACTCTGCCATTTTTTAGGGAATTAAGAATAAAGTTAGGACTCAGTTTCATATGTGATATCTCAAGTGATATTCATCAAAAAGCGGAAAACTGCAATTGATACATATTCCGAGGAACAGTTTCAAGTTTTTTGTATATATTTTAATTTCATATTCTTCATATTCCCAAAACTTAGTAGGCGCGAAAGGCATATCCATCTACTGCTTATACCATAAAATACGCAATTGGAATGGCCCGACATTGACCCAAACTCTATTTTTGATTGTCTGAATTTATTTGTCATTCGAAAAGTTGTCTTAATATTTTTAAAGTCCAATTGAAGCGCGTCAATAAATTCATCTTACAAATGTAGTTCTTACCCATTAATCCTATTGTTTCATTCCAAGGGCCATCTCAGTTATGATGCCGAATGCTTGAGAAATCAAAATAAGGGTAATAAGAATATGTCTCAAACTCTGTTAAATAAATAACACCGGAAAAAACTGGAAGTGGAAACCTCTTGGAACTGTTAACAGAGAAGGTGAAATCAATCACGATATGCCACTGTGTCTCTCATTGGATTAGCCACATCAGAAGAGCCCGGTATTTGTCAAAATGCATCCCTAAAAGAAGTTTAGATGGCCAATAGCCCAATTTCCAGTATTCTAAATACAACCATAAGCGTTAAATTAAGCTACAATTACCGTTTAGGGATCTCTGGGGATGAATCCACGATTGGAGACTCTTTGCGCTTTCTTTTACCGTCCTTCGAAACAACCATTTTTCGGACTAAGATGATTCCTCCACCTACTTAATCCACACAGTTGTCAGCCGCCGCAACCAAATTCGTCTCTCATTCACTCTTTCGGCGTCACCTACTTCCTGTCACTGTCACTCACACTGCTGTCGTCGTTCTTATTTCTGCAAAACGTTGACCGAATTTCTTCACGACGTCGATAAACTTTGAATTTTCTTCGAAATTTTCACGATATCACTTTCGTTGTCACTACATTTTAAGCTCACGACACATTAGTGCAAAATAGGCGCATTAATTATAGTGAAACACATAAACTTTGCAAAAAGCTGACATGGACCAAGACACCGAGAGAACATGAACACCAGAGATACCCAGCAAGCACTCACACTGTCTCTCAAACTGTAGAGAGTGCTTCGCTGAATATTTCCTGCGTTCGGTATTTCAATTCCTTGACATAAATTTTCCCAATCAGAACTTAAAATATTCTTAATTAATTCTAATTGTGGGAAAAGCACGGACTGTGAAATAAATCCACGATTTAAAAATACAAAACATATTCGTCATTGCTGAATAAAAAAAAAGTGCAGAAGCGAGACACACTGGACATCTTTGATCATTTACGCAATTATCGCTCTCTAAATACAGACTCGATTGTTTGTGTGCGACGTCACTAAAAAGGGTATCACAATCGACTTTTTAGCCAGTTTGTGTTGACCGTTTGGTACCTGTTTGAATGCTTGAAATTGATTACCCATATAAATGTTTCCTACCCGATAATTCCTGTTTTTCTGATTTTTGCCAAGGGTTTCTTTGTAGAAATGATAGCTTATAAAATGATCTTGCTGCTGGGATGAACCTCGTTTCCCATGAAGGAATAAGAATTATGAAGTTAACCGCATTTTTAAGATTTCGATGTTAGTACCAAACGGAGCAGTGGGTTAGGGAACCCTCCGCTTGCGCAGCAGCTCCCAAGTTCAAGCCACGGTGACGGTATTGAGTTTGAGCTTCTGATGCTGTTGTCGGAATATCAGCACACCCAGTTGTGATGGGTTCAAATTGAAAAATTAGGTCATTATCACACGGTTGAGGGTGATATTGACCATATCGCCTCGAATTCCGTTACGGTTCATGGAATGAGATACCCTAAAAATAAATCTCAGAGGTTCGGATTTGGGTTGTTTTGCGATTGATTATAATTATTAAGTAGTACCATATGGTCAACATAAACTGGCTACTTAACCGGTAGCTTTAAGTTTTTGTAGAAAAGGGTTGACTTTTCCGCAGAAGTATTTTCATTTCAAACAAAATTAATTCCACTTGATTTTGATATTACATTTTAAACAAGAATTCTGAATTAGTTATCGGTTATCCGATTTTGTCATGTTTCATTCAGAAAAGCACAGCTAATTTAGATTGAATCATGCAATAAACAACAAAACACTGAAGATAACTCAAAGGAGTCGAAATGCGTCTGCTCACACAATAAAGCAATACCCGACGGCTTTTCAAGAAATACAGCAATAACATCGGACCTCCAAAGAAAATTTGCATTTTTAGTGGTTAGCCTACTTGTTAGTAGCTCTCGTGAGCTGTCAGCCTACTTCGGCGGAAGAAAATGCTTGTATGGAGTAATGATTCTATGTTTCACGCGAAAAACGTACAAAACACATTCCTTTCATGCTAAAAATTCACCTCGCACTGTCAACTGTATAACTACACTTTTTAGAAAAGCTAAATTTTTGCGTAGTCGACCAGATATAAGGTTCCGATCGAAAACTCCGCCTGGGCTAAGTTAAAGGGACTGGCCTGCGGGTTAGATATTATGCCCGATTACAGTACGAATGATTCACATACTAAGTCCAAAACGAGCACGATGAAAATTATTAGTAAAAGAGTAGGGCTAGGTGATATTAGTATTAGAGATCGAAGGCCAAGAATAGCTAAATGGAACACACGTTCAACTCCCATTGACAGCTAGCTTAAGGAGGTGAAAAAACTTCTATTCTTTTAACTTTCAATCTCAATAAAACTTGAATGGATGTATAAACTGAAATGAAATTCACTTCATAAGGAGCACTATGATGTTTTCTATGGACCGTTTTGATTCCACCGTTGAAGTTTGCCTCAAAACCGTAGAAAATTTTTCATTGTCAAAACTTCCACATTTCTTCATATACATCAATATAAATTTGTTCCAAGAGTCTGCTTACATGTACTTAGAATGTGATAGTAGGGCTTTATGTACATGGCTTGTTAAGCTTTGCCCCTTTCCCTACCCAAAACGCTATTGAATGATTGTATGACAAAAGTTGTTGATCGCCGTTGTGACGTTATGTGGGTTAATTGCTATTTCGGGACTTGTGTTACTAGGCCTCACATAAACTGCTCCATTGCTATGAATCTGTTAGATTAAAAATAATTATCTAGAAACTTAACGAGAAACTGTGGAGGAATATTACGTCTAGCATTCATAGCGATTAGACATGTTTTTCATTTGCTACCGTTAATGCTTGTGCATTAAAATTATTTATTTACTTAGAAAATTTGTTCATTTGTTTAAGTTCATAAAAATTTTTTGAATCGTTAAATAGAACTTTAATAAATATTAGTCGTAGAAACCTTAAAACTAGTTCCATTAGTATTGAAAACTAGAATATGCGCATTAACAACCAAGCTCACCAGCTGATCGGTCAAGTTCAAAGAGAGTTAAAATTATTGAACGAAACATGCGATAAACTTGCAAAAGATAAAGAGCACTTTTAACATGATTTGTTTGTATTTGAGATAGAATGTGAAAAAGCTATTCATTTTTATATTTACGCGTTTGATTTAGTTATCATATTTCATTCTTTTATATAAACCATAAACTTTTACTTTCCTTTGATTAATTCTTTGGTTTCCCGCGAGTGTAAAGCTAGCTGCGGGGGCATATATTTAGTGCAAACATTTTGTAAAAAAGCACTGTAAAAGAAAGGACGTTCCATTCGAAGCGTGTGTTTGCAAATAATAAAAAGTAATATTCCATTGGCCCCGCCAACTCTGGATGAAGTTTGTTTCACCATCGAAGCTCCAAAAATAATAATTCGCTGGTCATCGATGAGAGTTCCACTGAAGCTCATCAAATATGGTGGCAGCAGTGTTCATAAAGCTATTTAAAAAGTCATCCAGCACAATTGGCAACAAGAACATATGCCGAAAGAGCGGAGCCAATCAATTATATTCCCTTTTCACAAAAACGATGACAACCTACACTGCAAAAATTAAAGAGGCACTATAGCTTATTTTATATGGTGTACAAAATATTTTCAAAGAGCTTAGAAAATAAAATCGGATCATACGACAACAGTATTATTTCGGAGTATCAATGTGGTTTAGCGCAGGTGGATCGACGATAGAACCATTCACTGTCAAGCAGGCGCTTGAAAAATGCTGGTGGTTCAACATAAACGTACATCATATTTTTGTTGACTTTAAGCAAACATACGACAGTATTCATCGTAACGTACTGTACCAAATAAAGCTTTGCTTTGGCAACTCAGTCAAAATAGTCCATCTTGCCAAAATGCCAATAACATCGACGACCTCCCAAGTCCACATCAATAACCAACTCACCGATGCCTTTGACACAAATATCGGACTAAAGCAGAGAGATGGGCTGGCCCCATTGCTATTCAATTTGGCTCTGGAGTACGTTATAACGCAACTACCTGTCACCACGTAGGGTACATTACTATACAAGTCAAACCAAGTAGTAGCCTATGCGGACGACATAAACATTTTTCACAGTCATTAACAACCACCAAATAACTCTTCTTGAAACTCGACAGTGAAGCAAAACTAGTAGGACTACAAAACACTGAGAATAGAACAAAACTCATGATGCAGTCGAGGAAAAAACCTCAAATACTAAAAATATCACACTTGGCGAATGCACTATCAAAAATGTGAGCAAATTTGTGTATTTATGTGCCAAAATGACTAGAACCGGTAATGAAAGCGACGAAATAAGCCATGCAACTTCTGGCCACAATAAAGATTCTGACACCGTAAAACTCCCGCCGACAGGCAAGTCTACGTGCACAAAACACTACTGTTGACAAGTAAAGTCACTTACATATGACACGCGTCCCCGATGCCAACTTCCATGCCTAACAGCACTCGCAGCCGAGCAAATCTAGATCCCAATCACAATCCTCCAGCAAGTGGTGCACTTCATTCTTACTCGCCGACAAGGCCGTTCGTACTTAAGAACAAACACCCTTTAATGAGCAACGCGGAAACTTAACCACCTCCACCGTGGAAATTACATCCTCGAACAAGCGACGCGCATCGCATTTACAATGCCGTCCATCCTCAACCACAGAGAACAATCAATGAGTGACACACCCCTGAACTACATTCCTTAGAATACCCGCCGAAAGGCAAACCCATCACCGGTCTATAACGTAAAGTCATCCGTCTATAGCAGCACCCGTCGTCACCATGTAATCACTTGCACCAAATAAAGAGCTTCCAGCACACGTAACATGATCAAGCAAATCGGTCATTTCCACACGCTGCCTTCGATCCCTAGCCTCAGACATCAATAGATGACCAACGCGCTTCTTAGGCAAGCACCAATGAAGCAAATTCCCATGTCTAACAACACTTGCTGATAGGTAAATCTATAGCGCAGAGCCACCATGCTGTAGTAATGCCCGCCCTCGCAGCCACTCGTTTCATAAAAAACATATAGCAAACCGAACAAGATCAAGTAAATTGCTCGAACCAAACGCCTCCAAAAAGTGACACAAGCTAAAGGATCTCAAGCCCTACAACCAGTAAATCAACCACCCGGAGTGTCACCTATTCACAGAGCTTCGGTAATGGATCAGCAAACCTAATATTTCAAGTTATCAATAAATACTGGACATAGATCTCCTATACACTAAAACCGCCATGCATTGTAAGAGTATCAGTCGCTAGAAATGTCAAAAGATCTCAAATATCCTTCCACTATAGAGTAGAATAACCATAAATAATGTAATTATCGATCGCTGGAGGCGTTAATGGTTAGCTCCTATTAATCTGAGACACACCCAACAATGCAAGACTTGTGCCTGTACCTCCAATAATCAAATAATAATGTATGAGTGTATAAATAAGTTACTCGATCACTGTAAGCGACTTTTAATTCAAGACATACGTTGTGACAACGAAATACCCGGAAATTATAATTTAAATCCCCCGGATAAATGATATTTAAAAAAAAAATTAAATTGTTAAGTTGGTAGGACTGTCCTTAATTACTATACCAATTATGAGCACGATCTGTCATTCAGTTTGTTTACAGCAGCTGCTTAAGTCGGTACACCTCAGTAGTGTGTTGCGATTTTTATAATTTGGTGATTTTTTTTAATTGCGACAGATTTTAAAGCCAAAAACACAATAAATACCATCGATCAACCACCGTATTCACCAGATTTGGCTCCGTGCAATTTTGATGAATCATTAAATATTTTCCGTTTTATTTGCAATTTTCGGGTGCTTTTTTGTCACAATGTAAAACAAAACTCGCTGCAGGAGCTGAAGGCCATCCCAAAAAGTGCTTATGAAAAGTGTCTCGAGGACTGGAAAAATCGTTGGCGTAAGTTTAGTGTATCTGATGGGGATTACTTTGAAGGTGACAAAATAAATATTGATGAATAATTAAATATGTTGCGTTTTATTTGCCATTTCCGGGTATTTTTTGTCCAAATGACAAATTCGTGGCAGAGTTGGACATGCCAATTCTATCGCAGGTGGCAGACATCGTGGAGGATCCACCCGAGGCAGGCAAGTACGAAGCCCTGAAACGAAGGCTATTAGCTTTTTTGGCATCACAGACGAAGAAAGGACGCGCCAGGTGCTGTTTGAGCTTGAGATGGAGGATATGCGGCCGTCCCAGTTTTTGCGTCACCTACAGTGCTCCGCTGGGAAATCCATTCCGGACAATCTGATCAAATCGTTATGGTTGCAACGCCTTCCCCCCAGCACTCGCGCAATCCTCGCCGTAAACGAGTGTGGTAGCCTAGACGAATTGGCGACGATTGCAGACCGTATAGCCAGCATCGGCACATCAGACACAGTGGCGTGCGTGCAGAACGACTCAGCATTACGCCCGGCGAATGACAGCGAGTCCATCCTTAAAAGCATCGACGAGCTGAGAACGGAAGTGAACTGCATACAGGGGTCATCACAACAAGATAGCTCTTCCGGTTGCAGCTCCTGTTGTTCCTCGTTTCAGCAGCCAAACCCACGTAAAAATTATAAGCAAATGTGTTATTTCCATCGCCGTTTTGGCGCCGCTGCGAGACAGTGTCACCCGCCATGCTCTTTCACTGACAAGCGTCCGGGAAACGCATTGAATCACTAGCTCAAGAGACGACAGCTGGTGGTTTTGCGGGAAGTTGTCTCGAAGTTTTTGACCCAATGTCGAAAGTAAACTTTCTCATCGATACAGGAGCGGATGTCTCCATAATCCCAGTTGCTCACCTACATGCTGCCCCAGAAGTGTCCCCGTACAGATTGTTTGCGGTAAACGGAACTGCAATTCGTACCTTCGGGAACAGGGTTCTCGCGGTTTCACTCGGCCTGCCGCGCGTGTTCCGCTGGCGTTTTTGCATCGCTAAGGTGTCGCGCCCCATTCTAGGCGCCGATTTTCTAAAGTGTTTCGGTCTACTTGTGGATGTTAAGAATCGTAAGCTCGAGGACCCTACAAGTCAGGCGGTTATATCAGGAAGGATTAGCCGGCATCAACAGGTGTCCGTGTCAACTGTTGTGGGAAGTTCGCCGTACGTGTCGCTGCTCAAGGAATTTCCGGGTGTAACCAATCCAGCAGTCTCCACGTGCTCTCCGACACATCAGACAAAACATTACATAACAACTACGGGCCCCCCGGTAGCAGACCGCCCCCGTCGACTAACCCCGGACAAGCTGAGCGTAGCCCGAGAGGAATTCCAATTCCTGCTGAATAAAGGTTTCTGTCGACCATCCAAGAGCCCCTGGGCAAGCCCCTTACACCTCGTTCGAAAGAAAGACGGCACATGGCGTCCATGGGGGACTATCGTCGCCTTAACGCCGCTACGATTCCGGATAAATATCCGATGCGACACATTGAAGATATTTCCGTGAGCTTGAGTGGGATGCATATATTCTCAAAGATAGACTTACTGCGCGCGTTCCACCAGATCCCAATAGCGGAAGAGGACATCCCGAAAACGGCAGTCACGACGCCGTTTGGACTGTTTGAGTATACGGTGATGAAGTTCGGTCTTTGGAACGCGGCACAGACATTTCAGCGATTTATGGACGAGGTGCTCCAAGGGCTCGATTACTGCTTTTGCTACCTCGACGACGTGCTAATCGCTTCAAAATCGGAATCAGAGCATTTACAGCATCTACGAGCAGTATTTGAACGCCTGTCAAATTTCGGGATTGTTATTAACGTCCCTAAGTGCGAGTTTGGCGTGAGTGAAATAGAATACATCGGGCACGTAATTAGCGAGAAGGGCATACGCACTCCGACGTCCAGAGTAGATGCAATCCGAAAGTTTAAAAGGCCCGTCACGGTGAAAGATCTTCGGCGGTTTCTGGGAACACTAAACTTTTATCGGCGGTTCGTCCGCAACGCCGCGGTGCTTCAAGCCCCCCTCAACAAGTTATGTGCTGGCAACAGGAAAGGAGACAGGACGGAAATCGAGTGGAACCCGGAAACGGAGGAGGCGTTCGTAAAATCTAGGAACAGCTTGGCGGATGGCACATTGCTCGTACATTTTCAGACCGGTAGACCTCTCAGGCTGACTACTGATGCATCCGACGTAGCCGTAGGTGCCGTGTTAGAACAAGAGCAAAATGGTCGATGGCTCCCCTTAGCGTTTTTTCAAAGGAAGCTCTCTTCACCTGAGTCTAGATATAGCGTTTACGACCGCGAATTGCTCGCTATTTAAACTAGCGTTCATCATTTCCGTCACTTCCTGGAAGGCTCTTCGTTTTTTGTGCTAACGGACCATAAACCGCTGACGGTTGCGTTCGCCCAATCCGCTAGCAAAGCCTCGCCACGCCAACTCAGACATCTAAACTACGTTTCGCAGTTCACGACGGATTTCCGCTTCATTTCCGGGGCCAGCAACGAAGTAGCGGATGCGCTTTCCCGTGTGAGCACTATAGAGATGCCAACTATGGTCAGCGAGAACGAGCTCGCTCAAGAGCAAAGCCGCGACAGTGAGCTTCAACAGCTGCTCCGAAGCAACAGCACATCGTTGAAACTTATCCAGCGTTCATGCGGTTCGCAGCAGGTGTTGATTTGTGATGAGTCCTTGGGCCGGCTTAGACCCTTCGTCCCGGTTTCGTTGCGCAAGAAAGTTTTCGAAATTTTTCACCGACTGGCGCACCCCAGTGCTCGCTCTACCTGTAAGGCCATCGCTAGAAGATTTGTGTGGACGAACATGAAGAGAGACATCCGTATTTGGGCTCGCTCGTGCGTGCCGTGTCAACGCTCGAAGGTTACTCGTCATCACGCCCGACGACTGTTTCCAGCACATCCATTTGGACATCATTGGGCCGCTCACCCCATCACAAAGTTATAAATATTGCCTAACGATGATCGATCGCTTTACGAGATGGCCAGAGGCCGTTCCCATCGCCGATCAGTCGGCGGAAACCGTGGCGAAGGCGCTGTTCAATAACTGGATCACCCGTTACGGCACTCCTCGCCTCATCACGACAGATCAGGGTACTCAGTTTGAGTCAGCACTGTTCAAATCCCTCATGGTTTTCTCCGGAAGTACCAGAATTAGAACTTCACCGTATCACCCTTCATCAAACGGAATTATCGAGCGCTGGCATCGTACGATAAAAGCCGCAATTATGTGTCACGGCGGTGGCGTTTCCTGGCAGGATATTCTCCCGACTGTATTATTGGGGCTACGCACCAGTTACAAAGAAGACATCGATGCATCGTGTGCAGAGCTGCTGTATGGAACTACGTTGTCGATTCCAGGTGATTTCATCAGTCCTGACAGCCCTTCGGCTAGCCCGCATAGTTTTCTCCTCAAACTGCAAGAGCATGTATCGCAAATCCGACCAGTGCTGACGGCCCACCGACACGAGCGAACAATCTTCGTTAACAAAAGGCTCAGTAGCTGCACACATGTGTTCCTACGCGTGGATGCAGTCCGTAAACCCCTGTCACCACCTTACACAGGACCACATCGTGTGCTGCAGAGACTGTCGGAGTTGCTGTACAGGATCGATGTGAATGGCCGCCATGTCAACGTATCGACGGAGCGCCTGAAGCCGGCTTTTCAAGAACTTGAACAGAATACGCATCAACCCACCAAAACACCGAGCATCACCGATTCACCGAAAGCCTTTTGTTCGCCGAAAGTTCCTGTGGCATCCGGAGCGCCTAGTGTAACTCCCGCCGAAGCGAATCATGCGAGCCCATCGGCGCTACAACATTCTGCACCCAGCGCATACTTCCCGCCAGGTAAACAGCAGCTCACATCGGTGAACCCGCCACCCGCAGTGACAAGGACTTACCCGCCAAGTAAGAAGCGGAGACGTTACGATGGTCGAACGATCAGTGTCATATGACTGACACTTGGGAGGGAGTACTGCGCCAACGCAGTGCAAAGTTGCATCGCGCTTAGCATCAATTGCTATTCTGACCACCAGGCAGCAGCGTAGCAGTTCAGTAAGCAACGACTTCGTTTTCTCTCTCTTGTCTTCTGGACTTCGATAGACGCAGACGCATATCGCCATCGCTCATGTAGATAAGTGAAATAAAGAGATTGATTTAAACATTTGTAATCGAGCGTTCATTATTAGCATCTCGCATACACAATAAACCTTCTTATTAAGGCACAGATCTATGTTCCCCTAAGACCCATACTGTCGCATCCCACCCATGCGCCTGTGCTAAGCTAATATACATTCCCACATACCTAAGGTACACGCCTGTACTAATCTGCTACACACACCTGCATGGCCAATACACCCGACCTCGCCGACAACCACCCAAGCCATTCACACCTCTCTCATGCTCACACCTTCTTATCCCAAGTACCCACCTATACCAGCCTAATACACGCACCCATACACCCAAAACACACACCCCGATAACACTTGAAGTTTGTATAGAGAAAGTGGGTTGGAGCAACCATTCTCTTTCTACTTAAAGCCGCACGAAGCGACGGATCGTTCTGTTGGTGGCACTCGACGTTAGGAACGCCTTCAACTCCGCTAGATGGGAGGATATTCTAGATACGCTGGAAAACACTTTTCAAGCCCCAGAATACCTAATGGGACTTATGAGGGACTACCTGAAGGTCCAAAGCCTGCTTTACAACACGACAAAGGGCCAACGAAGAATGGAAGTTACATCGGGTGTTGCCCAGGGATCTATTCTGGGTCCAGACCTGTGGAATGTATCTTACGAGGGGTAACGAGACTTAAGATGCCAGATGAGTCACGCTTGATTGGCTATTTAGATGATGTTGCGGCTCTGGCCGCTGGACGCACCGTTGAACAAGCGCAACCTAGGTTAGATATTCTAATGCGCCGAGTGAGAGACTGGATGACTGCTCGTGGGTTCAGTTTAGCGCTGGAGAAAACCGAGGAGGCCACCTTGCCAAAAAAGAGAATTCCTAGAGTAAGGATGATCAGTATTGAAGACATACTAATCGAATTGAAGCTAGTGCTGAAGTACCTGGGGCTACTGATCGACTCGAAGATGAGTTTCTCTGGGCAAATCAGGGCAAAGCCTGAAATGGCTGTTTCGAGAGAATTGGCTCTGAGTCAACTTATGGCCAACGCAGGGGGGACTCAGCCCATAAGTAGACGCCGCTTGATGAGTACTGTAGGGTCAGTGCTACTGTACGGAGCAGAAATATGGGGCGACGCTCTCAGTAAGGAGGTGTAGCGAAAACGCCTGGTGCAGGTATATAGAAGAGGAGCACTGAGGATTTCATCTTCGTATCCAACAGTCTCTGATTCGGCGGTGAGAGTTATTCCTGGCGGGATACCTGTTGTCTGAAACAAAATTATTTCGTATTTTTTTGTATTCACTTTCATTCGCCAATTTTCCGTGTGGGCATGCATATTGTAGAAAATTTTCTGAAATATTCTCTGAACGACTGATGTCTTTCGGTCGACCGTATAAAAAATCAGATCACCAGCAAACGCTACTATTGATCGGTTTGGGGACACGTTGAACTCAAAGCCGTTCAATCTGTTTTTTTCGTTGTTGTAAGATGAGTGCCATTAACGCACGGAGTGTTGAGCTCCCATGCTCACGAGTGCCAAACTACCCACTGAACACCTCCCTTGTCAACCTGAGAACCTAGCCTGGACCCGTTTAAAATATTACTTCTGGACAGGTCTCGTTTTGCTACGCAATGAGACGCCTTCAAGCTGGGAGATCTTTCTTCCAGCGGAAGGGGAGGTAGGAAGACTCGCGATCGCCAGGCCCCGATGTCCCCGGCTGATGTGTGTCCTTTTTATCTTTATCACATAATATGCCACATGGTTCCATTCATCAGCCGATTCAAGCATCACGGCGACTATACTATCCCGGGTGAGCTCTCTTATCTCCCTGTAGAGATCCTGTCACAGCTTGTCCATTTTTTTGCACGCAAAAAATGGGTGACAGGCATCTTCTTCCACTCCTGGGCAAAATCTATTGTCAGCGGACCATGACTTACCAATTTTGTGTTGGTAAGACTGAAAACACCCATGCCCGCTCAAAAGCTGGTTCAGTAAGAAGTCAGTCTTACCATGCCCTCGGCTTAGCCATGGTCTCAGATCAGGGATGAGGCACGCAGTCCACCTTGCCTTCGTGCAATTCACCCAAGACTGCTGCCAATCGTTGAGTGAGTGCTGTCTCTCCTCGCGGGCAACCATCTCCCTCGCGTCCTTGTTTTGACGCAGGTAAAAAGCGCGGCGCTCTCTAGCAAGGAGGACAATAGGTTTCGCGTCTGAAATAACTCTCACTGCCGAATCAGAGACTGTCGGATATGAAGATGCAATCCTCAGTGCTCCTCTTCTATGCGCTTGTGCTGGGTATTTTCGGGATACCTCCTCGCTGAGAGCGTCAACCCATATTTCTGCTCCATACAGTTGCACTGACCCTATGACAATTCATCAAGAGGCGTCTTCTTGATGGGCTGGGTCCCCCTACATGGGCCATAATTCCACTCAGAGCCGATGCACCCGAAGCAGCCATCTCAGCCTTTGCCCTGATTTGCTCAGAGAAACTCATCTTCGAGTAAATCAGTAGCTCCAGATACTTCACTGCTGGCTTTGATTCGCTATATCTCCAATACTGATCATCCTTACTCTAGGGATTCTCTTTTTTGTCAAGATGACCGCTTCGATTTTCTCCAGTGCTAAACTGAACCCACGAGCAGTCATCCAGTCTCTCACTCGGCGCATTAGCATACCTAGCCTAACATCATCCGCATGGCCCATCAAGAGCGACTCAACTGACATTGCCAGTCTCAGTAGCCCGTCGTAAGACACGTTCCACAGGTCTGGACCCAGAATACATCCCTGAGCAACACCCGATGTGACTTCCGTCCGTCGTTGGCCCTGTAACATGTCATAAAACAGGCTTCGGTCCTTCAGGTAGTCCCTCAGAAGCCGCATCAGATATTCTGGAGCTTGAAAAGGGTTTTCCAGTGTATCTAGAATATCCTCCCATCTAGCGGAGTTGAAGGCGTTCCTAACGTCGAGTGTCACCAACAGAACGATCCGTCGCTTGATGCGACTACATGCCTCTGCTCCTTGGATAGCGCTCATCACGTCATCAATCACATCAATGATAGAGCGTCCTGCTCCAAAGCCACACTACCAAGGAGACAGGACCCAAGCAGCACGAATCGTGTCAGTGAGTCTTCCCTTGATGAGTTTCTCTAGTCTTTTCCGAGCCTGTCTAGCATACATAACGGGCGATATGCTGATGGTGATCCGGAACTTCCCTTCTCCTTGCTGATCAGCACAAACACAAGTCTCAGCACCTTCCACCGTATCGGGAAAACTCCATCGCATAGACAAGCGTCGAATGTGCTGAGCAGCAAGTCAGGACAATGGCAATAGACAAGTTCCAACACCTCAGCTGGAACACAAACAGGACCAGGAGCTTTCCTTGCTTTCAAGGAGAGAACTGCTTCTTCCAGTTCCGGCTGTGTGAAGAGTGGGCATTATATTGCTGTTTCACCGTGGGCAGCGTCAATACGGACGGGATTGGTGGGTAAGATTATTACGTCTATCTTTTCCGCTTCATGTATGCAAGGTTTCCGTATGACACCAAGCTTCCGCATAACTAGCTTAGCCAAGGCTCCACGGGTCCTTGTTCACATTGTCCACTAGATCTTGCAAGCAGCAAATCTTCTAATTGTTCATCAATTTGCAAAGGCGTTTCCTGGCTGCTTTATATGCTATGATCCGGTTGCATGCCTCGTCTTGGATCTGTACCCTCATGCCGAAGCTTGTGATACTCTTTTTTCAGTATTTGCAATTTTCGGGTAAACACTTTGCTGATTTTATGCAGCAAGCTGTGGCTGATATATTTTAAGGTTCGAAGATTCCTTTCCTTTCTTCATGATCGTACTTTTCACATTTGTAAACATGCCATCTGGATCCTGTGAGCTAATACCCCAGTGTTTCTCCGCCCATTGGCTGCTGACTTCAATCCTGTAGTGTGAACGGACTGTTACGGACATTCTTTAGGAGTGATTTCAACAAGGCCAGCGAGGGATGGTTGTAGTCCAAAAATCGACAATAAATATTGTTAACGGGTGTTATGATGGTTGATGTTTCATATTCCTCCATATTGTTTCTATGTTTAATCTTGGGAACTACTTTCTCAATCGTTTTCAACGTCAGCTTCTCTAACTTCGACTAAAAGAGATCCTTTTCATCGTTAGTTAGATTCCCGTCATTAAGAACCATCGGGCATATAAAATAGAAAACTTTTATTTTCAACGGTCGATCTACTTGTTGCATAGTTCTTTACTGAAATAAATTCAATTACTAGTGCATTTTGAAAGAGATCGACCATATCCTCTCCACAGTCCAGACCCTTCGATAGAAAGATCTGACTTTATTCACTGTTTGGGGTATAGATAAAGTGCGGAGCATCTTTGGCTGACTTGAAGCCAACCAGTGATTTCGTTCTTATCTTAATTGTTTTAATCTGCGTTTATTCTTTTAATTTTGAAGTTATTGATCTTATGTTCGGCTGCGAGCGCTGACGTGTTATTACAATTGACGAAGGAAATCTTTCTAATGGAGAAATGCAAGAAGAAGATACGGAACTTTAAAGTAAAATTGAATTGGGGAAACAAATCATTTAACTCTACTGCTGCCTCACTGAGACCGACTACGATACAAACCGATTGGTATATAAGTTAACACGATCCTTTTATCCCTATCCAAACCATACTTACCTTCCCACAATTCCATCATTACACATCGACAAATTCAGTAAGTTTGTAAAATACTTCCGAATTAAGAATAAATCTGCTACGCACTTCGTGAAAAAATAACAAAACTACTACATTATTTCACAGTCCCGAAAATATTGGTTTCCGATAACGAAGGCAGCTTCATCAGTTCCCTTATTCTAAGTTACATTGAATCCTTAGGTATTACGGTATACTTGGCTCCGCCACAAAAAAGCGAAGTTAACGGAGCAAATGAACGTACCCATTCAACTATATTAGAAATAATTAGGTGTCTCTGTAAAGACAACCCTGACTATCCCCTAACGGAAGTAGTTTATATAGCCGTCGATAGGTGCAACAACACGTACCATTCCGTAACAAAAGCCAAACCAGTAGACATTTTTTTTGGGAGATCTCAAAGGATCAATTATCAAAACCTGCTTGATTTTCGAACAAAATCCAATGAAAATATCAAGCACGAAATACTGCGGAAACAAAAATCCCAAATCGCGTCACATAACACCAAACGAACGAAGCCCTGTAACTACGAGTCAGGTGACATAGTTTACCGGAAAAATAAGCAAATTAAGTCCAAAGAAAAACCATTATATAAAAAAGAAATTATATCCCAAGATAACCGAGTCACTGTTACTACTAACACTGGAAAGAAGATTCATAAATCCGACCTTAAAAACATCCCTTTTATTTCAGACTAATCATCGGTAACATAGACGCCGCACTAAATATATACGAGTACAAAAGCCCGCTCATGACAATTAAACAAGGTCCAGGCAAGATAATTAATGGAAACTTTAAACTCATCCATAGCATCAACCTTAATATGTATAAGGAAATCCTCGATAACATCAAAACGTCAATAAACCTGAATGTGAGCAGATCTAGCATTTTAATGCCCCAACTTAATCACCAACTACCTGAAATCCAAGATCTGCTAGCGCAGCTTCAACCAATTAGAGGGAAACGGTCCATCAACTGGATTGGTACAGCATGGAAATGGATTGCAGGAAACCCAGATGCAACTGATTGGGACAACATTCTCAAGAGCCAAAATGATCTTGTAGGGAACAACAATAAGCAGTTCAAAATCAACAAACACATAACAAGCGTCACTTCGGAGCTCATCGATAGCTACAATAGGATAGTTGCGGATATCGATCTAAAGAATAATGACAAATACGAGCAAATGCTTTTTAATAAATTAACGATACTTAAAGATGAAATTCAAGAAATTATCCTAGCGAGCCAACTTGCAAGGCGCGGAATTGTCAACTCCAAACTCCTCAACAATCAGGAAATTAAAGAAATCCTCATCCAAGCGGCAAACCTTCCCTACGAAAACGAAATTCAGGCAATTGAATATTCTGAACCAATGGTTCTGATAAAAAAAACTCCTTGCTCCTTTACGTTGTATGCTTACCTAAAACCGAGGAAATTAATTATAATCACGTTTTGATTCGTTCCACGATCAAAAACAATAAAATGATCCTGCTCAAATATTCTGGCCTGTTTCTAAATCAACAAGAAAAGTATGGTATTCAAGGCACATGTAAAGAAATTCGAAATATTACTATTTGTAATAGGCAGCAGCTAAAAAAATTATCCTCCACTGACTGCATCTCCCAAATCTTAGACGGGACCAGTGCGCTATGTGAATACCAATACCATAGCAAACCAATCTTAGAATTCCTAAATGAAAATACAATATTTTTAACTAATTTTGTTAGAAAACTGCAGCATCAGACTAGGACAGATATCCTGAACGGAACTTATGTCATAAATATTCAAAATGATACCGTAAAAATTAACGATGTTGAGTACTCAACCAAGGAGTTACACACTCTCCACCTTCTGCCACTTGTTCTGCAGGGTAATTTAACAAAAAAAGATATAAAATTAGATCTCGATTATCTCCACAAACTACATTTGGACAACGTAGAGAAGTTAGACTACTTTTCATTTGGCAATACTTTATCAGTTGCATCCGATTTAACAATAATCCTTATAATAATGATTGTTGCGCTTCTATTTTTGTTTTTTCGTCAAAAACCATTTCAACGGAAAATTAACTTACCCTATACTTACCCTAATCCTGTAACATTACCATTTTGATTTTTGATCTGTGGGACACAGATTTTTAAGAAGGGAGGAGTTAACACGATCCTTTTATCCCTATCCAAACCATACTTACCTTCCCACAATTCCATCATTACACATTCCCAGACAAATTCATTTCAACATACTCGTACGTTTCATATTTCTTTCCTGTCTCGCGGATTCGCTTCTATGAAAATTTCTACATACGTTCATATTTCTTTTCTGTTTCGCGGATTCACTTCTGATGAACTTTAAACATACGTTTCATATTTCTTTTCTGTTTCGCGAATTTGCTTCTGATGAACTTTAAACATTGTATTGATTCAGCAATTTTGTTATTGTCACGTTTAGTAAAGTAAGCAGTTATAATTTGTTAAATACGAGGTAAACCAAATTATTGTTAGTTGCGTACGAGATTCTGAATAAAGCGGTTGCTAGAAATTAAAAAGTTGTTTTTTTTCAAACGATACGGAAAAAGTCTCCATAACTTATATGGACAATTCGTGAGATTTGATATCCAGAAATACGAAACAATTTTATTTATATGCTAAAATTTTTTATCGATTCTTCTTCCAAGCAGACTTACGTACGCTATTATACAATCCCCACTAATCATCCCTCCTAATACTAAGCACCGCTACATAAACCCAAATCCAACCACACTACCCCTAAAGCACAACCTAAGCTCTACAAACCCAATATCCGTGTCCAGTCTGTCGTCAATTACCGCCCAGCTCCTGCATACCAATTAGCACGGTACTTGGAAACGATAATGGCTGACATCATGCACCTTGACGACAAATACACATTAAAAACAGCCGTGATCTAGTGAACTCTACCACCTCTCAAACATTGACTGACACTTATCGACTTTTATCTCTAGACTTCACCAACCTCTATACGTCTACACCCGTCGATGAAACACTGACCATACTAAGAGAAAGCTTTCATTCGATTGTTTTTTTTATCGCCCAAGTATAATGGCGTATCTATTTGAATCCCGTTTTCACTACGATTATTTGAATTGAAACTCTTTTGTTTCTGCTGGATTAGAATTTATGAAGGCAACATACTCTCTCTTGACATTATAAGATTGATTAACAGTATAATACTTTCATTGTATATTAATTCAGTACTGATTTCAATACTTTTGTATCTCACTTTTTTCACTACATTCTCTCGCAATTACTATTTGAGTTGTCCATGTTTTTCGTAGATGATATGTGATCAACGAATATTTATGTCTCGTTTATTACGTAAAAAATAATATTTTTCCATTTCGTCTTGGTTGTATCAGAAGGGAAAAGTTCGGAAAACTTCTCAGTAGAGGACGTTTTAATTATTATTTCTAGAGTTCATACATTGGCGCTGTTCGGAAAGGGGGAGGGTGGGGATATATATATATATATATATATATATATATCTATATATATATATATATATATATATATATATATATATATATATATGCTGTTCGCTTGTAAATAAAAAAGTTTAATTTATTAAAAGGATATTACATATATTGTCAAATTTCGTGCATCAAAAGGCCACTTTCACTAGGGCAGACAACGCTAAACATCATTTTAAAATTATTTAAATCAAAATTTGAAGGGGTCATCAATTGTGAAGTTTTTATATAGTTTAGTCATTGCAGCTTCCAGGGGTTTTGGGGAAACGTGACTCTTGGGCGGACAGGCTAACGGATCGCGTTATCCTATTTTCCAAAGCCCGAAAGAGATCACGGCACGATTCTTCCACACCTCATCAACTTGTGCTATAAACAAGCCTGTAGGATAATTCCTTGTTTTTATATGGATAAAAATTTGGCATATAAGCGCAACAAGCCCAATTCAATCAAAAGCATTTCAATTATTAATTTTATTTTTACCTCAAATTTCTTATTTAAAATTGGTAGCTTGCCGACAAGAAAATCTTTCGCGCTTTCAATGTACTGAGCTAGTCGTTTAAAAATACAAAATATTGAGTGTTACGGACTATTTAGCTTTTGACAATGCTGCTTCCCTTTCCACAGCTCTCTGCTTTGCTTTTTCGTAAAGAGGCATCAGTTGACCCTGCTCTGCTAACATTTTTAATAACTCCACAATGAAGGGCAAATAATTGTGCTTTCGGCGAATATTTTCGACCTAAATGGAAGCAATAATAAAATATTTTCTCAATATCCGGGAATTATGAACACATTACCTTGTATCTTTTCTTTTTTGCAATTTCATCCTCAACTAGTGCTCTCAGTCGCTCGATTTCATGTTGCTTTTCATCTGTGTCCATTTCATTATCTGCTGCATTCAACAGCTCATCGATTTTCTTTTGATAGATTCCTTGCCGGTCAGATACTATCGCCATTAAGTTGAAATGAATTTCACCTTCGCTGTATTTTTGCATTCTCTTTTCAATAATTGGCCTCACAACTTCTATCCAGTTTTGGTTTGGACCAACTGCGCCCAAATCAACGGGTCCTTCTTTTAATCCATCGAGTTCATATAAACGACCTTCTATGGGAATATAACCGATGAAGTGGAAAACTTCTTCATCCTTATTTTGATTCTTTGAATCAAGCTCAAATAGTGTCTGGCGTGCGAATGAATTGTGCACTGAGCGAATTTGCGATGCATTGCTTAAAGTTAATCCTTTGTTGTACGCATCAAATGACTGGCAGAATTCCTGCAAATCTAATCAGTAGACGATAAAGTTATAATTTTGAAAAACATACCTTGAAATCCGCTAGGGTTGAACCGAGTTTTACATCGGGATGCTTGCAATTTAGCAAAATGCTCAAGATTGCTTGCGTTGCACACGCGTTGTTGATTACTTGCTTTGCGAAGAAAATTTTGTCTAACCGATTATCCTGAACTATAGAACCAGCCGGTTCGTCATCCTGCACCCACTTGAACAAGAATATTAGTCCGTGGATTGGTTCGAGATTTTTGAAAGACTCAGCATCGAGACTCCAAAGCTCCTCCACCTGGACTCCTTCGCAACCTATTCATGGAATAATGCAAGTCATATATTCTTAACTCCTGGAAACATTGCCCAATAATTTGACAATACCGAATTCTTTAATGAGTTCCGTAAATACTCCCGGGTCACTTTCAATTAAGCACCAATTTCCTGCACTGTCAGTCATTTTGAAGATTGACAAAGAAACAACCAATTTCTAAATGAAAGTGATACACAAATGGTAGATTCGCGACAGTCTAGACGATTCGTAAAGATTTTCTCCGCAATGTTTTAGGCGGAATGTGCGATGAACTCAAAAGTCATCACATTATTTATGAACATAGAACGTTCCCTGTTCCAAAGTGCGCAATTCGAAAACAATTGGCAGCACTGTATTCTGAATGAAGCCTTGAAGCAGAGAAAATGAGGAATAACATCTGCCAGGAATCAAAATTTGCCCCTTTCAAGTATATGGCAGTAGGAGCAGTTAGCCAGTTTATGACGGCCGTTTGGCACCCATTTGAATATCTTAAATTTTGAAGGAGCTGACCTGAAAAACTTTCATACCCGGAATCTTGTGCTAAAAGAATAAACAACGGTTGAATGTTTTTGAACAGATCATAGATCAGTCATAAGGCATTCAAAGTACGGAAATAAAACTTAAGAGGCCCTCTTAAATACTTCTAATGATGGTTTTGTCAAGATAAATAGGGGAGGACACTTATTGAAGAATCAAATTATAGCGCAGTACAAAGCCTTCAACTCTAGCAGCAGTAGTTTTAATGCTTGATATATTGATATTAATCAAATCAAAAGTTACATCCAGATTTTTAGTTTCCAGAACGTATGAAATAGGGTTACAACCAAAACTGACGTTAGATATATGGCAGCAGCGCTTACTACCGCACACATGGCCATTAGTAGGCCGACTTTGCTGGCTGACTTACATGGCGGTATATGAAGAATTATGGAGGTGCCAATGAAAATTCGAAGTTTTGTACGGCTTCGAGGCGAATTTCTACAGTGAAATCCTGATGGCCCGCGGAGAACACAATAGCGCTCCTAGTGAAGTGAAAATTATTTCAGTTCCCGTTTAGTTTTTATCACCTTCCAAAGTGAATTTATAGGAGTTTGTTTACATCTCAACGCTGAGCTATCAGTCGAAGGTGCAAAACGTGTGCTTCATTTGCTCGTCTTGAAAAGCTTAGGAGTACAGTGGGCTATACAAGGTGAATTTATAGCATGCACGGAATGCGTTCCGCACGTTTTTTATTGGGAAAATAGTATATATTACGAAATATAAGCATTTGCTAATGCCGCAGGAGGAATGCCGGTCGACAAGAGCTCTCTTGGAGGCTAGCATTCTTTGCGGAGTTCCGCCCCCACGTACCCGAGGAAACTCCGCAGGGGGAATGCCGGTCGACAAGACCACTCTTGGAGGCTAGCATTCTTTGGGGAGTTCCGCCCCCACGTACCCGAGGAAATTCCCGCAGGGAGAAAGCCGGTCGACAAGAACATTCTTGGAGGCTAGCATTCTTTGGGGAGTGCCGCCCCCACGGACCCGAGGATCTGGGGGGTGCCGTGAGGTTCCCTCTTATTGTATCTGGACTACGCTTTGGACAACGAACTGGAATTGACGCTTTGGGCTAGCGGATGTGATGGTTTGGACCTAGTTGCTTTGCACAGTAGCGCCGAGGTGAAACTCGTGTGTGAACAGCTCCAATTCAACTATCATACCGTCTCCGTCCCGGTAAAACCTTGGCAGGCCTCGGAGTACGTTCGAAGTTCGCACCATTGGGTTGGTGGTGTAGGTTCGGTTGAGACGGACTCCCGATTAGCGCTGGTCTGGCTCTGAGCACTTGTCCCCATAAGGGCTTGTGCTAACCCTCGCATGGCCTCCCTGCTCTGCAAAGATAACCATGAGACCAAAAAGGCGACTACACACACGAACGGAGATAGCGGCTCCGAGGGAAGACCCAATAAAATGGAGCAAACAAATGAAACCACAAGCAAACAGGACGCTAGCACGGAGAACCCTTTCAGGCAAAAACCGCTGTTGGCAAGAACACCGATAAAACAAGTCACCGATTGCGGGGGGAGGCAGCAAACCCCAGAAACACTGTCCAAGTCAACATCACAGGTTAAATCATCGGAGACAGACCACAGACGGGCTAACGAACGAAAGAAGGCAGAGTGCGTTGTGCAACCTGGCATCATTGCGGCCTTTGGGCGCAGTAGAAGGACTATGCGCACCCCGGAGCGCCCAGTGCAAGACTTACACAATCCGGATCAAGCTGCGACACCAACGGAGGCCAGTGTAAGACTGGGGGAGGGAGAAGTTTTGCCGTTGGCCGACGCCACTTCAAACGCGACCCAAGCGATAGAAGCAAAAGGGCTAGGAAACGGGGGCCTCTCCCAAGAGGTGGCGCCAAATAACACAATCGCCCTTGACCGCGCCGAAGAGGAGCGGCTTACTCGGAAAGCGGGGAATATCGTCAAACAACTGAGGGCTGCCTGCGAAGTGCAGAGAAACATAGGCAAGAGTGTCAAGAATGGCATTCTTGAACTGGAGGAGCTTTTTGGCCGCATAACGCACTACAGGTGGAGGTGGCTAGCAACCGAAAAGCACCAAAAAGACACGCTCTCCCTCGAGGCATCAGTGGGTCCTAGCAGCAGCAAAAGAATGGCCGGTAGCCCAATTGAAGGCGACTGTGAGAAAAGGAGGAAGGACGAGACCATAAACGAAGTTGACACTCCAGGCGAGGAGTTTCATGTGGTGCGAAACAAGGCAGCGAAAAAAGCGGCCAAAAAGCTACTCCTAGAAAAAACAGACAAAGAGCTCAACCACGAAAAGAACAAGGAACCCCCCGATATACCGCAGAAAACAAAAAGCAAACCGCGGCGCAAACCCTTGCGAGAGGCACTACTTATTAAACCCACTAAGGGCGGAACCTACGCAGATGTCCTCCGTGAAATTAAAGGAGCGGTCAAGCCAGACGACACCAAAACTGCCATCAAAGCAGTTCGACCAACCCGGACCGGTGGCTTGCTGGTGGAATTCGGGCCAGAGGCCACAAACAAAGATGCATTCCGTGACGCGGTTCAAAAGGTTCTTGGAGATGCGGCAACCGTTGCCTCGCTCGAACCAATGGCCACCCTGGAAATCAGGGACCTCGACTGCGTCACGGACAAAGCTGAAGTAGAGGATGCCATTAGGAGGGAGTTCCCCAGCTTAAGTGAAGTCAAGGCAAGATTGACACGTGAAAACACAAGGGGGCAACTGTAATGTGACGCCTACGCCCGGGAATCGAAGTGATTCCGATCCCGAACCCTTGCAACCGGCCAGATGGATATGTCCGCGAAGTGCCAGCGGACTTCATCTGTCGTGCGGATATCGTTGCGCAGAAAATATTTTTTTTTCTGTCCAAATATTTAGATCTGTGGATATAAATATTCGAAATATAGAATTAATCCCAAACCCCGGCACATTTCGAGACATAGCCATCTGGAAATGCCCCTCCACCGTGGCCATCGAGAAAACTATGCCACTGGCGACAACTGGAGAGGCACATTGCCGCCATATGGCGTGCCATCCCACACACAGCTGTTTTGTCCGATGTGACAACCGGGGGATTTGACAGCCACATGGAGGTGAGGGCGTTCAGTATACTTTGATTTGGACAGATGTCAGTGAATTTGGCGCCTCTTGTTGGACGTAAAATTCGAGAATTGTGTATGAAAATAACGGTTCATGGTAATTGCAGCTATTGTACGGACATTGGTTAATCGTTTGGCTAAGTAACAGCAATAAGAAAGTTGAGTGATGAAAAACTATTAAGAGTTCTTCGCCCCAGGAATTGGATTGCTGACACGCAGAAGGAAACGCAAACTTAGTTTGGATTCGCCGAAAACACTGAAGGGAAGTTTTTTTGAGACAGCATCAGGCATTCAGCTTGTCTGGCGAGAGGGACTTCTTCGCTCCAAGACGGTCGTCGGCTGCCGAACCAAACAGTTCCTGCTGGATCGGCTCACAGCTGATGGTCGAAGCATTCCTGGAAGGAGTGAACCATTTGGGCTGTTCGTGTATAGGAAGGATTTGGATGAAAACTCAAGGAGGCGGTGGAGGATCATATTTGCCAGCTAATTATCAGTATTAAGTATAAGAAATGACGCCATTTTACGTGCAAGTGCTGTCAAACTCAAGTCGCCGCTAATTTATTTCTGTGGGATATCGATGATAAACAGATTAAAAGTTTTGGAAAGATAAGTTAAAGAGTGTTGCTTTGCACTCTGATAACTATTCTTCAAAATGCTTGTTGTAGTTCTTGGGGACTTGCACATTCCACATCGATGTAGTAGCCTGCCGTCAAAATTTAAAAAGCTATTGGTTCCTGGGCGCATACATCATATCTTATGTACCGGCAATTTATGCACGAAAGAATCATATGATTATCTGAAAACGCTGGCAAATGATGTGCACATAGTTCGTGGTGATTTTGATGAGAATCTCAACTATCCTGAGCAAAAGGTGGTGACAGTTGAACAGTTTCGGATCGGTTTATCACATGGTCATCAGATAAGCATCGTTAATGGTCCATATTCGATGTTATGTTAACCTCAAGAAGCCGACTAATACATACGAATCTTGATCATTTTCACTTTTAAGTTAATTTGATATCGATAAATTAGTATAACTAAAATTTACTCACCTACTGGGCATCCTCGTTTGCAAGCTGTAAAAAAATTAAAATAATCGAGATTGTCAAATACTCAATGGCCTAGCAAGAAATATCTCTTTGACATCCATGATTGCCTAGTTGTTTGATTAGTATTTGTGTCAGTTCTGCAGACCGGGTCAAATATCAATATTCATTGGGCAGTGTTTATATTTCGCCCGTCGTATTTTACCGACTGAAAGCGAAAGTATATATTTGATTCTTTGAGAATAAAACCATTCCTCAAAGATTTCATTTCCAAAGCAAGTTTCCGGCGGTCCAATCGTTCGGCGCCGCATATCATGGAAGTTCCTGATTTGTATTACAGTCGTGATGAATATGTTGAAACGGCTTCGGGTAATAAAGTACTGATTTTTCGACAAATCTTTAATTTCGAATTTTATTCAAGTATCACAAAGAGATATACTTTTATCAAACAAAACAGAAAACACACTAGGAAATTATTAAATACACTTGAAAATTAAAACGATAAAACGACCGGTTTTGTTTAAAAAAAAAAAGTTACTATAAGAAGCAGCCTCGTTGTTTGCTTCTCCATTTTCAAGATTTGTCATCATTCACATGCTAGCCTTAAAAATATTTCTCATTTACATCCTAACTATAAGTTGAAGTAGTACGCTATGACCTGACTTGTTGGTATCTCAAACTTATAACTAAATTCAGACTCTTAATTAATTCTGTTTTCACAATATTTATGGCAATTTGAGTTTGTGAACTCTTAAAAGTGTATTATTCTAGACTGTTCTATGAATTTATCTTCTATAATTATAATAAAGCCCCTTTTAAAGTTGCAAGGCCTTGCAAATTTAGTTTTAACTTTTGTTGTCACACTTTGTCGTTCTATAAAGTAAATTGAATCACTGAAAACTTTGCACTTCTGAGTATCGAGAGATTAATATTTCAAATTATAAAAGCTATTCTATCTTACACTGTGATAATAAATCACAAATTAGTTTACATCTTATTTTGCATGATTCAAATAAAAATAAATTTACTTGATTCAAACAAGAAGATAATTGTTCAAATGGACTCTTCCGAATAAAGTGGATACGTTGCGAAATTTTTGCTTAGAAACTTTTTATATTGTGCAAGTATTTCTTTACAACTCTTGATTTGGTTGAAAAATTCATCGTTCACTTATTTCTAAAGACATATTTAGAGCAATTTTAAGGAGTATGCTCAAGGATTGGGGATTTTTGATTCAATAAGTTGTTAATTTAGTTGATGTTGAAATTATCTTGAGCTAAACGTTAAGTTTATTTTAGCCCCAGCTAAGCATTAGGAAACTTAGAAAAAAAATATGAATATTTTGTATCTATTAAAGCAGATTTGAAGACGAATGTAAAGAAATCTTACTACGAAAATAATTATCTTAAATCAGGCCAGTGTAAACTATATTGAAAATAAATGCGAATGACCATTCGTAGTGAGAAAATTGTATCTTAGACGTGAGACAAATATTTAATATTATACGAATTAGAATACTTTACCCTAGTTATTCCCTATATGTTTTGGTTCAATATCTTTGTATTATTAACAATGAATTGCTAAAACTTTAACCACGACTTTCCTTTTCAGTGGCTCGTTCTTTTTCAGGGGGAACAGAGAGTGTAAGGTAGGTATGCCGTCGCGAGGGTAGGGTTTCGACAAATCCGCTGAGGTCGGTTTCGCGTCGCGCGCGGTACGCGGTACCTTTGATTGTTTCGTCATTTCTTTAGAGTAGGTTTCGTCGGGTTAATTTAGAGTAGCATACTTTTCGGTACCGCGTCGGAAATTCGGGAACGCGAAACGAAAATTAGATTTTTGTACTTTGACTGGTAATAGAAGAAAAATACGGAGTAACGTAAAGTAGGTTTCTTCTCCGTATGGTTTTGTTTTTTTGTAACGCGTTTTGAAAACGGGCGTGTTCAGGTGGCTGAAAATATTGTAATTGAGCGTAACCCATTCGGAGACCCGCGACCGAAATCCTCTCCGAACTAGCTGGCCGACAAGCAGCCACCGCGTGAATGGGTTACGGTGCACGGATTGGTTGACCTGTTGGTACCATCCGTTGGCACTACTCAGACTTAACGTCTAGAACCGATGAGAGGTCGGTCCCGCGTTCGATCCGAAAAGTGGAAAATCATTACACAACGCATGGCTATTGTCGAACTAGCTGATAAAGACGCCCAGCAAATCCTGGCGAAGGGCAAAATTAAGATAGGTTGGGTGATCTGCAGGATACGGAGAAGAGCGATCCCTATCCGCTGCTTCAGATGCTTTGAATACGGACACACCGCGTATGGCTGTAGGGGACCCGACAGAAGATCTCTGTGCTACAAATGTGGTGAAACGGGGCACAAAAGGAAGGAGTGCACGAACGAGGCAAAATGCATTCTTTGCAAGGATGCTAAGCTAGCACCGGGCGACCTCAAACATGAGCCGGGGACAGGGAGATGCTGGGTTTTCAAGGAGGCTCTAACTAAAGCCAAATCGATACTCAAATGATCCGTATCCTGCAGGTCAATTTGCACCGAAGCACAAACGCCCAGGACCTACTTGAGCAGTTTGCGAGGGATAAGAAAGCTGACCTCCTGTTGCTAAGCGAGCAACATCATAACAAGGACTCGCAAGCGTGGTACCCTGACAAATCTAGTACCTCGGCCATCTGGGTTCGAGACAGCGCCCGCCTTCAGGTGCAGGGCCATGGACGCGGGGATGGTTTTGTGTGGGTGCGGTGTTCAGGGATAACATATTTCAGTGTTTATCTGACGCCTAACGAGGCAATGCGATCCTTTCGAACCAAACTCGATGCCCTGGAGGACGCTGTCTCGAACACAGAGGGCCACATGCTGGTCGGGGTAGACTTCAACGCTAGAGCCATCGAATGGGGTATGCCACAATCCGACCCAAGGGGAAAGCAAATCTTGGACATGGCGGCCAGAACAGCGCTTTTTGTGCTAAATACTGGTAACACCCCTACTTTCCGCCGCTGGGGTTGCGTAGGAACCATACCCGATGTGACACTCGCTTCGGAGTCCCTGGTACCTAGAGTACACAACTGGCGAGTACTAGAGGACTACTCGGCTAGTGATCACCAGTATATAGCTGTTGAGATTAATGACGGTGCCACTCTGCGTGCATATGCCCAAACTTCAATCCTCGGATGGAGGACTGGGAGGATGGACGTCGAGAGGTTCATTGACGCGCTTACGGCAGGCGCACCGTTGCTGGGAGCTCCACCAGGGAGTGGAGGGACTACAGCCAAGGACTTGGTGAACTCAACTATGAGTACCATCATAGCTGCTTGCGAGTCTCCCATGCCCCGTCGGAGACCCCGACATGGTAAGCCTCCAGTATACTGGTGGTCAAACGAGATCGCCGAACAAAGAAGCGAGTGTCACAAACTTCGGCGAGAGGCCCAGCGGGCGCGAACACGGGAGGAGGCAGACACTAGGCTAGCAGCATACAGGTCTGGCAGGAAATATCTTCGCAGGCTTATTAACAAGAGCAAGGCCCGATGCTGGCAAGACCTCGTGGACGATGTAAATAGGGATCCGTGGGGCCTTGGCTACAAGCTGGTCATGGGGAAACTTGGTGCCCTACGGAAGGCTTGTATACATGACGCGGAAAAGATGGACGCGATAGTGCGGGGACTCCTCCCCGCCCATCCCGTCCGTGTTGACGCTGTCCATGGTGAAACAGCAGTCGAGTGCCCACTCTTCACACAGCTGGAACTGGAGGAGGCAGTCCTCTCCCTGAAAGCGAGGAAGGCTCCAGGTCCAGATGGTGTTCCAGCTGAGGTTTTGCAGCTTGTCTATCACCATTGTCCTGACTTGCTGCTCAGCACATTCAACGCTTGCCTACGGGACGGGGTTTTCCCGGTAGGATGGAAGGTGGCGAGGCTCGTGCTGGTCAGCAAGGGGAAGGGAAATCCCGAATCGCCGTCTGCATACCGCCCGTTATGCATGCTAGACACGGCTGGGAAAGTGCTAGAGAAACTCATCAAGGGAAGACTCACTGACGCGATTCGTGCTGCTGGGGACCTATCTCCTCGGCAGTACGGCTTTAGAGCAGGACGTTCTACCATGGATGCGATTGCAGAGGTGGTGAACGCGGTCCAAAAGGCAGAGGCATATAGTCGCACCAAGCGACGGATCGTCCTGTTGGTGACACTCGACGTCAGGAATGCCTTCAACTCCGCTAGATGGGTGGATATTCTGGACACGCTGGAAAACTCTTTTCAAGTTCCAGAATATCTAATGCGGCTTTTGAGGAACTACCTAAAGGACCGAAGCCTGCTCTACGACACGACACAGGGCCAACGAAGGATGGAAATTACATCGGGTGTTGCCCAGGGATCTATCCTTGGTCCGAACTTGTGGAACGTGTCTTACGACGGGCTACTGAGACTTGAGATGCCAGATGAGTCGCGCTTGGTCGGCTATGCGGATGATGTTGCGGCTCTGGTCGCTGGACGCACCGTTGAACAAGCGCAACTTAGGCTAGGTATGCTAATGCGCCAAGTGAGGGACTGGATGACTGCTCGCGGGCTCAGTTTAGCACTGGAGAAAACTGAAGTGGTCATCTTGACAAAAAAGAGAATCCCTAGAGTAAGGATGATCAGTATTGGAGATATACAGATCGAATCGAAGCCAGCGGTGAAGTACCTGGGGCTACTGATCGACTCGAAGATGAGTTTCTCTGAACAAATCAGGGCAACGGCTGAGAAGGCTGCTTCGGGAATATCGGCCCTGAGTCGACTTATGGCCAACGTAGCGGGACCCAGCCCATCAAGAAGACGCCTCTTGATGAGTGCTGTAGGGTCAGTGCTACTGTACGGAGCAGAGGTATGGGGCGACGCTCTCAGCAAGGAGGTATACCGAAAACGATTGGCACAGGTACAGAGAAGAGGAGCACTGAGAATTGCATCTTCGTATCCAACAGTCTCCGACTCGGCGGTGAGAGTAATTGCAGGCGTGATACCTGTCGCCCTCCTTGCTAGAGAGCGCCGCGCTATTTACCTGCGCCGAAACGAGGATGCGAGGGAGATGGTTGTCCGCGAGGAGAGACAACGCTCGCTCAACGATTGGCAGCAGTCTTGGAGGAATTGCACGAAGGGAAGGTGGACTGCGCGCCTCATCCCGGATGTGAGACCGTGGCTAAATCGAAGGCATGGTGAGACTGACTTCTATCTGACCCAGCTTTTGAGCGGGCACGGGTGTTTTCATTCTTACCTGCACAAGATCGGTAAATCACGGTCTCCCGATTGTCGGTTTTGCCCAGGAGAAGAGGACAATGCCTGTTACAGATTTTTTGCGTGTACCAAATGGGCCAGGCTGCGAGGGGAACTCTACAGGGAGACGGGAGAGCTCACCCCGGATAATATAGTTGCGGTGATGCTCGAATCGGTTGACAAATGGAACCAGGTGGCACATTATGCTCGGGCAATCCTAAAATATAAAAGGGACTCACAGCAGCCGGAGGCGCTGGGGCTGGGGGATCGCTCTTCTGGCAATTTCTCTTCCCCTCTCCCCCCCGCTAGGAAAGGGACTCCCCAGCTTGAAGGCGCCCCACGGCGTAACAAAACGAGACCTGGCCCGAAGTAATGTGTCAAACGGTTCCAGGCTAGGTTCTCAGATTGACAGGGGAGGTGTTTAGTGGGTAGTCCAAAGGTATCCTCCATGGGAGTCCCACACTGCCAGACTCGGCGGGCATAAATGCCTTCACCTCCCTACCACAAAAAAAAAAAAAATGCCGTGGTTGGGTGACAGCTACCGGAAGCTTGTCCATGGTAGGCCGACTAATCCATATGCAAATTGCTACCATATGGCTTCCTATCTAACGTTAGTTTTGGTTACAACCAAAACTGACGATAGATACAAGCCATATGGCAGCAGCACTTACTACCACACACATGACCATTAGTAGGCCGACTTTGCTGGCTAACTTACATGGCGTTATATGAAGAATTGTGGAGGTGCCAACAAAAATTCGAGCTTTTGTACGGTTTAGAGACGGATTTCTACAGTCAAATCTAGATGATCCGCGGAGAACACAATAGCGCTCCTAGTGAAGTAAAAATTATTACAGTTCTTATATCCGTTTAATTTTTATCGCCTTTCAAAGTGAATTTATAGGAGTTTGTTTACATCTCAACGCTGAGCTATCAGTCGAAGGTGCAAAACGTGTGCTTCATTTGCTCGTCTTGGAAAGTTTAGGAGCACAATGGGCTATACAAGGTGAATTTATAGCATGCACGGAATGCGTTCGGCACGTTTTTTATTCGGAAAATAGTATATATGACGAAATATAAGCATTTGTTAATGCCGCAGTTGGGTGACAGCTACCGGAAGCTTGTCCATAGTAGGCCGACTAATACATATGTAAATTGCTACCATATGGCTTGTATCTATCGTCAGTTTTGGTTACAACCAATTGACTAGGTAAATTTATTTTTACCGGGTGCAGGCAAAATGACATAACCTGGCATTTTGGAATATTAAATTCCAGATTCTAGATACACCCCATTCATTTACAGTTGATAAATCATTTTGCAAGAGAGAGAACAATCGTCTATTTAATCAATAACTCTAAATAGTTGCAGATCACCAGTGAAAATAGAATCACGTTAATTTATATCATTAGGCAAGTCATTGATGAAAAGCATAAATAGGAGAAGACCATGGGTTTGCGGTGACTCATTTTAAATTTGATATCACTTCAATATATATTTTAAATTCATTTCGATAAGTTAATTTCATTAATCAATTATTTACATATATGTGGATTTGAAAACGAACATTAATTTTAGAGCAGGAGTAGACTAAAATAATATTATATTTGACAAAGAAAAATTATTAAATAAAAATTTAATTGATTGTCAGTCTATGAACCGAGATAGCTGGATTTGCTTTTTACGGGAATTGAAGGCCCGTGAGGGGCTTTAGTGCTACGGAACAGAAGGCCTACATTTGCATATGCCTATCAAGAGCACATGAAATAGAATGAGATATTTCAAATAAGATAGTCGTAGAAGGGCGATTAGGATGAAATTGACTTTACTGGCAGCAAAGATATTAGCTGAAGAAGCTACAAACTAATCGTGAATGTGTCACTCCAACAGCTTAGTGAAGCAGGAAAGTATGGACATAGGGTGTGTAATGGATCGGGGTGTTTAAAGTCCGTACAGAATACGGGTGCCAATGTTCTGGCATAAGGGTCAGCTCAGCTGCTTAGCTACACTTTACGACCGCGTAAGTCGGGTGTAACTTAATACATTACCCTTAAGAATCACATGCATTGTTTTCGTAAGTAGTTTTAATGAGGCGATTAGCTTTTCTCATCAAAAACCGCCACAGCTAATTACCTCGTGAAAGTTTGACTGCTTATTTAAGTGAATTGTTTCAATGTAAAATAATAATCATGTACTGCTGATATGATCTAACATCTTCAATATACTGCCCCAACTTCAGGAAAATTAGTGCATTTGAAGTCACGGTGTGCAGTCTTCAATATACTGCCCCAACTTCAGAAAAAATAGTGCATTTGAAGTCACGGTGTGCTCGACTTTTATTTTTCAATAGAATTAAAATATCAATGGTTAACCAGGATGTAACGTTGCTTTTTGATTTTTGAACCTTAATTGTGCATTAAGTGAAAAACTTACTCAAATATGCATAGAATGCACATATAAAAATATTACAAGATAATCCAGCAAAGATTTGGATCCAATGGGTTGATTGGAGGTTGCGTGCAATGCTTTCAAAGTTTCATTTACGAAAATTATACCTTTGAGTTTAAGCAATCCTCTTATGCCTCATGTAGCACAGCTTTACATCAGTGCTCAAAGGTAGATGATTGGGATCTGATGGAACATAAGCAAATTCAGAAGGTTTTAAATCTAAATTAACGATAGATTTCTTTGAACAGTTTGAAAAAACACTACCGAAGATGTGTAGTGAATTAGAGTTTCCAATATGTCCGTGAAGAACTGCAGCGATGTTCTGCTGATTCGGCAGAGGAAGGTGTTGGTTCCTGCCGAGAATGCCCTCGTCCGGAGACGCGTGAATGCGCTGGCAGGCTAGCATTGCGGTGTCGTGGGGCGGGTTCGTTTCCCCGGCACGAGGACTCACTACAAAACATTTCGCATTCACGAATTGCTTGCAGAGATCACAAGAGGACGACCGAAGTCGCAAATTTGTAGATAACCTCACCGAAGGAATTATGACTTGTTACGAGAACAAGTGCAACCTGACAAGAAAGGCTAATTTGGGGTGACCTCGTCTTTACCCAAATACATTCAGGGCCCACAAATGAAAGAGGGGCAACCGGGTGGTGGTGGAGCCCCTTCATGCCCACCCAACCGGAATAAATCCAATGTTAAATTGTTGAAGTGGCCAGGTATTCCTCTTCTGAGTGGAAAACTCATACAACTTGAATTATATGAACTTTCCCATCAGAAGGGGAGTACCCCGGTGGCCAATTTATGTCATAGAATTATACAATTGAATTGCATAACTCTATGCCATAAAAAGGCACTTGGCTTGGGCCACTCAACCCATAAAGTCACCTGAAACAAAAAGGATTAAATTGTACCCGGTGGCTGGCTCATATTTTGGGGTGGAAGCCTGCCACCGTACCGGGTCCTATACTCGGTCAGAAAAACCGGAAGGGAAAAGACCAATTTTTTCGTTTAATTCTTCATTTTATTTACAAACCGCATGATTTTCAAGAATGTTAACCTATCACTTACTGTAAAATGATTCTCTTCAAAATGCAAAGATTTCAAAATTTGCGATAAACAAAATATAAATTAAAGCATAGGACCGCCAAAAATCGATTGCTTAATAGATCGTTAAGTATTCTGTTCCGAGTCAAAACCATGACCTCATATTACTTATAGCATATAAATAACAAATGTTGCATATTTATACTATGCTTTTCAAGTTAGTTTTCCTTTTTTTTTTTTTTCTTCTTAACTTAAGATTCCATCCAGTTTTCTTAAATATTTCGTAAGGTTTTGAAATAACCGAGTTGCTTTTCAACAGGCAAAGTAAAAAGGTTTAATTTTAATCACGTTCAGCTAATGAGAACGCGTCAACTAAATTTCTAGGCTTCCAGTTAATTTGAAACCGAACTCTATGGTCGAAATCTAATATATGTATCTGCATATTTTGTATATATATAAAACAAATTTTATAATTTATTATAAATAATATAAATAATGAATATAAAATATTGAGCATAGATTTTTATTAATTAAAAGGACTCACCGCTGTTCCGTCGAGCGCTCGATGGGGCTGGAGGTGTCCTGTAAATTCTTAAGGTTGTTAGCATCGTTGCTATTAGTATTAGTCTCACTTATCACTATAGAGGTTCTTTGGGCGAATGCCATACAAAATTGAGTAACAAAATCACTTGTTAAGATATTTTCTCGTCCGCGGGCAATAAACCGCAGAGGTAAGAATGTCGGAAAAATGGTCAGTTTAGCAATAAAACTGAGGAAACTCGCTATTGAACCACCGCCTGTTAAATGAAGTAAATTGACTTTTGACGCTTTAATATCTTCCTCATCAACGATGCCAATCCGGTTTAGATCGATCACAGCAGCTTCTAGCATTAGCGTTACAATTTATAGGTGTATCGAATTCAAATCGTGCAGCTTCCTCCATACGATAATAACGGGTTGGATCTCTGTAGTCGATCAGGTCTTTGCGATTCCAATGATTGATGTTATTGCCGGTTCCTTTATTCGTTGGGAGTCCCTGCAACTCCGACGTATCTGCTTTTGATTTCTGTAATCCTTTGATATCGTGGGCTACTTGATCCCTTTTCTTTTGTAATGATTTTCTACCTTCAACTCGAACGCGGAACCGACCTCTCATCGGTTCTAGACGTTAAGTCTGAGTAGTGCCAACGGATGGTACCAACAGGTCAACCAATCCGTGCACCGTAATCCATTCACGCGGTGACTGCTTGTCGGCCAGCTAGTTCGGAGAGGATTTCGGTCGCGGGTCTCCGAATGGATTACGCTCAATTACAATATTTCAGTCACCTGAACTTGCCCGTTTTCTAAACGCGTCAACAATTACTCATCCAGAACGAGAAACCTACATTACGTTAGTTCTGGATGTGATCTATCCACAGATCTCAAATCAAAAACGCTACAAAATCCCATAGGCGCGTTACCGATTCACCGACGCGGTACCGAAAAATATACTACTCGAACTTAGACCGAAGAAAACTACTCTAAAGAAATGGCGAAACAAGCAAAGGTACCGCGTACCGCGCGCGACGCGAAACCGACTTCAGCGGATTTGCAGAAACCCTACCCTCGCGACGGCATACTTACCCTACACTCTCTGTTCCCACTGAAAAAGAAGAGTCACTGAAAAGGAAAGTCGTGGGTTAACTTTTAGCAATTCATTCTTAGTTTATTCTGAGATACAGACAAAGCAAAATCCTTTTAATGCTGATTGTAATAGAAATACATACTAGCATATTTCTATGCGAAGCATTCACAAAGAGTGGTCTAACTAGTAAATTATACCTTAAATTTCCCAAGTGAAATAAAGTACTTCCAAAATAAAGTACTCTGAAGATGTAATTCAATAATTAGAAATATATGGAAAAAGATAAAAATAAAATAAATGATTTGCCTTTCTCTACATAACACAAAAATCTTTGAAAACTTGGTATGGTCGGTAAAATTTAATAACTACTTTAAAACAAAAGTAATAAGTACAAACAAAGTATCAATATTAGATATCGCGTATTTACTTTGCCTTCAACCATTTCATAAAGTGTAACATAGAATTATGCACATACAACCCCCAATATGGTTGCATTTGTTTTTGAACCATGTGAGTTATAAAATTTTACTAACGACTACCTTTTGATTTGGTGAGGCGCAACTTAAAAACTTAGTGATTGACCTATTAAACCTAAGATAAACTAACTTAAAACGTTTGAATCATAATAACTAATTTGATTCGCTTATATGGCAACAAACATATTTTTTGTATACTTAATAGATTTGATTTATAAATATTGATAAAAATGTTACCTAAAGGTTGATATATTTTCAAAATATGCTAGAGAATGGTTTGTGTGTAATAATAGAAATGTATAGAGACAGTTTTGGGATTTTAATAAGAGTCCTATAATATATAGTAGAACTATCTGCCTAAATTTGTGTCCCTTACTATCAATAATATTAACATAATTTGTTTCTAGTCTCTTTTTGTTGCTTTTCTTGTTTTGAAATAGTATAATTATTAGTCTACATTACTTAGTACCGAAATAGAGATACTTTCTGTTTTTTCTTTTTTTTTTTCTAATAGTAATTATAGTAATAATAATGTCTCCTTATGTTCACTTCGCATATACTTAATCAATAAATTTCAAGTATCTATCTCGTTGCGTCTATTGCATAACTAATCGTTTTTCATCTTTAGGGGTTCTTTAATTTTTAAGGTGTTCAATCACACTTGAAATTATATTTACTTAATTTCTTTTGTTTGTTAAAGAATTCTAATTAGCTGCTTACACCTTGTCTATAATTTCCATTCGGTCAAAAATGCAGTCAATGTTTTCTTGTTTTTCTCAACAATTTTGGACACCGTTTAAGGAACATAAACTGCATTGGAATAATTCGATTATTTGAGTAAGTAGACCTTAGTGGAGTGTCGATGGGACACTAGTATGCGAGGAAATTTACAAGTACGAATAATTATAACAATGATAAGTATGTTGCGGCGAGTAGTACAAGCGGTCTGTGTCGACATGACGGCATTCTTAAACTATAATTTATAAATCATCTATATCAATTTTTCTCGTTAATAGGTACCTAACACCAAAGAATATTGAACACATAGTCGACTATTATGATTTTGAGTTGTACGTGCATAGCTCTGTGCACACTATGTTAGTATAAATGCTCATAACTACTTCTATACGATTACTACCAAATCGTAAATTTGAGGGCGTCCAAAGAGGCTTCATCGGTAAAGTTGGGAGGTATCGCTTTGTACCTTACATTACCGAACATACTTAACATCCAAAGCGTTTCAGTTTACATAATATATGTATATATGTTTCTAATGTGTGAATGTCACTTAAAACTATTACTATATATTACAGCAATGATATCAATTTCGTTAGTGGACATCCGTCACATTGGCTCCTGTTCCAAGTATTCGTGTTTGAGACACATCAAGGCAGAAGGGCGAGATCGAGGCTCAAATGCTAACATTTTGCTCAATAAGTCGTTAGAATATTCGCCCAATTGTCGACATAAATCGACTGGTTGCTTTGGCATCCGGTGAGGAAAGTTTTCGCGAGCTAGATATTCATCAATTTTACCGAAGACTGCAATCTGTACTGCGGATTGCAAGCGATATGCCAATTGATCAATCTGAACAAGGTAGCAAGCGTTACTTCGAATTTCCGCATTAAGAAGTGTCAAATCATTTTTTTTGGAATTTAATTAGAAATAGAATAATCGATTTCTAATAAAATATTGCAGACTAAATTTTCAGATTTAGTGTCGATTTTATAAATGTGCATTACAATCGCCTTAGAGCAGGGTAAAATGTGTTGCTTTTCCATATAGGCGAATTGAATACCGAGCACTTAGTCTGTCATCACTTTTATTTGCTCGTTTTCCAGCACAAATGACTTTCCCCCTAAGAATTGCTGCTTGACTTCTCAGGATCCGTACTTTTTTTTTTTTTTTACGTCCACAATATTTGTTTCTGGATGGCCTCCGCTTACTTAGAATTTTCTTACTAGATAATCTATGTTGCAAACTGCATTCGCTCCGCCGGACATAATCCGAGGGCTAATTCGGTGGTAAATTTAGTCGGCTGCCAATGTCTTCTCGGAAGCGGCTATCTGAAATTGATTAGTCTCTGAAGCACTCGCTCACTAAAATTTGTTTCCAAGCGCAATTGCACTCTAGCTACTGACTTATGTAATAACCTTTTCTATTTAGTTATTAACTAAACTAACCTCTTTCCTAATTTTTCTGCTCCGGTGAATGTCACTGCCTCACGAATAACGTTTTCCAAAAACTCTTTAAGCACACCACGCGTTTCTTCATAGATTAAACCGGGAATACGTTTCACTCCACCACGTCGCGCCAAACGACGTATAGCTGGTTTTGTAATACCTTGGATATTATCACGAAGAACTTTACGGTGACGTTTAGCGCCTCCATGTGGCTGTCAAAATTTCCGGTTGTCACCTCGGAAAAAACATATGTGCGTGGAATGGCACTTCATATGGCGGAAATGTGCTTCTTCAGATGTCGCCAGAGGCATAGTTTTCTCGATGGCCACGGTGGAGGGGCATTTCCAGATGGCTATGTCTCGAAATGTGCCGGGGTTGGATTAATTCTATATTTCGAATATTTATATCCACGGATCTAAATATTTGGACAGAAAAAAAAAAATATTTTCTGCACAACGATATCCGCACAACAGATGAAGTCCGCTGGCACTTCGAGGACATATCCATCTGGCAGGTTACAAGGGTTCGGGATCGAAATCACTTCGATTCCTGGGCGCAGGCGTCACATTACACATTCCCCCCCCCAAAATCGAAGTAATTACGATCCCGTCTCCTTGGTAAAAGGTCTTGGTTAGGGACGTGGCGGGTCGAAGATCCGTTTCGAAGGATAGGCTACAACCCTGTTCGTGAAGACTCGGCAGTGACTATATAGTAGGAAGTCAGGTGTTATTCGGAGGCCTTCGTCTAGGCAGAGATTTGGGATAAGCCAAGGTTTCTCGTGGGAATTAGTTGCACTTCATCGTCTAAGGTCTTTTGCGTGGTAAATTCCCAGGGTCTTACCAGTCATGTCCGCGATGAGGTACCGGGTGGGGCTTATGACTTGTATGACTCGACACTTCACGAATTTCTTGTCTAGTTTGGCACTGTAATGGCGGGTGGCATCGCTCTGTCGGAAGTTTCGACGATATATTTCGTCGCCGGCCTTAAAGCCAGAAGGATGAGATCGCAAGTTGTACCGCTCCTCTCCCATCCGTCTACTTTCTTCAATCTTCTCCCGCAGTTGATCTCGCAGAAGTTGGAGCTTTTCGTGCGGTTCTAGAACCACGATTGGGTCCTCTAGCGATTTCAGCTGCCGCAATAGCCGGTAAGCGCTCCCATGACAGATCATATACTGGCCGAACACTGCAAAATACGGCGAAATGCCGGTCGTGGCGTGGTACGACGAGCGCAGTGCACTAGTGATGGCGGACAATTTGCGATCCCAGTCCCTCTGATTCGGGTGGACATAGGCGCGAATGGCCGCTATGAGCGTACGATTCAGTCGTTCGGATGCGTTGGCTTGTGGTGAATAGACGGCAGTTCGTTGGTGGATGATGCCGTATTTGGACATTAGGTCTCGGAACTTGCTGGAGGTGAACTGGACCCCATTGTCGGAGACAAGTTTCTCCGGAACTCCAAACATGTGAAAGACTCGGTTCTCCAAGAAGCTGATTATAGGTCCAGTGTGCATGTTACGTAGGGGTTCTATGATAGGGAATTTGGAGAGCTGGTCCAGGACCACGACAGCTCCCGTGTGACCAGAAGCAGATCGAGGGTAAGGACCGATAAGATCAATGTACAAGCGCTGGAACACGCGCTCGGGGACCTCAACCTTACCCATGGGTGGCCGAAGGATGGTGTTGGGCGCTTTAGTGCACTTGCATAGCTCACAGGAGGCTACGTACGCTTTTATCTGTTGTGCCATCTTAGGCCAAAAGAAACAGGTTTTCAACCGCCTAAGTGTACGACCGTATCCGCCGTGCGCACTTGATGGGTGGTCATGAGCCCGCCTGATAAGATCAGTGGTTAATTCTTCGGGCACCCACAACTTCCACTGTTCTTCTTCTTGTATGGGGTCTCCGGATGCGTGTCCCATCCGTTTGTAAATAAATCCATCCGTCAACCGCAGTTCAGGAAGCTGGGGCTGTTGATTCTGGATAGTGTGAATCAGTTGGGTGTAGCTGGCTGACTTGAAGGCAGGATGGTCCAAATCGATCAATTGGGGGCTGTCGTCCTCTTGGACCAACTCGGCTCCTTCAGGGGCAAACATTCTGGATAGGGTGTCGGGGACTACATGCTGGCTTCCTTTTCGGTGGCGAATTGTGAAGTCAAATGCCTGTAGTTTCAGTGCCCACCTGGCCAATCTGCCGTTGAGATCAGTCTGGCTCATTAGCCATTTCAGAGAAGCGTGATCCGTAACGATTTCAAAGGTGTGTCCCTCCACATAGGCTCGGAAGCGTTTCACTGCCAACACCGCGGCTAGACATTCTTGCTCGGAGACCGTGTAATTTCGCTGGGCTGGGTTCAACTTGTGAGACATGAAGGCTATAGGTCTCTCCTCGCCGTCTTGTGCAACCTGGACTAAGACTGCTCCCACCCCATGTTGACTCGCGTCACAATGGATTGAGAACGGTTTGTCAAAGTCCGGGCTATGCAGTACGGGGGCTGTAGTCAGACTCTTCTTTAGCTCTTCAAAGGCTCGCAAGCTGGGCTCTTCCCAGACGAATTTACGTCCCTTACGCAGCATGTCGGTCAAAGGAGTGGTAATGGTGGCATAGTCACGTACAAAACGCTGGTACCATCCGCATAAACCTAAGAATCGGCGTAATTGTTTGGTGGTCTTGGGTAATGGAAAAACGTCAATCGCTTGAGTCTTTTCCGGATCGGTCCTGATATGCCCATGCCCAATGATGTGACCTAAATACTTCACCTCCGTCATCACGAACTGGCTCTTCCTTATGTTGATGGTTAATCTTGCCCTCCGGATGTGTAGAGCCACCTCCTGAAGCAGGTCGATGTGTTCGTCAAAGGTCTCGGTTATAAGCAGCAGATCGTCCAAGTAAACGAAAACTTGGTGCCGCAAATGAGGTGGTATCACCTTATCCATAAGGCGCGTCATTGTTTGGGGGGCATTACACAATCCGAATGGCATGGTCACGAATTGATATAGGGGCCGACCTGGGACTGTGAAGGCTGTTTTCTCCTTTGAACCGGGGTCTAAAGGAATTTGCCAGAAGGCGTCCTTGAGGTCTAAGCTCGTGATGAAATGGGCTTTAGGCAATCGACTCAAAATGCCTTCGATCAACGGTAGAGGATATGCGTCCTTGACTGTGACGGCGTTCAAGCGTCTGGCATCTAAGCATAACCGGACCTTGTTCGGCTTGACAACTAAGGTGACTGGGGAAGCCCACGCGCTCTGTGATTCTTCGATTACGCCTAATGATAGCATTCGATCCACTTCGGCATATAACGATTTTTCCTTCGCCGGAGATATGGCGAAATGTCTCTGTTTTATGGGTTTAGCGTCCCCCACATCTATAGTGTGGAACACCAGGGCAGTCCGCCCGAGACCTTCTTTCTCGTGCGATGGAAAAGCCGATATAGCCGAGTCGAGACGCAGTTGCTGAGTTACATCCAGTGTATGCCGTAGTAAGTTAGTGGGTTGAGATTGGTCAGGAACGGTGGTGACGGACTCCAGGGTCGAACTGGAAAATAGTGCCGGGGCCAAGTTAAATTTTCGAACGAAATCCACTCCTAAATAAAGATTCTGGGTTAACTGAGGTATGATGAAAAATTCCATAGGTTTAGTTACCCCTTTAAAGGTGACATCCGTCATAATTTTTCCCACTACAGAGTGACGAGTTCCGTCCGCCGTGCTTAACCAGGAGGTGAAATGACGGATTTGGTCCGCGTGCTTGGCCAGTACCTCCCCTGCAAACTCGGCAGAGATGCAATTCACACTGGCTCCCGTATCGACTAAGCCTGATACTCGTTTTTGCAGGAGGTGTACTGACGCATATGGCCGGACATCCTCCCTCAATAATTCGTCTAAGTATATGTCCTTCAACCTTTTTCTCGACTGCCTGACTTTTCTCCAGAAGCTCCGCATCCGACGCGTGGCTCGCTTGCTTCGCGGTGGGACAGTTGTGGCCAATTCCTCATGGAAGATGCGCTGTCGAGTAGCCAAATAATTCCGCAACCTGACATGAAAAGGTTTTACATGCCAAGGAGCCTTCGTCTCGCTATCATTTCCCTGCGCATTGGCCTCGGCGAAGGACGGCGTCGGTTGTGGAACTTCGGGAGAACTGGGTTTAGCGGTGCGAGTCAGCAGAGTTGGAGTCATGATGGGAGCTGGGTCATAGCTGGTGATGGGGTCTGGATTTGTTCGTCCGGGGTCTAGGAGTGCCGACGGGTGGTCGCGGCACTCGGTGGCAAGTTTTTTCGCCCTTTGCAATTTGCACAGTCAGGTGCGTATGTGTCGGCCTTTCCGCATCGGTAGCAGAAAAGCGTTGCCTCCGCTGGACATGCATAGAACCGATGTCCCGGTTGTCGGCAGTTCCAACAGACCGTCGGGCTTGTAAGTGCTTCAAGGGAGGGTCGATCAATCAATGCTGGGTCCTCAAGCTCCGGTGGTGCTCCGCTCCTCGGTACTGGTACTGGATCAGCAAGCAGGTGGTCTGCTGCCATCAACTCCGCGGTGTGATGATTTCGGGGATTTGGTCCCGTTATGCGAGGTTGTGGACGGAAGGTACCTCGTCGCTCATCCAAGTGTTCTTGTCTACGCGCATGGAGGCGCAATCCCTGTATGGTGTTGATGGGAAAATGTAGCAGGCTGTTCTGGAGATCCCAGCGCATGTTCTCTCTGATAATTTCTACTAATTCGTCCTCGGGCATGGTATTTCGCAGGCGAGTGCTCAATCTCACTATACTGGTGTAGTACTGGTCGAACGGTTCGTGAGCGCCTTGTTTCCGTTTCTTTATTTGCTCTCTTAGCTCTCTCTCAGTGAAGCCATCCTCAAATCGATTGCGGAAGGCTGCACTGAAAGAGTGCCAAGTGGGACGTGGCGTTGACTCTTTAAAGCTCCAGTACCAGTCGGCAGCGTCGCCGCTGAACAAAAGATGTGCATGCCGGAGGAAGGCCGAGGAATCACCTCCCAGGGTGCTGGATACCAACGCCTGAATCCGGAAAAGGAACCGGTCCGCCGATATCATATCGTTGAACCCTGTAAAGTTCAGGCGCCAACTCTCCATGATACGAGGCGTCGGGTCTCGAAAAGGTGCCAATGCGTTCCCGGGGGGAATCACATCCTCTGTTGGCCTGTTGTACTGTACTGCCTCGGGGGCTAGAGGTACCAACGGAGGTCCGGTACTGTGTCGCGGTCTGTATTCGGGAGCTCTGGGATCCATTCCCGAGTTCCTTGGAGGTGGGACCCAGTGCTCGGATTGTCGGGAGTGGGGCATCGCCACACTGGGATTTGGCTCCCAGCCAAGCGGAGTTCTCACGCGGCTGGGTGGTTGGCTCATAGGGAGATTCTGGAGCTTTCCCTCCAGGTTGCCAATTCTCTCCGACATATCCCTCATCAATGCCACGAGGGTGTCAATGGAGTGGGCGGAAGGCATGGTTGTCACCTCGGACACGACACTTGCAGCCGGAACTTCACCGCCTACTGCTCCTTGCAGGTCTAAGAGTGGTTGTGACGGTTCGGCTTCTGGAGCTCCTTTCGCCACTGCTCCACGCGTTGGTAGGGGCGTTCCGAGGGGGACGTCTAGGGCAGACCGCTCGATGGGTCGCCGACATAATGGGCAACTCTCTGACGTGAGGAGGAGCTGTTGTACACAGGCACGATGGAATAGATGTCCACAATCCAATCGCACGCTGTGTACGCCCTCCACTACGTCCTCGAAACAGATTCCACAGTTCGCGGGTTGGACCGTTTTGGACCGGGTCCAACGCTTGTCTGGGGTCCGCTTCGTTGCCATCTTTGATTTTTGCTGGTTTTGGGTGGGTGCTATGTCTTAGTGACGAAAAAAAGAAAAAAATGTAATTATATAATATGACTAAGGACTTAAGTATAATATGACTAAAGGCTTAAAAATACTTTAGTGGCCGATAGTGGCGAGCTATTTACGTAAAAATGAAAGAAAAAAAAAATTTAATTAGTATATACTTTCCTTTCCAGTGGTCGACTCCTTCAACGGGAAAAGAGAGTGCGTGGTAATCTGCCGAAGAAAGGGTGCTTTTGGTCGATTTACGTAATTTAACCCCATACCCTCATACATTACAAAAAAAAAACCGTCTCTAAACTACGTTAAAGTGACTCGACGAGACAAGTGGTAGAGCTACCGTAACGACTTTGTACGCGGTCAAAATTCCCGACGCGTGGAAGCATTCCGGGCTTCGCAACTCCAGCATACGCCATCGAACGTTGAACCGATACCACTCGTCTAACACGCATAAGAAATAGTTAGAATCCTTCCGCGACATAAAGGCAAGGTAGCCTTCTATTTTCTTGAGAGTCCATGCTGATAGGTAAACCCATCAGACTGGCAGTTCCATCAAGAAAATATAAGGTCCTTACAGGGGTTAACCTGGGACAACACATCGGAAGGATTCTGTCGCGAAAAAAAAAATCAAACAAAGGAGAGCGGAAGCTACAACTCACGTGAAGCGACTTCTAGTGTGTATCACACAATTCCACTGCTCCTGATAGTGGGACTCGAGTACCAAAGTACCTTACATCCTCCGTAAAGGACCAACTCGTCAGAAGACGCGAAGTTCTTTTCCCCTTAGGATGTTTTGGGCCCCACGTTGGGCGCCATTTGTAATGATTTTCTACCTTCAACTCGAACGCGGAACCGACCTCTCATCGGTTCTAGACGTTAAGTCTGAGTAGTGCCAACGGATGGTACCAACAGGTCAACCAATCCGTGCACCGTAATCCATTCACGCGGTGACTGCTTGTCGGCCAGCTAGTTCGGAGAGGATTTCGGTCGCGGGTCTCCGAATGGATTACGCTCAATTACAATATTTCAGTCACCTGAACTTGCCCGTTTTCTAAACGCGTCAACAATTACTCATCCAGAACGAGAAACCTACATTACGTTAGTTCTGGATGTGATCTATCCACAGATCTCAAATCAAAAACGCTACAAAATCCCATAGGCGCGTTACCGATTCACCGACGCGGTACCGAAAAATATACTACTCGAACTTAGACCGAAGAAAACTACTCTAAAGAAATGGCGAAACAAGCAAAGGTACCGCGTACCGCGCGCGACGCGAAACCGACTTCAGCGGATTTGCAGAAACCCTACCCTCGCGACGGCATACTTACCCTACACTCTCTGTTCCCACTGAAAAAGAAGAGTCACTGAAAAGGAAAGTCGTGGGTTAACTTTTAGCAATTCATTCTTAGTTTATTCTGAGATACAGACAAAGCAAAATCCTTTTAATGCTGATTGTAATAGAAATACATACTAGCATATTTCTATGCGAAGCATTCACAAAGAGTGGTCTAACTAGTAAATTATACCTTAAATTTCCCAAGTGAAATAAAGTACTTCCAAAATAAAGTACTCTGAAGATGTAATTCAATAATTAGAAATATATGGAAAAAGATAAAAATAAAATAAATGATTTGCCTTTCTCTACATAACACAAAAATCTTTGAAAACTTGGTATGGTCGGTAAAATTTAATAACTACTTTAAAACAAAAGTAATAAGTACAAACAAAGTATCAATATTAGATATCGCGTATTTACTTTGCCTTCAACCATTTCATAAAGTGTAACATAGAATTATGCACATACAACCCCCAATATGGTTGCATTTGTTTTTGAACCATGTGAGTTATAAAATTTTACTAACGACTACCTTTTGATTTGGTGAGGCGCAACTTAAAAACTTAGTGATTGACCTATTAAACCTAAGATAAACTAACTTAAAACGTTTGAATCATAATAACTAATTTGATTCGCTTATATGGCAACAAACATATTTTTTGTATACTTAATAGATTTGATTTATAAATATTGATAAAAATGTTACCTAAAGGTTGATATATTTTCAAAATATGCTAGAGAATGGTTTGTGTGTAATAATAGAAATGTATAGAGACAGTTTTGGGATTTTAATAAGAGTCCTATAATATATAGTAGAACTATCTGCCTAAATTTGTGTCCCTTACTATCAATAATATTAA